>JACCEG010000114.1:203889-215189 GCA_014065205.1 Tuber brumale | reverse complement strand
TGTTATGTTTCGCACATGACCTCATTTAGAGGTCATGGGTTTCGCGCATGTGACCACTTCGGTCATATGACCAGTTATGATGTTTTAGGTATGACTCACAGTTGTGAGTCATATGTGGCGCGTGACTTAAAAGATGAGTCACAAGAGCGTGAAGGGCTACTATATAA
Source organism: Tuber brumale (assembly GCA_014065205.1). Lineage (NCBI taxonomy): Eukaryota > Fungi > Ascomycota > Pezizomycetes > Pezizales > Tuberaceae > Tuber > Tuber brumale. The sequence continues at coordinate 215,022 of JACCEG010000114.1, read as the reverse complement.
GGAGGACTTTAGGTCCGAGTAGATAGGCTCTTCACGCTTCGTTCTAAGTTATTTCCTTACTTATTACTTTATGCTTTTACGAATATAAACCTTTACGCTCTTTACGAATACCTACCTACGAGAAGAAGGACTCTGGTACAGAGTCGAGTTGAAGAAAGAGTACGATAGGCGATAAGGACTAGAGACACGAGAGTCTCTCCCACCTTATCGTAGGCAATGGCCTAAGAACTATCGTCGAGAGAGAAAGAGAGAAGTATCGTCCACCCGTTGCTGAGAACTGATACCGGTTAGGGATCGTAACAATATCGTACCTGGCACGGTTCGGATTTTGAGTGGAATTCGACCGAGTCAGAAAATTTCGTTGACTGGAGCACCCAGTGCTCTTCAAAGACGGAAGAGAAGGAAAAGGAAAACCCACGCACAGTCATCCGGGGGCCAGACATCCCCTCGGCCTGGGCCTAATACACACTTATATGTACTATAAGTACATCCTAAACCTCGAGAAAAAAGAGATTCAGGTTTTAAGTCTAGAGTCGGATCAACCGAACCCTTTTATACCTACACCCCTAGAGTGTCTCAAACGTTGGATACCTTACATACAATTCCTTAAACCTTTTCAAGGATATCGAGAACTCTGGTACGAAGTACCAGAAATCATTCATCCAGGGCTACTAGAGCAGCTAGCCTATTTGGAAAGTATCACAATGGCAGAAATACCTCAGGACACGAGGAAAAGAATAACGGTAGGTGAACCTATGGATACCCAACCCGACACCACGGATAAAGCGGATGATTCCGCCATTCATAGTCCCTTCCCTTCAACACCTCAGGAACCTTCATTCCGCAGAGGAGACATACCCTCACACTGATCCTCTAGCATCGCGAGCGCTCATAGAATATCAAGAGTGCTCACACCGCGGCCAGGGGAACATGCCGCAAACTTAGCCAGACTGGCTGTGCATCTTGGGATAACCTTGGGTCAGATAAGACAGGACATAGATACGTCTCTTGACCAAGGTAATATCGCCTTCAAACATTTGAAGGAAGCTACCCAAGACAATACCTTAAAATTAATTAAGGTTCAACAGCAAATCGCCGATGGACAAGATGTCCATGATAACGACATAGCAATCTTGTTGATGCAGCTGGCAGGCGTCGAAAGCGAAGTCAAGGGGATACAAGAAGAGATGTTGCGAGAAGTCGCAAAGAAGATTGACGGTCAGGAACGGCGTCAACAGGAACATGAAGAAGTAACCACGAGGTTACATGGAACCCGCGGGGAAGAAAGCCAAGCTGCATTGGCCCGAGACCAGACTCTGGAAGAAATGGTCCACAGTCTAAGAGCGGAATTCGTGGAATTCCAGGCCCAAAGTGTCACTCGTGAAAGAGAAGTCAATCGCACTCTAGGACAATTGCGCACGGATCAGAATACGTGCCAAGCGGAGATTCACAGGTCTCAAGACCAGCAACAACTGCAGAATATCAAGACAAACCAAACCCTGAAAGGGTTAATAGCGGCAATAAATAAAATACTAGCCGCTGCACCAAGTCCCGAAGCTGCAGGACCCGCACCATTACCCGCAGTCCCAGAAACGGACGACGAGGAGTACTACGCTCCACCTACGCGTAGGGAAAAGGGAAAAGACAGAGAAGCGGCTGATGCATTCCCCTCAGGTGCCCAAGGGGGTAACCCAGGGGATCCTAGTGACGATGACGAGGATGATGATCAGGAGAGAGGTAGGAGGAGAGGAGGTCCTAGCCGAGGTAGGCAAGAACAAACACCAGAACAGTTTGGCATGGCAGAAACACTTGCCAACGCGATGGCACTGAACATTAAGGGATCATCAGAGTGACCCCCATTCTTTGATGACAAGCCTGCACAAGATATATACGTGTGGATCTTGCAATGCAGCGATTACTTTGAGAGAAACCCGCGAATCTGGGATGATTCAAGAGAATGGATCATATACGCGCTCAGTCGTACAAGAGGAGAAATAGTCCTTCCCTATACGGTATGGTATCGGAAGGCCATGGATGGACTTCACGGAGAAACCCAGCAACCAGAGCTGGCGACATGGACTCGCTTTGAACATGATATGATCAAGCGATTCGCCCTGGTAGAGGCCGAAAGACTAGCCCTTCACGCAATGAAACTAGTCATGTATGACGGCAGTATTGAACGTTATCTGACAGTCATGCACAACCATAACATTGGTGCACGCATGACTGGGGAATGCGGGAGAGAGGTAGTCGAAGACAAACTTCCTGAACAGATTATCCGCTGGTTATCGGCCCTGCAATATACGACGGACTAAGAATGAGAGGAGGCACTAAGGCTATGTGGACGATCAGAAGAAGGACTGCTAGTCAGAAAGAAAATTGGGCGAGACCAACCGTCGCGGTCCAAAATAGTCCAAGAGGTCAAAAGAGAAGACCGACGAGACTCTAAACCAAAGCAACAAAGGGATAATAAACCTTATGTCAAGGGAGGTGGAGCCCCACCACGAAAACAGAAAAGAGAGGATGAACCGGTGTTAGGCGGACGACAAACTCAAGTATATAATGGAGAGACGTAGGCCAAAATCTTTTTTCGGAGAATCTATCGAGGAAGGCTCGTCTCAATAAAGTAAAAGTAAGGTAAAGATTTATGAGGTAAACAACTTTATATTGATAGGATCTCTTCTCCGTTGCTTAATGATGTCGGTAAAGCTCGGGAGGCAATTCGATATTTATATCCCGTGTCTGAGTGTTCGCCGACTACTTCTAACTACTATGCCTCCGAAGTACCACTCTGGTTTTAATACGCAAACGTCCAGAATCTTATAAGTGCGAACACCGTTTGACCCTGAAACTTATCACACCCTTTCGCAGACTCGGAATAGTATTCCTCCGTTGAGATGACTGCGCTATTTGTTATACCAAACAGCCGCCTCCAACTTAGATGTCCGCATAGACTTTTATATGACTTTAGTCTTGTTGACTATCGTCCAGTCGTCTCTTCGGTCATGAAGTGATCAGGTTCATGCCGGATCACCTAGTGCCAATCGCAAGTCCGAGCCCGACGTGTCAGCGTCTTAAGGGTCTCCGACTTATCTAGGTCTTCCATTCTGAGCGTGCTTCCCCTTGGTCCGCCGGCCTCCGTAGAGGGGTCCTATTACTAGGACCAACCAACCTACAGCTGATCTCAGAAGGGTATGGGTGGATTCGGTATACCCCTAATAGCTTTCACTACTGGGATATCCTCGCAGCATATTTCTTGGAAAACGTCCTGTCACCTTCGGCCCATAGGTTAGGAAGCCCAACTTTGAAGCCTACTATCTCAATGCGCCTCTGACGGATTTCCTCCGTTCTACTTCCCAGATGTTGCCAAAGGTCCCCTCTCATATATCCTGCGAACAGCATGCGGTCGGATGGATAGCGGCGACGTATATGGTGTTATGAAGTGGGCTTCATTGATGTGACATTTTAGTTATGGAACGCAACTCTCGAAATCTCGCTAATAACGTGCGGGCCCCATAAGGGGGCCAGAGGGGGGTGTTGGCACTCCGGTAATTTGAGGGTCTGTGCTCAGTTACCCTACCTTGGGTCTGTTCACATGTCTCGTATTTCCATATGCCTAACATGAGCTCCCTCCTTCCAGGCTTCGCCTCGAATACCTTTATAACCATTTTATAATTTCTTCTAAATACTTTTTAAGACTCAGTGTGGTCAGGGTAAAAAACATTCCGTGTTTACTAGGCCACGGTAGGAAAACCTTTTCCTCACTATCTTACCTCTGCCCTTCCTGGCATGTCCGGATTTTCATTATGAAAATTCTCCAAAACTTCCTCCGTATTTTCCATACCGGTGGCAGGCTCCCATGTGTTCTCATCTTCCGAACACCCTTGCCATTTAACGAAATACCACAGTTCCCGCTTCTCTTGATAGCGACCGCGGACTCGTTTTCTGTAAGAGCGAATCTCTCTTCTTACGATTTTTTCAACCTCCCATTGCAGATCGCCGGCGATGTCCTCCGGTTCTCTAGGGGGTTGTTGGCGATTGTCATGAGCTGACTGGCGGTAGGGTTCCAAGAGTGCGACATGGAATACGGGATGGATGTTCCATTGATCAGATATGTTGAGCTTAAACGCTCTGGATCCGCATTTTTCCATAATTTGGAAGATGCCGTATAGCTTTGGACTTAGCTTCTTGGATTTCTGTCGGGTGAGGATGTTTTTTGTGTTCAACATTACTTGGTCCCGGATCTTGAAGTCCGGCTGTTGTCGAGCTTTTCGGTCATAATATTTCGACATCCCTTCTCATGTCTTTTCTAGCGACCCTCTCGCTTGTCCATGTATCGCCTTAATCCAGTTTGCGTAAAGTGTAACTCCTGGATTTTGAGCTTCGCGCTCCTTTATCCACTCTGTCTGTAGATGGAATCCGTAGTTCGCATAGAACGGTGACATCCCGTGAGCGTTGGTTGCGGAGTTGGTATAGGCATGTTCGGCTAGCGGTAGCAGCTGATACCAATCATCCTGATCGTAATTGACAAAACTTCGCAGGTAACCTTCCAGCACTTGGTTGGTACGTTCTGTTTTTCCGTCAGTCTGAGGGTGGTATGCCGTTGACATTCTTCGCTTAATTTCCAGCGCCTTGCAAAGGGATTCCCAATATTCTCCTGCAATCTTTGAGTCTATGTCCGAGACGATTTCGGTTGGTAGGCCGTGCAGCCTCCATACTTCTTTCAGGAATGCGTTTGCGACATCCTTGGCGGTAGCCGAGGTCTGAAGTCCGATGAAATGTGCCATCTTTGTAAATCGATCGACCACTACCATTATCTGAGTAGACCCTTGTGACTCTGGTAGTTGCCTGATGAAGTCCCCTGAGATACATGCCCATGCCGTGTAGGGTATTTGCAATGGTTGCAGTAATCCGTACTTAGTATGTCTAGGCGATTTGTTATGTTGGCATTCATCGCAGGATTGTACGTAGTCATTGACCCATGCTGCAAGTCCTTTCCAGTAGAAGTCTCACATGATTATTTCCAAAGTTTTTTCTTGTCCGAAATGCCCTGCAACCTTTGCATCGTGACATCCTTCTGCAATCTTGGTATATAGCGCCTGACTGTTTGGTACAAATAGTCTGTGCTTATAATACAGTAAATCGTCGGTTAAAGTCCAGTCTTTGGGAAAATCCTTTCCTTCGCCTCGTAACCTAATGTGTTCTTCCCTCCGTTGCCTTCACGCTGCGTCTGTCCCGATAGCTGCCTGTATCTCGCTTAGGAATTCAGGATTGAATTGCTTCATACCCTTTTGCAGGATAATAGCATTTGACATTAGAACTTTTTCGTGTACTGCGAAAATATCGTACCAATGTTCACTGTCTTTAGCCGATGCCTGTAGGTAGCTAATGCTAGGTTCCTGTTCCTTGACGATTAAGGATCTTGTCGCTATGTCGGTACTTCCGAATCCCATGGTCCATCACTCCATTTCTTCCAAGTCGTCGACTTCAATTATGTCCGAGCTATTGACCTTTTCTACCACCAATTGAGCTATGCGATCGCCTATTCTTATTTGGCAGTCCACATCTTTATGGTTGAAAAGTACAACTTTGAGTTCGCCAGTGTAATCAGCATCGATTACTCCTGCGCCGGTAGAGATTCCGCTGCGGACCGCTCATCCACTTCTTGGGGCAACTTTTCCATAAGTTCCTTCGGGTAGCCCCACTGCTATACCCGGCCTTATTAAAGCCTGTCCATATTTGGGGACAATGTCATCTTCTATGGCGTACAGGTCATGTCCTGCTGCCATTCGTGAGCCCTTTGTTGGCCAGTATGCCTTTTTGCTCAATCTCTTGACCCTAATTATGGGTTCCTTTCCTCCTCTTCGAGGTTCCAAATCCAAATCTTTGTCTCCATCCCAGTCTTCTCCTTCATTGCCTACCCTCGCTACTAGCAACACTAAGAAATTTTCTTCTTTCAAAGTTTTCTGTTCACGATGCGTAGCTCCCTCCTCAGGCCGGTACTCCGGCCGTCGACTTAATCCGTCAGGCTTTCCACCCTTCGTGCCTGGTCGGTATACAATACGGAAATTGTATTCTACCAACTTCTGAGCCCATCGGATCTGACGGCCACTCCAGACTTACGAGGTGAGGAAGTATTGTATGTTCTGATGGTCGGCAAAGACTGTGAGCGGTTTTTCTGTTCCGATCAAGTAGTGTCTCCATTCCTTAAAGGCTTCGAGGATTGCGAGAAGTTCTTTATCATGAATCTCATAATTGCGCTCCGCCGAGTTGAATTTTCTTGAATGGAAAGCTACTGGATGTAATCTTTTCTCAAAGTACTGAGAAAGGACGCAGCCGAATGCAAAATCGCGGGCGTCCGTTTCTACCACCGTTTCTCTTTCTGGGAAAAAATAGGGGAGTATGGGGGCTGTGGTGAATCGGTGCTTTAGCTCTTCGAAAGCAGTGTCTTGTTCAATTCCCCATTTAAAATTCTTAGGATTTCCTTGCAATGTCTCGGTTATTGGCTTGTAAATAGCCGAGAAATCTTTGATGAATTGTCGGTAGAAGTTATCATACCCCATAAAGACTTGGACTTCTCTAACCGACTTAGGCGCTTTCCACACCATTATGGATTCCACCTTTCGTGTGCTCATAGATACCCTATCGACCGCCACCATATAACCTAGGAATTCCACCTCCGTGGCATGGAAGGTCGATTTCTTTAGCAATACCGCTAACTGAAAGTCTGATAGACTTTGTAAAACTTTCTTAATGGCTTCGATGTGCTCCTTTTCATTCTTTAAGTAGATGAGAATATCATCAAGGTAACACACAACTCCGGCGTCTAAGTATTCGTGTAGAACTTGGTTCATCATATCTTAGAAGGTTGCCGGAGCGTTAACCAATCCAAAAGGCATAACCTTATATTCGTAGTGTCCGTATCTCGTACGGAACTCTGTCTTCTATTCATCTCCTTCTTTTATCCTAATCAGGTGGTAGCCGTCTTTAAGGTCTAACTTGGTGAAGATCTTTGCGCCGGCTACTCTATCTCTGAGTTCGGACATTAGTGGTAGGGGATGTTTGTTGAGGATAGTAATCTTATTTAGATTTCGATAATCCACAACTAGACGTAATCTACCATCTGGTTTAGGTACGAATAATATGGGTGCCCCTGCTGGTGATTGGCTCCGTGTAATTTTTCCTTGTTTGATCATTGTTTCCAAGTATTCTCGTAAAGCCTTAAGCTGTTTTTCGGACAGTGGATATATCGGCCCCCATGGGGGAGTTGATCCTGGAATCAGTTTGATTTCATGATCGAATGTTTTTCTTGGAGCTAGTTTTTCTGCCGTCTGGGCTTCAAACAAATGTTTGTAATTCCAGTATTCTTTCGGCAATGATTCGAGTTCCACCGTATTTTCGATGGCTCTGATTCTTCCGAAGCGGCAGGCATTAGGATCCCAAGCGACGAATTCATCATATTCGAACATATCCGGTATTCCTTCATCTTCCTCCATACAGTTTTCGCAATATTTTGTGGAGAAGGTCCAATTTTCTGCATCTTCTATCTGAGACACTGGGTGTTCACGATGCTACCAACCAAAAGGAATTATCATTTCATAGTGACCTGCCTTAGCCACTTAACACGACACTTCAGACATGTGTAGGTCTTTTCCTATTTCCAATTTTATTGGGAGGGTGTAACACTTTCCTCCAGAGGCGGCTGACGATCCGTCACAAGCTAAAATATCAACTGCATTGTCACGTTCTATAGAGGGAATGCGAAGGTCTTCAACTAGGTCCTTGTTGATAAGGAATACGTTGGATCCCGAATCTAACAAGACTTTAACTTTGTATCGCGTATCGTGTATATGGAGGTAAGCGATCCCCTCCGGACAGTTGTATTGTTTTGGTTTTGGAGCGTCTAGCTCTACGCGCTTGGCACGGATGAGGCTTTCTTGCTTTTTTCGCTTAGGCATCGTTGGTGGGGGTGTAGGTAACAAAATGTTTGTTACTACGCCCGCGTAGTTTCGACCATTGAGGTCTCCTCAGACAAACTAGTAACTCTTTAGCTCTAACAATCTGAGCCTACATACTAAAGCGGCGTTTCACCGATACGCTATTGCGCACAACCAGTTTTCAGGCTGGATGCCTTCTCCCGACACGCCAGACCTAGGCTCATAGCAGATTTTCGCGCGGTTATTAGCCATTTTACTCCCCTGGTGTGGGGTTCTTGCTTTCACCGAGTCCTTTCCCTTAGGATTTCGGTTATCCGTCCAGCTCCCTCGGAGGGGCCTTGCGCACCAAACCGGTACATCCCTATCCCACACTCTGGCCAGAAGGCAAGATAGTACATACGTATAATACGACTCAGACTCGTGTGATAGGTGGAACGGCCCGCGTCGGTTGTCCTTTACAATAGCCGATCTTGCTCGTCGAATTCCCATTTTCATCGGTCTTGAACTGACCGTTGCCGCCGATATATGGGCATCTCCCCAACACCTCTGATAGGTGTGGTTTTTCTTTCCACAACGTGTACAATCTCCTTCTTTCCTCCGTGTGTCTATCACACTTTACGGGATACCGGTATGGGCCTGGGCGAAGTTTGTCTGGGTGGTCTTTGTCGCACCCCCCAACCTCTTCCTGGGCTTATCCGGTTCATCGTCCCTTTTCCGTTTTCGTGGTGGGGCTCCACCTCCCTTGACATATGGTTTAGTATCCCTTTGTCGCTTTGATTTAGAGTCCTGTCGGTCTTCTCTTTTGACTTCTTGGACTATTTTAGGCTTGGACGGTTGGTCGCGTCCAATTTTCTTTCTGGCTAGCAGTCCTTCTTCTGACCGTCCGCATAGCCTTATTGCCTCTTCCCATTCTTGATCCGTCGTATATTGCAGGGCTGACAACCTGCGGACAATTTGTTCTGGAAGTTTGTCTTCGACTACATCTCTCCAGGATTCTCCAGTCATGCGTGCACGAATATTCTGGTTGCGCATGACAGTTAGATAGCCTTCAATACTGCCATCGTACGTGACTAGTTTCAATGCGTGAAGGGCTAGTCTTTCGGCTTCTACCAGGGCGAATCGCTTGATCATATCATGTTCAAAGCGGGTCCATGATGCCAGCTCTGGTTGCTGGTTTTCCCCGTGAAGTCCATCCATAGCCTTCCGATACCATACAGTATAGGGAAGGACTATTTCTCCTCTTGTACGACTGAGCGCGTATATGATCCGTTCCCTTGCATCATCCCAGATCCGCGGGTTTCTTTCGCAGTAATCGGTGCATTGCAAAATCCACACATATATATCTTGTGCGGGTTTGTCTTCAAAGAATGGGGGTGGCTCTGATGGTTGCTTAATATTTAGCGCCATTGCGTTGGCAAGTGTTTCTGCCATACCAGACTGTTTTGGTGTTTGTCCTTGCCTGCCTCGGCTAAGACCTCCTCTCCTCCTACCTCTCTCATCATCATCATCGTCATCGTCACTAGGATCCCCTGGGTTGCCTCCTTGGGCACCTGAGGGGGATGCATCAGCGGCTTCTCTGCCTTTTTCTTTTTCCCTGCGTGTAGGTGGAGCGTAATACTCCTCATCGTCCGTTTCTTGGACTGCGGGTAAAGGAGCGGGTCCAGCAGCTTCAGGACTTGGTGCGGCAACCAACATTCTGTTTATTGACTGTGTTGATACCTTCAGGGTATTGTTAGTCTCGTTATTTGGCTGTTGCTGCTGGTCCTGAGATCGGCGGATTTCCGCCTGGCGGGTAGTCTAATCTAACCGCATCTGTCCTAGGTTGCGGTTGACCTCTCTTTCACGAGTGACACTTTGCGCGCAGAATTCTACGACTTCTGCTCTCAAACTGAGGACCATCTGTTCCAGAGTCTGGTCTCGGGCCAATGCCGCTTGGCTTTCTTCCCCGAGGATTCCATGTAACCTCGTGGTTACCTCTTCATGTTCCTGTTGACGCCTTTCTTGGGCGTCTATCTTTTTTGCCACTTCCCAAATCATTTCCTCTTGAATCCCTTTTACCTCTGCTTCTACTCCTACCAGCTGCATCAACAAAAGCCCAATTTCGTTATCATGGACATCTTGTCCTTCTGCGATTTATTGCTGTACCTTAATTAACTTTAAGGTATTGTCCTGGGTTGCCCCCTTGAAATTTTTGAAGGCGATGTTGGCTTGGTCGAGCGTGGTGTCTATGTCCTGCCTTATTCGACCCAAGGTTATCCCAAGATGGGCAGCCAATCTGGCTAAGTTTGCAGCGTGGTCTCCTCCTAGTTTAGGAGTAGAGGCCCTTGATATCCTATGCGTGCTTGCGACACTAGAGGATGGGTGAGAGGGTAAATTTCCTCTCCGGAATGCAGGTTCCTGAGGTGTTGAAGGGAAGGGACTATGAATGGCGGAATCATCCGCCTTATCCGTGGTGTCAGGTCGGGTATCCATAGGTTCACCCGCTGTTATTCTTTTCCTCGGGTCCTGCAGTATTTCCGCCATGGTGATACTTTCCAGATAGGCTAACTGCTCTAGTAGCCCTGGATGAGTGATTACTGGTACTGCGTACCAGAGTTCTCGATATCCTTGAAAAGGTTTAAGGAATCGTATGTAAGGTATCCAACGTTTGAAATACTCTAGGTGGGTAGGTATAAAAGGGTTCGGTTGGTCCGACACTGGACTTAAAACCTGAATCTCCTTTTTCTTGAGGTTTGGGATGTACTTATAGTACATATAAAAGTGTGCTTAGGCCCAGGCCGAGGGAATGTCTGGCCCCCGGATAACTGTACCTGGGTTTTCCTTTTCCTTCTCTTCCATCGTTAAAGAGCACTGGGTACTCTAGTCGACGAAGTTTTCCGACTCGGTCGAATTCCACTCAAAATCCGAACCGTGCCAGGTACGATATATGCTATTGAATTGATCCCACGTTGGGATCCCGAAAGGTACTCTGAACCACGAGGGTTCCTGCGTATATTCTTCTTCGATCTCGAACAGCTCGGTTTCAAATATATCTTCGAAGGAATGAATATAGATTGGACAGTGAGGTGCTTCGAAAATGTAATAGAAGTCTGAGGTGAGGGTGGAGTTTGAAGTGAACTCGTAGTTCATATAGTGAGTCTTGGTAACAGGAGAACTATCAATATACTGTTAGGCGGACGCCAAACTCTAGTATATA
>JACCEG010000114.1:181911-196214 GCA_014065205.1 Tuber brumale | reverse complement strand
TGAGGGTATCTGTGCTGATGGAACATCCTTAAATCCAACAATTATCTTAAAGGCAGAAGAGTTCATAGCTGAATGGTTCAAAAAAGTAAAAGGGGTACCTGAAGATATACTTTTTGGACGTTCACATAATGGTTGGACTGATGAAAATATGGCCTACGAATCCGTTCAAAGAAACTTTAGACCTAATAGCTTCTCTGCACAGAAGGCAAGAGATGAGTTTCGGCTGTTACTTTTTGATGGGCACAGCAGTCATGTCAATATTGGATTTTTAGAATTCTGCATTGCACACAAGATTATCCCATATTGTCTTCCACCACATACGATACATCGATTACAACCCTTAGATGTTTGTATTTTCAGTCCATACAAGCATCAGTATCGAAAAGAACTGACCCGCCGCTTCGAGAAACATGAGTATGGGGTTTCTGAAGACAACTTTTATGAGATCCTCATGATAGCATGACGAGCATCATTCAGTCAAGTCAATATTCTGAGTGGATTTCAGAATACCGGACTCGTTCCTGTTAACAGATAGAAGATTGTCACAAAAATCCAACCCCTGCAATCGAATTCCCCAGCACCCTATATGATATCTGAAAATCCAAACTCCACCGCCGTTGAACCAAGCTTTCCTCCACCTACCCAATCAGCATCTCCAAGTCCTGAGCCATTACACAACCTCACGGCACAGCAGATTGATAGCTTAGACGTACCTCGAAGTAAGGTTGAAATCCAACGACAAGAATTGATTGCACTTGCAACCTTACCACGAAACACTCCAACAGATTGGGGACTAAAGAAGATAGTTAGTAATTTGGCAATTAGTGCAACTAGAGCACTCACAGAGGTAGAAGAAAAGGAACGTCAATTGCAGAACCTAAAGCAACAGTTAGCACAAATTCAATATAAAAAAGCTACAAATCGGACAAGAATACCAACGTCGGGAAAGGCATGGATAGATTGAGAGGATATCGCACGGTTCTTTGAATCCCAATCGAATGAGGAACGCAAAGTCACTCAAAAGAGTTATAGCAATGCAACCCATCTAGTTACCTTGAGAAAACAAAAATTAGCAGAATGCATACGGAAAAGAAAGGAGGTGGAAAAGTTGGAAGAGGAGGGAAACCTACCCAAGTGAAGAAAGACAGGATCTGCCTTATTGGAGGAAGAAAGTAGACTGGTTGAACAGATTGCTGAAGCCGAACGGAGGGTGAAGAAATTCGAGAAACACCTTGAAGAATTGATGCAAGATGTTGGAGAGGCTGAAAGGTTGATTGGAAGTCCAGAGGAAGAGGCAGAAAGCGGAGAAGATTTTGAAGAGGGAGCAGGGGCTGATTAAGCCCCTGCTCCCAGGGAAGAATCTGTGGACTTGTCACTCGGTTTGTTGTTAAATCCTCCAAAGTAAGTTGATACTCTGGAGGCAATCTGGTGTTGGTCTCGGGGGTGGTATGTATTGAGAAAAGAGGAAAAAAAAAAAAAAACTTTGGTTGCTCTATGTAAAATGCGGTTTGGTTGTCGCCAAGACATGTGGTGCCTCGCTGAGGGCTCACCCGCTTTACAGTACTCTACTTGTGCAACCCAACACCTTCCCATACAAACTCTGACCTCAATTGAATTTTTCCGGAGAAAAAAAACAAAGACAGAACTATCAATATATTATTATATCCGAACATCTAAAGGGGAAGGAGTTGGAGTGATATTTACTTCATTCATACCCCAATCATGATCCTCTTCAATTGTCGCACTGTTTGTGACTCAGTAACTTATGGGGTTTTTCATTTTTTATTTCAAATAATTGAACCTGGTGCTATGTACTGTACACTCGTGTCCGCAAAGTTCTCGTAACGCCTGAAGTATCGCAAAGTCTTGGCAGTCTTCAACTGGGAAGTTGCAGAAGCTATTCAGTGGGAAAAAAAAAATGTGAATATTCTCTATGGGATTTGCCATTACCAGATTAAGAAATATTTCTCGAGAAAGTGTCCCGCCTATCCTGAGATCTTGGGCAGGAATTGGTGGGGTACCTGGGGTGTTACGAGAACTTTGCGGATGCTAGTGTAGTCGAGAATTCCCTACTTTGGAAAAAGGGGTGAAAAACACGGGAAGAAAAGAGTACTCACTCGACTTTGCCAAGAATGCCTCCCCCACCCAATCTTTTGCTGCAAACCTCACCAAATATCCGGCCTACAGAGGTATTCTTGGCAAAGACGCGCGAGTAGCTTAGCCCCTCTGAGCAGCGTTCTCAGCCGTCCAGTCGGACGGTGTCGTCCTCGTCCTGGACGGGACGACGCCAAGGGCGTCCAGACGACAAAAGACGAGGACTAGCATCGTCCGCTGACAGTCGACGGCCGTCGCTTATGCTCGCCCCCCTTTTTTCTTTCTCATTAATTATGTTTATTTTCATGGTTATATTTTGAAATTTTGCTTATTTGAGTATGAGTATTTTTTTGCTTAATTAATACTGTAAGTCTGTATATTTTAATAGGGAGGCAGTTGAATTTTTTTCTTATTACTTATTATTTACACTATCTGTTAAATGTAGTTGATGACGGAAAGCTCTCATATTACTACTTAGGACTAATGTCGTCGGACGGCCGTCGACGGCCGTCCACCCCGTCCAGGACGGTGCCAAGGCAGTCCGTCCCGTCCAAGGACGAGACTGTCTCGTCCTTTGTCGTCCTCGCCTCGTCTTGGACGGACGGGACGACTGGAACCGCTGCCTCTGAGGGAGACAAAAATACGGTACAAAAGAAAATACCAGACCTTACCAGAGGAGGCAACTCCAACGACATGGCACACGGTTCAATTATTTGAGATTCTACGATATTTTAATTCTTTGTTGGAGTGACGACTGTGCCACAGTAGCGTTAACTAAATTACGTCGCCCATCCATCCACCTTCTGTTTGTATCTGCTTATTCCGAGGAGTTCTCGGACTACCGTGCTTGTAAACTCCATTTACGCCACACAGATCCTGTCGCGCCTCGTTGAGGGCGCTTCGCAGATGGCAATTCCCGGTCTAGTATGATTCCGAGTGCTACCAGGTGTGGAAGCAAGGAAGCAAGCAGCAAGGCAATGCCAGTTGTAAGGTATGATAGTCTACCTTCTCCGACTCGTCACAAATCACGTGGGAGGGTCAATTTGGGCTAACGGGTGAGTATGTGCAGTACCCACCGCAAGTAATAAAGTATCCGCCTAAAGGAACAGAGCTTAAAGAAAATATTATATAGTCCAAGGATCCGCGCATATTTAATCGCTAGACACAAAATTCGCCCCTATTTCCGAGTGCTCGGGTATGGTCATAAAGGGCTGGGAGAAAAGTATTAGCAAGATCCTATGGGTCTAACGAGCAACTGGTCAATATAAGTGGGGGGGAAAAAAAAAGAAAAAAGAAGACAAATCCTGGTTGAGATGAGCCACCCGAAGTGGGTATCATACTCGGTGAATTATTCTACGAAAAAGGCCGGAGGAGGGTGCTCTGATAGTGGGGTATCGTAGGAATCACGAAATCGGGTCCGGTGCAGACTAGTCCCATAGGGATTGCTTGTGAACCCACCAAGTATGATTGCCCCTTCAGAATCTCCAATTCTCGTCTCTAGAGGAGAGTATACATAGATAAGCTACAATGCAACCCCGTCTGGGTTTCCGACTTCTACAATGCCATTCTTCTTTTCACGGTGTTTATCCATCGATCAAGATAATTCTCTTCTTTTGCCACCCATGAGTTTTTCCGCCCCTTTATGACCATGCCCTAGCAGGGTACTGTACTCACAGCGGTAACAAGTATTGAAGTTCTAGTGTTGGCGGTATTATCACCTGGCGCTCTTATGCAGCAGTTACCGTACTGTACCGGCTGCTTAGTAAATACCGGTCGGAAACGGTAGGGTGCTTTTTTTCATCCTGACGCCAGGGAACAATTCAGAAATGTCATTCAATAAAACAAGGAATTTTGTGCAAGTCCGTGGGGTGGCCGTGTGCTCCCTTCTGTGTTTTTTTTCCCCCCTTTTTATTCTATTGCCCGTATGGGCTGACTGGAAGCACACTTCCGCCGATACCCGATCGGGTCTTTCTTGCATCAACTCCGACCGTCTCGCACTGTAACTGTCATGTTGCTCGTATTTAAAGTATTTCTTTGTACTCTCAAACCGCTTCATTCAGAATGCTTATTTTTCTTGCCAGACCTTGCTTTTCATTGTTCACCTTGTTCACCTTATCCTTTTCCCCTTGTTCCTCTTGTATGCTTATTGATTTTAATCTTTATAGATTTCTGGTCAAGGATGTCATGCCCGAACAGTCTTTCTATATAACTATGTTATATCCCTTTTTTTATTTATGATAGCTCAATTAATCACTGCTGGAGAATCTACTATCATACTATTATTATTACCCTTCTATTGCGCATTGCTACATATCATGCATGCAAAGATTATGAGTGATAGTTGGTGATACTAAACCGAAAGCTGGGGGGGCGCCGAAATATCATACTCTGCTATACCACACTAACTAATTTGTGATGGGGCAGGATATACTACAATGCCCCGCATAATTCGAGGATAAATAGGTCCAATTACCGACTCAGCACTAAACCAGCTAAAAGCTAAATGTGGCCGGTGGTCTACCCGGTGCATGCCCATGCAGTTTCTTCTGAGAAAACTGACATCTCATGGATATTATCGAGCATATTTCATACCCGATCAGGACAAAGCCATTTTCCATTCCCCAACCTGGCCACAAGGGCCGGGTGAGCATGTCCGAAGTTAATTCTGGCTGTCGCTCTGCAGCTACATTTCCAAATGGACCGGCTGCTGTTGGAAAGCATGGAAAGCTGGAGAGGCTGCTCGGCATGCTCACACCACCCAACATCCTCAGAACTTGCCCAACATGTATGGAACACGCTGGGCATGTTCAGAACATGCTCGGCGTTCTCACATCCTTCCAGCATTCCGACCACCTGTTCCTTCCCGTACCCGTTCCTACACCCGTTGCTTTATTCGCCGTTCGCCGTTCGCCGTTCCCCCGTATACTGTTAGCCGTCCGCGGGTGTGCCGTTCACCTGCCTACCATTCCCGATCCGCTATTCTATTGTTTCCCTACCTGCTCACCGTTAGCCGTTCGCTGGGATACCTTTAACCGTTCGCTGGGATGCTGTTGGCCGTTTGTTTTCTTTGTATTTGCTGTATCGCGTGCCCGGGGTGGCCGTCGAAGTGGTACGGCCATGGGAACTATACGGGAGCGGGAACGTTGGGAAGTGCGGTGTTTTTCCTTTTTGTTTTTCTTTGATGTTAGCTAGGAAGCGGGCATAAGGAATGGGGACTTGCGTGGAGGAATGGGGAACAGGGAAAGCGATGGATGAGTATGGAGGACGTTGGAAGGAGCAGAGGATTTCTTTTGATCGATTATTTATACTCCTGTTTTTTCCACCCATGTTAGTTAAGTTGCGAGCAAGAGAAAAGAAGTTGACGAGAGAAAGTGTGTGCTTTTGGAGAGTGGGAGAGCGGAATAAAAATATTTTATTACTTCGCATTTATCCTTGCTTGGCGTTTCGTTTCGCCGAGCGACCACCTGTGACGGCAGTGCCATCGCGAGTCCAGCTCCGGAAAGCCAGCTGTATATGAGCTGCAAACGGGAGGGCAATTTTTTGCAAGAAACATGTTCCCCCCACCCAGAATCCCCCCCTAACAAGGATATCACAAATATGAACCCCCGCTTGTAGCACTGCCGGGCCAGTCTTCGACCGCCTTACTACACCTTGTATCGGTCGACTATCACCTACCATCATCATACCGGGCATGGGGTAAAAAAAAGAGAGAAGGCTTTAGACTACCCTATCCCGTCTGGTCATCTTCAGTCACACCGGACTTAAGTTACTACAAGCCTTAGACTAGCGTACGCTTTCTCTAGCAACTGGCAACCAAGTCCCACCCCCACCCCCACCCCCACCCGCATTTGGCGAAAAGTGGTGCCCGAGACCGCCCGGCAAGAGTGTGATTGATTGAACAACCTTTCCCTCTATACTAAGCCGTACTTTTTTTACATACCACGGGTGTCATAGTACTCCCATATGCTATTACTAATACCGGTAGTATGGTTGGTCGTCAACGATGGTCGATGCCCACGCACCCCCTGGTGGGCCGCCATTAGCTAATAATAGAGAAAGCGACCTAATTAGGGCAGATATATCGTGCCTAAAGGTGAGTCCATGAACGCACTTGCAAGTTATAATAGCAGTAGGATCGGTCAATCAATTTCCCTAGTCAGTCTTAATCAGGGTTAGGGTTAGCAGTTAAGCTCTATCGTATCTAGTCCGTGTCGATACGTATCGCAGGGTTATGTTTGTACTGCCGTTTATTCAATGCCGGTAATCGTGGATATGGTAACGGGGTGATCCAAGCAAGTTACAGTATCATACATGTATCGTTCACATGGGAGAGCAGCGCAGTTTTGGAACAATCAGGGATGGACAAAAAGTCAGAATATATAGCCATGAAACAAAGGTCAGTCTAAACCCGAACGCAGGATTGTCGTACGGGGGAGATAACACAAAAACCAAAACATAAACATGTTGGATGAGATGGGAAGTGGAGGGAACTTCATTGATTGAAGAGAGGAGAGGATCAGCACTAAATACAAAAGATCTAACAAGCAACGTCACACACCACAACTCAGGGAAATGCCCACTCATCCATACACCAACAAAGATAGGATGGTTGCCCATATCCCATAATACTCGACGAAACAAAACATTCCCATTGTAACTGCAAGAATGGTACATCTTTAGACGCGCGCCGAACCCTACTAGGATAAAATTAAAAAAAAACCTCCTCTAACCGTCAGTGAATGCCCATAGATGCTCAAATAGATATGCATATATTGGGTTCCAAGGTTCGATGGTAGGCGACGATGGCTTCTAAGAGAATTTTAGGCCGAACCCGGAGGGAGGTGGAAGGGGAGGAAGGGAGGGAAGGCAGTTGTATCCGCGGGGCTGTTGTGCACTCCAGCGGGGGAGGTAAAAGTGATCCAGGGGAAAGGGAAGCGGCCAGCGGTATATATGGGCGTGTCTATTGGAACGCTGAAAAGTAGTGTATAGAGGTTTTTAAGGATAGTAGGCAAGATTTTATATTGTTGAGGTTAAACCGTATCAGGTTGTGCAGATTCGTGGGCTTGCAGTAGCTTCACCACTCTCTCATACCCCTTCTGAGATGCTAACGAGAGTGGTGTCAGACCGTCCTTGTTGGGCAGGTTGGGGTTGACATGTTCGCATTCCAATAGGAGCTTGATCACGCCCACACGCCCCCTCCAGCACGCAAACCAGAGTGGCGTCCGACCGGTGTTGTCGCGCCTGTTGAGGTTGATATCTTTCCTTCCCAGAAGCAGCTTCACCACTCCATCGTGCCCATACTCGGCACCCCACGAGAGCGGTGTCTGGCCACCGTTGTCTGTGATATTGGAGTTGACATCTTTTCGTTCTAACAGTAGCTTGACTACTCCGTTGCGCCCATCCCTAGCAGCCAACAAGAGCGGTGTTTGGCCACCATTGTCCGGCGTATTGGGGTTGACGTCTTCCCGCTCCAACAGCAACTTCACTACTCCATCATGCCCCTCCTCGGAAGCCAAGGAGAGCGGCGTCTGGCCATCATTGTTAGGCATGTTGGGGTTGGTATCCTTCCTTCCCAATAGTAGCTTCACCACTTCCTCATACCCCATCTTGGAAGCCAACAAGAGTGGCGTCTGATAGGCTTTGTTGACCTTGTTGGGGTTGATATCCTTCCGTTCCAACAGTAAATCCACCACCCCCGCGTGCCTACTGAAAGAAGCCCACAAGAGCGGTGTCCAGGCGTGTTGGTCTAGCCTCTCGGGCTCGACATCTTCCCGCCCTAGTAGGAGCTGCACCACCCCCTCATGCCCCCCCCCGGAAGCCAACGAGAGCGGCGTCCGGCTGCAATCGTCGGGTGTGTTAGGGTTGATATCCTTCCTCCCTAGCAGCAACTTCACTACTCCCTCGTGCCCTCCGAGAGAAGCCCACGCGAGTGGCGTCATAGCGCACCGGTCCAGCATTTCGGAGTCGACGCCCTCTTGTTCTAATAGCAGCCTCACCACACTCTCATGCCCCCCCCAAGAAGCTAGCGCGAGTGGCGTTCGACCATCCCCACCATGCGAGTTGAGATCGATATCTTTCCTTCCCAACAGTAACCTTACCACAACCTCATGCCCTGCCACCGAAGCCCCCGAGAGTGGCGTATTACCGCCTAGGTCGGCTGTGTTTGGGTTGATATCCTCCCTTTCCAATAGAAGCTTTACCACTCCCTCATGCCCCCCGTGAGAAGCTTCTAAGAGTGGTGTCCGGAAGTATAGGTCTGATTTTTCGGGCTCGATATCTTCCCGTCCTAGTAGGAGCTTCACTACTCCCTCATGCCCCTTCTCGGAAGCCAACACGAGTGGCGTCTGATAGCCTTTGCCCGGCATATTGGGGTTGATATCTTGCCTTCCTAACAGTAGTTTCACCACACCCTCATACCCACCGTTAGCAGCCGATGAGAGTGGTGTTTCGCCGTTTTTGTCCGGCTTATTGATGCTGATATCTTCCCTTTCAACTAGTAGCCTCACTACTCCCTCGTGCCCTTTCTGGGAAGCCCACCAGAGTGGTGTCCGAGCGTATTCATCCTGCCTGTCAGGATTGACATCTTGTCGCTCTAGTAGGAGTCTCACTACTTCGTCATGCCCCTTCTTGACAGCCAACAAGAGCGGTGTTCGGCCGTCTTTGCCCACTATGTCCGGTTTTACATCTTTCCTTCCCAATAGTAACCTCACAACCTCCTCACACCCACTGTCAGCGGCCGACAAGAGTGGTGTTTCACAGTTTTCGTCCGGCCTATTGACGTTGACATCTCCCCGTTCCGCTAACAGCTTCACCACCCCCTCACGCCCCTGTGTAGCAGCCAACGAAATTGGCGTTTGACCATATATGTCCCGCCAATCGGGGTTGACATGTCCCCGTCCTAAGACCGTATTAATCACTCGGGGCGCCCCAGCCCACCGGCCATCTGTTCCACCAGGTTTGGCAGATGCCCGGCCAAGAAGTATCCTCACTATTCCTACATGTCCTTTCCAAGCAGCCCATGAGAGTGCTGTTCGACGAAAGCATTTATCCGGTTTGTCGGGAATGACAGTCAACTTTTCTAACAGGATCCCAGCAACCTCCTCGCGTCCACATATGGCAGCCCATATGAGTGGTGTAATACCCAGAAAATCTCTTTTGTTGAGATTGCAATTGACCCGGCCCACGAGAGTCGCCGCGATTCCAACAATACCGAAAACTGATGCGCAATGCAACCCAGTAAACCCAATCAGGTGACCGCCAACGGGAATGTCACGATTACACCGACCAGCCCTCGACACGAGATCCACCAAAAGTAGCTTGGTAGATATATGGGTTTCAATGTGACTAAAGAGTTTGAGCGCAAGTGATACCACATCCTTTGAAGCATCTCTCCTAGCGTGGATGCCCCAACACAAAGAAGAATATTGGAGGAAGGGAGTCGACTGAGGGGGAACAAAGATTGTTGGCAAAATATCCTTAATAGTCCGAAAGTTGAGATATGTTAGGCAGGTTTCCGCCATTATCGAGTGGGTTGCACCAAAAAGGTCAGGGTAGGTGCAAAGGTGCTCCTGGAGAGTAAAGTGTACCAAGCGAACAACGGAAGCTTCCTTATCGATGACGACTAGTCCTAAGGAACAGCTCAACAATGTCTCCACCGAAGGAATTCTTTCGGAATCAAGATCGGTAGATCCTATCTCGACAGCCAAGGCGTGTAAAAGCTCATCGAGTTGTAATAGCCGCTCCGAATGCGAGATCCACATCAGTACTGCTATCCCTAGCCTTGCCTTCTCCCCACCCAGCTCGTTTATTCGTTCCAGAGTCGTACCATAAACATCCTTCAAATCCAGGCTATCCGTCATTGCTCTGAGTTCCCGCCGCCTATCATAGGCTGTAGGCCCCCCAAGGATAGCATCCATGGTTAGGGAAATTTGTATAAATCTAGATGTGTTTGTTAGTCACAAACGGAAGATATTTTTTTCCATCGTGCTGCTGGCTTACGTTTTGGGGATATTCTCTCCAATGGTTTTGATGATTTCGGCCTCCAGACCACTATCCATCGCGTCCAAAGATGTATCCTTACTCAATCTCATCCGGATGTAACCCACGATATCATCGTAATTGGGTTTTATGGATAAGACTACCATTCTTCCGCCAAGGTGCCTCTCAATCTCGCTCCGGATATGCCGTCTTCCGGTTAGGAATATTCGCGTGTCTGGTGACTTCTCCAGGATTTGTCTTAACGAATTTAGAACCTCAGGTCGATGCCCTTCCACACATTCGTCTAGCGCATCAACACATATAAATGTGGGCTGTAAAGATGTGACAGTTTGCAGCATCTTCACAATCTCGGGCATCCGTAATCGCCTCCTACCAATGGCCTCGTTGTAATCTTGAAAGGTCCGGCTTACATCATCCGGTATCCTCTCCAATCCACCGACAATCTGTTTCAGTAGTGAACCAAGCATATTTGTCGGAGTCTGCTCATCCCGTGCTGCGAAATCGACGTAGAAACACGCAACAGCTATATTTTCCTCTTTGGCCCTATCGCATAACCTGTCTATCACCAGCGAACTAGTATCGCTGCGCATCAGTACCATCACACTTTGGCTTTTCACAGAGGATTGTCTCTCACCTAAAGTAGGTCTTGCCGACTGCCGGATCGCCACAGCAAAATAGAGTCGCGTATTCTGATTCCTCCTCTTGAGCGCCATCGCACCACCTTCGAAATTCATCGGTTTGCAACAACCATCCCCCTACGTTGTCTGCCCGGCGGGTTCGGATGTCTTGATGTCGGATGCGAGGCTCAAGTGGCGAGAGCCATGTTAGGATTTCAGATCGATCATCGGCAACGGAATAGTGATTCGACACATTCAACACATTGAAAGAGTTCATGTTATCTGTGAGAGATCTTGACATTCCCTTCCTTTCATTGCTTCATACGCTAATGTGGAACCGATTTCCTAGCTGGAGTTGTTGATGAAATCTCTGGTTGGTGAAAAAAAAGGCGGGGACTGTTGCCTGGGCTTTTGCGCTCTTCGGAATGGCGCATTTGTGCGGCTTTCCTTCCGACTTTCCTACCGGTACTCAAGCACTGGGACAGTGACTCGAACATTCGCCATGCCATCGCTAGAGCGGCCATGTTAGCCTTTCCCTATCTCTGTATGTGCTCAACCCCGTAGGGCCTTGAGAATAGCTCTTAAATAGGACCCTAGCAAAAGGCCTTTTAGTATTGGCTTTAAGTTAATTGACAGTCGGGAATAAACGCTGCAACCGACAACTGTTTTACGTCTAACCGTGATTAGCCTATCCTCACAACTGCCTCAAGATTGGCACACATATTACGTAATCTCTGACACGTTCCCCCATAGAGCGCCCAATGCGGTGGGTGTGATGCGTCTACGAGTACTCGAGTACTCGAGTACCGGTAGCTGCATGGTAGACTATACTCGGGTATGGATGCTGGTGATGGGACGGATGGGGGCTGTTGAGTCCGGGCGTAGTTACCGTTAGAGGGAAAATTTAATTTAATTTGATGGGAGTGATGCCAGAAAGGGTAAGAAGCTTTGACATTGTGAACCCCTGTCAGTCTCATCACCTACCGGTACTGTACGTCCATACACGAGTACTAGTACAAGCACTTGGCCATTCCAAAAGTATCCGGAAATCTTGGCACGCATGCGGCCAAGGAGGCGCCAAGATTTCCAGATACTTTTGGAATGGCTAGGTACGGCAGTCTTAGTGCTTGTTTTGTGCGACCACATTGCTGGTATTTGTGGGAGCAACGTTTTCAGCACTGCACCCGTACTATACGGTACTGTACGAGTACAGTACTCTAACTAAGGGTTCCCCAGCCGTTCCTTGCGCAGGAGACGGGAACAGCACAACTAAAGAGGACAACGGAGATAGCCACTCCCTCGGTGACATCAAACGGGAGGTCTATCATACAATACTTGATGCACCTACTTCAAGTCCCACCTTTTCCTTCTGGTCGGTTGTGGTACAGTACTCATTCATACAGCACGCAGGTCGGTCCTCGCCACTTGCTATTCTCCCTTAGCATAATTAACCGAACATGGCTATGCAATGGGGGGGTATTGCTTTTGAAGTACTTGACTACTAAAACTACCGGTGGGGTAATTTAAAACTCAAATAAATACATAATCCTAATTAATATCTTGTATACCGTGATTTTTCTGTTGTGGTAAAGGTGTTGTGGGGTTTCAGTAGTGGGAGGGAGGGTTGTGATGCTGCGCATGGTCGAATATTGCAGCGTCAAATGTTCGGTTAATTATGCTAACTTAGCATACTATCCTTTGCAATACCAGCAAGTAGCAATCTTGGACAACACCTAGCTCGCCTCCCACTTGCTCATCACTTCACAGTGGCCGGCGGAGGTAGACTGTTGTTGTCCACTTAGTGAGGTTCTCCAACAAGCAGGAGTAGACTACACATGGGCGAGATGGGTTTCATTAGGTGATATGGTTCCAGACGTCTAGGCGGTGCACCAAACATTTTGTGATGGGGGATGCCGTGCTATAAAATCCTCTGTAAAAAAAAAGAAAAAACCCTGGTCTATGTTCAAATCCGAGTCAGAGTTGGGCTATTTTTTGTTTTTTGTTTTTGTTTTCCCAGGAGTAAAAAGCAAGATGAGCTATAAGTTTAAATAAAAAGTGGAAAAGGAACTATTTAGGCCCTGTTTGGCACGCAGCCGTAAAAGAAAATGCCATTTTTCTGAAAACACCCTTTTTCTTTATACTGCAACAGAATTAATCATAAACAGAAAATTGATATGATGAGCCCAGAGCAGAGGCTATGCTACATATTCTTCGAAATTTTGAAAGCAATCAGAGCTGTACAGATTGAGAGGTATGGATGATTGTGATGTTGCAAAATATGGCGGAAAAAAAGTATCACATTTCACAACATCACAATTTTTGATACTTCTCAGACAGTAGGACTCTGATTGCTTTTAGGGTTTCACAGAATATGCAGGGCAGTATCTGCTCTTGACTGATGATATCAATTTTCTGTTTATGATTAATTCTGTTGCAGTATAAAGAAAAAGGGTGCTTTCAGAAAAATGGCTTTTTTTTTATGGTTGCATGCCAAACAGGGCCTTAATATTCTCCATTTACACTAAGGCCCTGTTTGGCAAAACGCAATAAAAAAATATGCCATATTTCTAAAAAAAAAGCATATTTCCTAATGTAGCAACAGTTATTAGAATAAATACAATTCCAATAGCATAGATAGATAGAGAATGGAAATCTACACATTCTATGTTAAATTCAATCCAATCAGAGATATAATGAATGAGGGGTAAGTGAAATAGTGATGTGGCGAAATATGGCAGGACAACAAATGCAATATTTCGCAACATTACTATTGTTTTATGTCTCAATGAAGGTCATATTTGTGTTCTCCTAGTTTCTAGCTTTTATTTCATATAATATATTTCACTCTTATAGCATCAGAAATGGACTACTTGCATGCCTTGAACTATCATAGGCATTGCGGCGTTTGGCCCTCCCACATCCGTGCACCGTCCCGCTTGGCAGTGCTGTACGTTAGAATTAAGGTTTACTTGGTCATCCATGATTGCTGATATCCACTCACCATCCCTTAAGCTGCTGTTAGTTAGTTGATGAAAACATAATGACATACCTCCCATTCCAGCCAATATAGGGCGCGTAAATATAAATCAATAAACGCCGACTCCTACAAGGTACAGGTATGCTGGCAACAAGGTTTGTATAGTTCTTGGCCAAAAGTGATCATCACTTTTGAAATCTGAGCCTCCTTCACAATGGCAACTCCAACCCTGGTGCCCCCACTTACAACTCCCAAAAATTGTGATTACAAAAAGAAAAGGATTTGAAAAGAATGGCAATTGCACACACATTATACAGCCATTAGTACAAAAGAGGTAGAGTTAAATTTCACTGAGCTTTTATATTGGAACTATATACCTTATAAAATGCTAGTTTCAGCCTAGTAACGATATCAAGACAGTTGGATAGTTTATACTTCCAAAAGAACAGGCCATGACCAAGAGCTAAGTGATGGAAGTACCTGGTATTTAGTTGTTGTCTTGTGTTAATGTTAAGAAATGCCACTGTGGAAATTACATTGAGATCTTGCCATACATGTTTTCACAGCACTAATAAGAGAAGATCAATGGATTATTGAATTCACAAGCATATTAAAGT
>JACCEG010000114.1:16394-181559 GCA_014065205.1 Tuber brumale | reverse complement strand
CATGTAGGAAAATGTCAGAGTATATACTGCAAGGTGAAATAGGGAATTATTGGAGGAGAATAGTATGGAAGTTCTAGAGGACTAGCTTCCAAATTCATCAGATCTCAATTCCATTGAGCATGTTTGGGTACATCTCAAGAAGCTTTACCATGAACCTTATGCTCACTTGGCTGAAGATACTAGATCAGTGGGGGAGGTAAAGCTACTCATAGAGGAAGCCCTTGTTCATTGTTAGGAGTTGATACCAGATTCTTTATTTGAAAGACTGATAAAGACTATCTCTAGGAGAATTTAAGCAATTATTAAGGCAAAAGGATGGTATATCAAATATTAAATGGATATTTTGTATTTATCTCTTTTGGTCTATCCATTCTATAAAAGATTCTAGTGCCCTAAGCACATTTGATGTTACATGAGGGGTTGGCATTGATGAGTGGTGGGCGGGCGAGTGCGGTTGTCACGCACGGCAACGATCACTTTTGTCACCGTACTGTAGNATACCAGATTCTTTATTTGAAAGACTGATAAAGACTATCTCTAGGAGAATTAAAGCAATTATTAAGGCAAAAGGATGGTATATCAAATATTAAATGGATATTTTGTATTTATCTCTTTTGGTCTATCCATTCTATAAAAGATTCTAGTGCCCTAAGCACATTTGATGTTACATGAGGGGTTGGCATTGATGAGTGGTGGGCGGGCGAGTGCGGTTGTCACGCACGGCAACGATCACTTTTGTCACCGTACTGTAGATTAATTATCATAGTTATGTTTAGTAGGTTTAGGGTTAGTGGACATAATACCTCATCCCGGGCAACACAGATCTTCTGGACAAGGGCGAATCTTTTTCTTAGTTGCTGTCGACCAAGGTTCTAATTCAATCTGTAATTGTGGGTGTATTTAGTTGCAGGGTGTTGAAGGTTCTAGATGGATATTGATTGATCGGGGTACCGGTAGTTTGTGGAAGTTTTGGGAGTCTGCCGGAGAGTTCAGAAGTTCGATGGATCAGTGTGAGGTTCAGAGATTGACAAAGTATATGCTCTAAATATGTCTTTCATTTGTTATCATGGGAGTGTATGGGGGAAAGGGCAGCATGTGTGGAGAGATAGAGATAGGTGTGGTGATCGATGGAAGGATCGGGGTGCATTGTTTATGTTTCGCTTATGCAGCTGTCTTTACCGTTAGTTTAGTTTAGAGAGGAGACGAACAAAGTTGTTTTACCTTACCTCTCACTCTTGTCCACGTACCGTCACAGTTCCCCGGATATTTACTTAGTCTTCTATCTAGCACTGCGCGATTGGTTACCCACTGTTATCCACATTAAGATGGGGTCATGCCTTCCGCAGGTGCGATGAGGGATCACCAGATGTATCGAGTAGTAGGGTATGTAATTGCTGAATCCAGGTAGAGATACACATGCATGGATGTAAAGGGTTGAAGAACATATGAGCAGAACTTAAGTAAGAACTCAGATTACAGCAGTTGGCTATGATAATTTCGTATGTAGGCTCGGCTTTTGTGTCTAGTTTACCTAGGCCGGGGAATGAACATAGGGCATCATAGGAGGTTCGGGAATGACACCATGAACTCCGCCCGCTCAGTATTCGTAAGGATTACGAGGTTGCAGTTGGACTGTCATTTCTTCAATAATCACGAATAGGGTAAAGAGAGACTCAAAGCTACAGCACATGTATTGCTTGAAGGACGGAGGACGGTGGTTTTGGAGCAATAAAAAATGTACAAAAATGAGAGCCTTTAAGTGGGAAAAGGGGAAAATCTAAACCTAGATGCCATGTTCTTGAATGCAAAAAAATAAAATAAAAGCATAAACAGATATTGAACCTTCACATGAAATAATAGCTACGAGAATAGTATATCTTCAAGCATACATCCAGCCCTTGTAAGAGGGAACCGGGGACCAGGAAGGAAAGAAAGCGTGGTCCATGAGATTGTTGTACACTGCAAGGAGGGAGGTGAAAGTTAATAAAATTAGACTGTGTTCGGGAGAGAGTGTCTTGTGGTTCTTATTATCTTTGTGTCGGGGAAGGTGTCCTATATATACACAAACTTGACTTCTGCCATTCTCATCTTCACGCCTCCATCGCACATCTTTCTTCTTCCCTCTTTGCCAACAGGTTGAACGTTCCCGCTCTGCCGAAACATCTCCTTCAAACCTTTTGCCAAAACGTTTTCCCTTGAGACACGCCTGCACATGTCCTCTCCTCCAGCCTTCAGCCAAACTCACGATCTCTGACAGTCCCAATACACACACCGTTTCTTCTGTGTTTCCTAATTGTCATGATGCGACACCTCCAAGTCTCAGCCCCTATCAAACCTAATCTCAAACTGTCTACCGTTTCGCCATACTCGTGGCTGAAACCTTACTAACGCTTCTACCCTACTGTGCCCCCAGACAACGACCCCCTTTTTCCAGTGTGTGACAATCTCAAAACAAACTAATGCACCTCCAGCCGTGTTCCCAAGTCCACCGTCCGGCGGTAGTCACAGTAACCTCTTCAGAGCTAGAACCTTCGTGAATTGCAACAAAAGTGACTTGGAGAAGCGGGAGCACAAGGGAAGCAGCCGGCGGTGTATATGGGTATGTATCTGGGGACGCTGAGGAAGCGGTGCATAGCGGTTTCCGAGGACAGTAGGAAAGATTTTATATTGTTGGGTTAAACGGTGTTGGGGGTGGAGGGTGTCCGGGCTTGCAATAGCTACACTATGTGTTCGTGCCCCTCCTTCGAAGCCAGCGAGAGTAGTGTCAGACCATCTTTATTGGGCATGATTGGGCCAATTCCCGGCCGCGCCAAAAGTAGCCCCACTTCTCTAGCGTGGCCGTTATCAGAAGCCTACGAAAGAGGTGTCCGGCCATCATTGTCTGGCATACCAGGGTTGATGTCTTCCCGTCCCAACAGTAGCTTCACTACTTCATTATGCCCGTTGCTTGTAGCCCAGGAGAGTGGTGTCCGGCCACCATTGTCTGGCATATCGGGGTTGATGTCTTCCCGTCCCAAAAGTAGCTTCACTACTTCATTACACCCATTCCTGGCAGCCCACGAGTGCGGTGTTCGGCCGCCATTGTCCGAGATATTGGGGTTGACATCTTCCCGTCCCAACAGTAGCTTCACTACTTCATTACACCCATTCCCGGCAGCCCACAAGAGCGGTGTCCAGCCATGATTGTCTGGCATATTGGGGTTGACGTCTCCCCGTCCCAACAGTAGCTTAACTACTTCATTACGCCCATTCATCACAGCCCGCGAGAGCGTTGTCCAGCCATCAATGTCTGGCATATTGGGGTTGACGTCTTCCCGTCCCAACAGTAGCTTCACTACTTCGTCACACCCATTCGCGGCAGCCAACAAGAGCGGTGTCCATTCGTGATTGTCTGGCATGTTGAGGTTGACGTCTTCCCGTCCCAACAGTAGCTTCACCACTTCGCCACACCCATTCGCGGCAGCCAACGAGAGCGGTGTCCGGCCACTATTGTCTGGCATATCAGGGTCGACGCCTTCCCGTCCCGACAACAGCTTCACTACTCCATTATGCCCGTTCTTGGCAGCCAACAAAAGCAGTTTCTGGCAGTATTTGCCCACTATGTCCGATTCAACATCTTTCCTTCCCAAGAGTAGCTCAACAGCCCCAGAGCACCTGCAGCCAGCAGCGGACAAGAGTGGCGTATTACCGCTTTTTTCTGGCCTATCGATGTTGACATCTTCTCGTTCCACTAGTAGCTTCACAACTGCCTCCTGTCCCCTGCCGGAAGCCAATAAGAGAGGTGTCCGGCCATATCCGTCAGCCGCATTGGGTTTAACATCCTTTCTTTCCAATAGCAGTTTTACCACACCCTCATGCCCCTCTTCAGAAGCCAAGGAGAGTGGCGTTTGACCATATTTGTCTTGCCTGTTGGGATTGACATATCTCTTTCCCATGACAATATACTTCACTCGGGGCGCCCTACCCCACCAGCCATCTGTCCTCTCCCGGCCAAGAAGTATTCTCACCACTCCCTCATCCCCCTTCCACGCAGCCCATGATAGCACCGTCCGACGGAACAATTTATCAGGTTTGTCGGTGATGATAGTCTGTCGTTCTAATAGCAGCTTTGCTACCTCCTCCTGCCCACATATGGCAGCCCATATGAGCGGTGTAATGCCCATGAAATCCCTTTTGTTGGTATCGCAACTTGGCTAGTCCATGAGAGCACGAGCGATTTCGACAATGCCGAAAATTGGTGCACAATGCAGTCCTGTAAACCCAACCAGGTGTCCATTTATAGGGATGTCACGATTATATTGGCCGGCCTTCGACACCATATCCAACAAAAGTAACTTGGTGGATATATGGGTTTCAATTTGACTAAAGAGTTTGAGAGCAAGTGATACTACGTCTATTGAAGCCTCTCTCCTAGCATGGGCCCCCCAATTTAGGGAAGAATATTCAAGGAGGGGGTTTGACTGAGGGGGGGGCGAAGAGAGTGGGCGAAATCTCCTTAATAGCCCGGAAGTTGAGGCATGTCAGGCAAGTTTCTGCCATTATCGAGTGAGTTGCACCAAAAAGGTCAGGGCAAGTGTAGAGGTACTCCTGGAGAGTAAAGCGGATCAAGCGAACAATCGAGGCCTCCTTATCGATGACGACTAATCCTAAGCAACGACTCAACAATGTCTCCACCGAAGGAACCCTTCCGGAATCAAGATCGGTAGATCCTATCTCAACGGCTAGGGCGTGTAAAAGCTCATCCAGCCGTAACAGCCGCTCCGAATGAGATATCCACATTAGCGCTGCCATCCCGAGCCTTGCCCTTTCCCCACCCAGCTCCTTTATTCGTTCCAGAGTCGCACCATAAACACTCCTCAAATCCAAGCCATTTGTCATTGCACTCAGCTTTTGCCGCCTACCAGAGGCTGTGGGTTCCCTAAGGATAGCATCCATGGTTAGGGAAATCAGTAGAAATCTAGATGAATTTGTTAGTGACGAACGGAAAATATATTCTCCCGTCATGCTGCTTGCTTACGTTTCGGGAATACTCTCTGCAATGCTTTCGATAACCTCGGCGCTCAGACCACTACCTATTGCGTCTGAACACGTATCCTTACTCAATCTCATCCTAATGTATCCCACAATATCATCATTGTTGGGTTTTATGGATAAAACTAACGCTCTCCTGCCAAGATGTCTCTCGGCCTTAGCCCGGATGTGTTGTCTTCCGGTTAGGAACATTCGCGTATTTGGGGACTTCTCCAGTATTTGCTTTAACGAGTTTAGAACCTCAGGTCGATGCCTTTGCACACATTCGTCCAGAGCATCAACACATATAAATGTTGGCCGTAGAGATGTGACAATCTGCAGCATCTTCACGATCTCGGGAACCCGCAGCCCCCTTCCACTAATGACTTTTTTGTAATCTTGAAATGTCCGACTTATCTCATCCGGGATTCTCTCCAATCCACCCACGATCTGGTTTAGTAGCGAACCAAGCATGCTCGTCGGAGTCTGCTCATCCCTCGCCGTGAAATCAACGTAGAAACACGCAACAGCTATGTTTTCCTCTTTCGCCATATCGCATAACCTATCTACCACGAGTGAACTAGTATCGCTACTATTAGCACCATCATACTTTAACTTTTCCCCGAGACATGTCTCTCACCTGAAGTAGGTCTTGCCAACTGCCGGATCGCCGTAACAAAATAAAGTCGCATGCTCTGATCTCTCTTGTTGAGCACCTGTGCACCACCTTCGAAATTCGTCGGTTTTCAGCTGCCACTCCCTTACGTTATCTGCGCGGCGGTTTCGGATGTCTTGATGTCGGATGCGAGGCTCAAGTGGAGAGAGCCATTTGAGGATTTCAGACCGACCATCGCCAACGGTGTAGTGGTTCGACAGGTTTACCACGTTCCCCACATTCGAGACATCGAAACAGTTGTCATTATCTGTGAAAAATCTGGACATTTTCCTTCCTTCCCTTCCCGTTCGTTGCTAATGCTAAGTGGAACTGATTCCGTAGCTGGAGTGGATGAAATTTTGGGGGGCTGAGGGAAAGCGGGGGCTGTTACAATTGCAAACTGTCCAAGTTATTGCCGGCATAGTACTCCTGCTCAGGTGGGTGTTATACCTTCAGTCTTGTTCGCGACATTCCCCCCCTCTTTCCCTGCATTCGTCATTATATCGGAGCCAATTTCAGCGGCCCCACACCTAGGCACCCCAGACAGATATAAACTTGAACATGTGCGAGATGAACAGAAGGGTTTTTTCATCATGCTTACGTACAAGCTTATCCAATCCAAGCGTCTGGAAGGTCACGAAGTCCAACTACAACAAGTCGAGCACGCGCTCAATGCTCCACATCAGGCTTTCACAATATCGAAACCCCAACGCCAGAACCATTCCAACGGGCTCAGAGTATCCTAAATGATGAAGTATTATAGATGTCAAAAAGGATTGATAACCCCTTGAGAAGATATCTCAATCCCGGCATTATATACCATCAAGTGTATGTACTGAACAAAGCACCCACACAGTACAACTCCAAACCAGGGTAGTGAGGATACACCGAACCTCGTGCCAAAGGGTGAAGAACAAAGAGGAGGAAAAGAGAGAGATGGCGGGGGTTCAGGATAGCTACCGAAGGCTTGTGCACCACGATTCTAAGTAAAAGGGAGCAAGTTATAATAAAACTACCGCTCCTCGGCCAAGATCTCTCTCAATCTCACCCTGTATGTGTCGTCTTCCGGTTAAGAATATTCGCGTATTTGATGACTTTTCCACCAGCCTTAACAAGTTTAGAACCTCAGGTCGATGCCCTTCCACACATTCGTCCAGTGCACCAACGCATATAAATGTCGGCCGTAGAGGTGTGACAATCTGCAGCATCTTCACGATTTCGACCACCCGAAGTCCCTTCCACCAATAACCTTTTTTCAATCTTGAAAGGTCTCACTTGTCTCGTCCGGGGTTTTTTCCAATCCACTCACGATCTATTTTAGCAGTAAACCAAGCATATCTGCCGGATTCTGCTGATCTCGTGCGGCGAAATCCACGTAGAAACACGCAACAGTTATATTTTCCTCTTTCGCCATATCGCACAACCCGTCTTTTTTTTTTTTTTTTTTTTTTTTGTTAAATCCGCGGTTTATTCGCACCTAAGTACAGGAAAATCCATGGCATCGACCCTAAGGTATGGCCTGAAAACCCATTGAACAAAAGAAATCCACCCCTGTCCAATGTACTTCAATCCTACCATCCTCCCCAAAAACTCAGAAAAGGCAAGCAGAAAAGAAAACACCACCAGTAGACACCAAAATAACAACTTCTTTCACCCCATTTTCATGTTCCAGTCAAAGGAGAACAGAGAAGACCTTTTTCTTGTTTTAAGGACCCAAGAAACCTTTTTTGTTTGTTGCCCTGACCAGCCTGGAAGTACTGGCTCAGGGAGTGTTTTCTTTTAATCCCAGAGGATGCCATTCCAGCACACTTATGAAGCTCCAAGTTCAGTGGCCAGGCAGGATCATGAGATTGTGTTTGTGTTGTTGAACCCCACTTTTCACCTTCCTAAATAGGAAGGTGAAAAGCAGGGTGCGGAAAATCGTGGTGACGGAGCTTGATCGCACAACCCGTCTACCACGAGTGAACTAGTATCGCTGCTCATTTGCACCATCACACTTTAGCTTTCTCTCCGCGGAAGGTCTCCCACCTGAAGTATGTCTTGTTGACTGCTGGATCGCCACAGCAAAATAAAGTCGCATGCTCTGCTCCCTCTTGTTGAGCACCTGTGCACCGCCTTTGAAATTCGTGGGTTCGCACCAGCCATTCCCCCACGTTACCTGCGCGGCGGGTTCGGATGTCTTGATGTCGGATGCGAGGCTCTAGCGGGGAGAGCCATGTTAGTATTTTAGACCGATCACGGGCAATGATAGTGATTCGGCACATTCGACACACTCAACCCATTAGAGGGGTTGATAATATTATCTGTGAAAGATCTAGACATTTTCCTTCCGTCCATCACCCCAAATACTTGATGGAACAGATTCCATCGCTAGGGTTGTTGGTAAAATTCCTGGAACCTCAAGAAAGGCAGGGGCTGTTCCCCGACTTTGTGCGCTGTTGGATATGGTTCCAAGAGTGAGGACTTCGTTACCGTACTACCGTCCTAATCGCGCCGTACGGTAACTCACACATCTATAAATACGACCGCCGCAACCGGGTTTTGCTTTGAACCCCGTTTCCCCGCCATTGGTATCATACTCGGTTAAAGTTATGATTAACCGTTGCAACCGATTTCAAGTTTTGTACGACACTACGCTCCGGAAAAACCCCCACTTCTCGCCTTGTTGCTGCCTGGAACTCTATTATGATTCCTGCTGAGATTTCGCAACCCGCCACCAGCTCCCAATGTCGCGACATACCAACCCCCCCGCGCCAAACCTGGCCCCGACAACTCGCACCAGTACCGCACAAATCCTGTGGTGTTGGAGCTTCGCTGCACTCAATGGAACCCTAAAGTATGATATTCAGGTTAATACCGGGATACTGCTGCTCGCGCCGGTACCTCTAGCCCTGTTCGCGTCATTTGCCCCCTCTTTACCCGCATTCCTTGCGAACTAGGAGCCAATTCCAGCGGTGCCACACTTAGACACCCCAAGCGGGCTTGAACATATGCAAGAGGAGGGGATTTTCTATTATGCTCTCGAACAAGCCCAACCCGTCCGTCGGGGCGTCGGCCACGAAGTGAACCGAGCACGCCTAATACACAAGTCGAGGACGCACCCAAAGCTCCATATCGGATTTTCAGCATATCAAAATCCCAACGCCAGTACCACCCCAACAGGCTTTGGGGATGTTTGGCTACCCATGATTTGACTTTGAAATCGTGATCTGAGATCATATCTTGTCAATCTTAACTTCGATTATTAAGTATAAATGCAAGCAGGTATGGGATTATTAATAGTGATAATTTATGTTAAAGTTGCCAAGACGTGATCTGAAATCGCGATTTCAAGATCAAATCATGGCAGTCAAACACCTGCTTAGTACCATATTCTAAATAATTAATTATCATAGGTGTCGAAAGAATTGAAAAATTCCTGAGAATATATCCGGATTCCAGAGTCAGGTACTATCTAAAGTATGTACAAAACACTAACAAGCTAATGAAGATACACCAAAGTCAACAATACCAGAGTGATCGAAAAAGAGGGGGGAAAAGACAGAGAGGGTGAGAGTCAGGATGGCTACCGAGTGCTTAGGATGGGTTACTATAATAAATCTGCAAGTAAAATCGAAGAAAGCAGTCAAGAAAATTCCAGCTCAAGGTGAGATAACTTGAAGCACCGAGTCCCAAAAAAGTACGAGGGTGAATGAGCACCCACTGAAATCGAGAAATACCCAACAGATTAAAGAAATACATAGTAAAAAAACAAAATTCCTGCATATCTGATGTCCAACTTAAAATTTACCCCCCGTTTTCGCCTACCTACTTAGGGCAAGACAGGTAATGTCTGGCTCCAGTAATTGTATCGCCCAACAGTGATGCGCAGGAGACACGGGCAGACGGGGGGTGGTGGTGCGCAAGTGTTAGCCAGATGCACCGATTTCTTCATCCTGAACGCCAGAAGGTTGTTCACAAATATTATTGTATGATATGAAGAAAGTCATGTTTCGAAACCCAGTTTGTTAGCTTCATGTTCCCACCTCTTTTCACTTTTTTCTCCCCTCCTCCTCAGTGGTATAATTGAACTGGCCGACAGAACATCTCAGCCTGTTCGTATCTTGTCGTGACTTTCAGTCTCTACAAACAGTACTCTGGCTTTCTCAAATACTACTCTACCAGTCATACATACTTGCAACGATCACAAGTGATAGTTGGTGATGACAAAGAGAAGCCCCCCAGGGGAGGCAGAAATACTCTACTCTACTATACTAAGCGAATTAAGATGGCGATGACGGCTTGTGGGATATGCTGCAACGCTCGAGCAATCCGCAATATGTTTTTTATACCATTGACTTAATAAAGAACTAGTTAAATAGAT
The DNA here is from genome assembly GCA_014065205.1 of Tuber brumale. Lineage (NCBI taxonomy): Eukaryota > Fungi > Ascomycota > Pezizomycetes > Pezizales > Tuberaceae > Tuber > Tuber brumale. Next base: position 171,531 of record JACCEG010000114.1, on the reverse strand, counting down.
CTCATATGTCACCACTGCAATTCCTCATAAGTGTATCGTGACCTGAGGCCCGGGTGAGCCAAAGAAAGTAGAGTAGAGCTAATCCATACCAAGTAGAACGCCCCTTCCTGATTCCAGAAAGACACCCCATGCTCCGGAACAACAGAGGATTCTATTTATTATCTAAGCGAAGAGTAATGTATCTAATCTTCCTCACCCTCAACATCCTTCTCACCGTCATCCTGATCATTATCCAGCAGCATCCTGAGCAAAATGCGCAGCCCTACGCATACGATCGCATCCCAGTAATTCTCTTCGTCGCCCCCTTCGTTGTCAGAGTCACTCTCTTCCACTTCTCCCTCTGTTCCCACGCTTTCACCCTCTCCCCCGTCTTCCTCCTCCGCCGCTTTATCTGCCGCCCCGCTTTCGCGGAAGCGTCCCTCCGAGCCAGGCTTAGAGAGTCGTACACCCTTGACTCTGCCGCCCGAAGCAGGAGCAGGCTTGTTGGCTCCTGATCCTGCCCCCGCACCCGTTCCGGGCGTTTTCAGCGTTGTTCCATCTGCAGCCTCACCCCAACACCCGCTCCCCAGCCTGAGCCGGAACCCCCCTGCCCGGCTAGGACGGCTGCGGTAACTTTTGCCTCCACATCCTCGCGCTCTGTGTAGCTTTGGCGAAAGCGAGATCGCAGCTCATTCCCATCCGCAAGGGCTTCTTTCTATAATATTTCTTCATATTCCTGACAACCCTATCCCAAATCGGCTCCCCACTATCTTTACCACTAATCTTGAAGATGACTGTGCACTTCCCGGCTCTAGCTCGAGCTCTTCGTTTAAGATTCGGGACATGCCAATATTTGATCGTGAGCGGGTGGCGTACTCTGTCTCGCCTTCCTTCTGGATACGGAAGTAGGGGCTGAAAGAGTGCCGTCTACGAGACCACTGAAATAGCAATGATAGAGCCAGGAGAGGACAATAACGACAGGACTCTTTGTGGTGACGTTGACTTCGAATCGCGTCGGACTATATTCCACTCCCCATGAGAACCGCACATAGATCCAGTTATTCATGACGGTCTAGCTAGGGTCCAAAAGGCGGGTACGATCAATTTGACTGAACTCTTGTAGGAAGTCATCGTCTGTTGTTGTTAGCTAAGAACGAAAACGCAATGAGACATGTTTTAACTTACATAACATCCAGAAGGCACCGCCATGTCCGAAGCGATGCTCCAAGAGCGTCTCCCATTTAGATATCCACTTTATCGAACCATCACTCCATGAACTGGTCTAGCTGGTGCATCCCCATGGGTTTCTAAGAAAATAAATATCTGATTGACATCACCAAGTGTAGAAGGTCATACCCGATCAAGACGGATCACGTTCCTTCACCCCCCCACCCCTTGGGAACCAGATAAGCATGTCCGGAAATACTTCCGGATCACGCTGACGCCGCGATTCTCAATATACTAGCCGCAAGCAATAAATCCCTGTTTGCAAGAACGAGTTATTCCTGTCAAAACCTGTCCTTATCCAGGATAAAACAAGTATAAACCTCACATGTAATACCGCCAGTCAAGTCTTCAATCACCTCACCACCCCCTACCCCGGTAAGCTGTGACCCGCTATCGTCTTACCAGGCACAGGAAAGGAGAGAAAACTTACCCCGCCCAATTTCCTTTAGTCACACAACACTCACCATAAGCCTCACCATATAGTTTCTCCGGCAATGCCTACCAAGTCTCGTTCTTAACTTCGCCTTTAGTGAAAAATGGTTTCCAAGACCTATTGTCAAAAGTGTGATTATTACTCCCCTTCCCCCCAATAACCGCACTTCCAAAGCACCGCCCGGAGTCATGATACTCTTGGGAATTAAGTTATACTTGGTCATTAGCTATTGCTGATACCCACTCACCATCCCCTAAGCCGCTGTTAGTTAGTTGATGAAAACATAATGACATACCTCCCATTTCAGCCAATATATGGTGCGTAAATATAAATCAATAAACGCCAACTCCTACAAGATACCGGTATACTAGCAACAAGGTTTGTAGATTAGTTATCATAGTTATGTTTAGTAGGGTTAGGGTTAGCGGACATCATAAGCTCATCCATGGCAACACAGATCTTCTAAAAAAAAGGGCAGATACTCTTCTTTGTTGTTGATCTCTTTTCTAATTCGGTCGGTGATTGTGGGTGTAGTTAGTTCCAGGGTGTTGAAGGTTCTAGATGGATGTTGACCAATCGGGGTAGATTGTGCAAGTTTTGGGAGTCTGCCGGAGAGTTCAGAAGTTCGATAGATCAGTGCGGAGGTTCAGAGATTGACAAAGTAGATTCTCTAAATATGTCTCTCCTTTGTTATCATGGGAGTGCATGGAGGAAAGGGCAGCATGCGTGGAGGGATAGAGATAGGCGTAGTGATCGATGGAAGGATCAGGATGCATTGTTCATGTTTTACTTATACAGCTGTCTTTACCGTTAGTTTAGTTTAGAGAGGAGACGAACAAAGCTGTTTTACCTTACCCCTTACTCTTGTCCACATACCGTCACAGTTCACCAGATATTCACTTAGTCTTCTATATACCGCTGCGCGGTCGGCTATCCACTGTTATCCACATTTAGACGGGGGTCATGTCTTCCGCAGGTGCGATGCGCGATTTCCAGATGTATCGAGTAGTAGGGTATGTAATTGCTGAATCCGGGTAAAGATACACATGCATGGATGTAAAGGGTTGAAGAACATATGAGCAGAACTTAAGTAAGAACTCAGATTACAGCAGTTGACTATGATAATTTCGTATGTAAGCTCTGCTCTTGTGTCTAGTTTACCTAGGCCGTGAAATGAACACAGGGCATCATAGAAGGTTCGGGAATGACACGATAAGCTTCGCCCACTCACTATTGGTAAGTATTGCGAGGTTGCAGTTGGGTTGCCATTTCTTCAATAATTATGAATAGGGTAAAGAGATACTCAAAGCAAGCTACAGCAGTACTAGTACATGTATTGCTTGCACGACGAAGAACAGTAGTTTTGGAATAATGAAAAATGGACAAAATTGAGAGCCTTTAAGTGGGAAAAAGGAGAAAATCTAAATCTAGATGCCATGTTCTTAAACACAAAAGAAAAAAAAGAAAGAAAGAAAGAAATATTGAACCTTCGCATGAAATAATAGCCACGAGAACAGTATATCCCCAACCACACACCAAGCTCCCGTAAGAGGGGACCAGGGGTCAGGGAGGAAAGAAAGCGTGGTCCACGAGATCAGTGTTCCCAACCGTCCCGGGCGTCCCGGGCAGGGTGGGTGAGGACGGTAGGGCATGGCGTCCGCATTTGATAAAGACGGCCGTCCTGGGGGTTGACGCCCGGGCCCTGGGGTCTTATTATAAATGGCATATCCCGGCGGTCATCTGCAGGGCCCGCCCGTCCGTCCCGGGCATCCTCCCATGCACTGCCGTCCGTCCCGTCCGCGCCCGAAGACGGACCGACTGGACGCTTGGGTTCACTGCACGAGATTGTTGTACACCGCAAGGAGGGAGGTAAAAGTGACCTGGAGAAGCGGAAGCACAAAAGAAGTAGCCGGCGGCATATATGGGTATGTCTCAGGGGATGCTGAGCAAGCGGGTGCATAGCGGTTTCCGAGGATAGTAGGGAAGATTTTGTATCGTTGGGTTAAACGGTGTTGGGGGTGGAGGGCGTCCGGGCTTGAAATAGCCACACTATGTGTTCGTGCCCCTCCTTCGAAGACAGCGAGAGTGGTGCCAGACCATCTTTATTGGGCATGCTTGGGTCAACTCCCCGCCGCGCCAAAAGTAGCCCCACTTCTCTAGCGTGGCCGTTCTCAGAAGCCTACGAGGGCGGTGTCCGGCCATCAATGTCTGGAATACTGGGGTTGATGTCTTCTCGCCCCAACAGTAGCTTCACTACTTCATTATTCCCGTTCCTGGTAGCCCGCGAGAGCGGTGTGCGGCCATCATTGTCTAGCATATCGGGGCTGACATCTTTCCGTCCCAACATTAGCTTTACTGCTTCATGACGCCCTTCCTCGGCGGCCCACGAGAGCGGTGTCCAGCCATAATTGTCTGGCATATTGGGGTTGACGTCTTCCCGTCCCAACAGTAGCTTCACTACTTCATTACGCCCATTCCCGGCAGCCCACGAGAGCGGTGTCCGGCCATCATTGTCTGGCATATTGGGGTTGACGTCTTCCCGTCCCAACAGTAGCTTAACTACTCCATTACGCCCAGACGCGGCAGCCAACGAGAGTGGTGTCAGGCCATCACTGTCTGGCATATCGGGGTTGACGTCTTCTCGTCCCAACAACAGCTTCACCACTCCATTATTCCCCCTCTTGGCAGCCAACCAAAGCAGCGTTTGGCAGTATTTACCCACCATGTCCGATTCAACATCTTTCCTTCCCAACAGTAGCTCAACAGCCCCAGAGCACCCGCAGCCAGCAGCGGACAAGAGTGGTGTATCACCGTTTTTGTCTGGCCTATCGATGTTGACATCTTCTCGTTCCACTAGTAGCTTCACAACTGCCTCCTGTCCCCTGCCAGAAGCCAATAAGAGAGGTGTCCGGCCGTATCCGTCAGCCACATCGGGTTTAACATCCTTTCTTCCCAATAGTAGCTTCACTACCCCTGAGTGCCCCCCTTCCGAACCCAATGAGATTGGCGTTTGGCCGTATTTGTCCGGCCAATTGGGGTTGACATATCTCTTCCCCAGGACCACATTCATTACCCGAGGTGTCCCAGCCCACCAACCATCTGTCCAGTCATGCTTGGCAGGTGCCCGGCCAAGAAGTATCATCACCATTCCCTCATGTCCCTTCTCCGCAGCCCATGAGAGCGCCGTTCGACGGAACAATTTATCAGGTCTGTCGGGGATGATAGCCTTCCGTTCTAAAAGTAGCCTCGCTACCTCTTCTTGTCCACATATAGCAGCCCATATGAGCGGTGTAATACCCAGGAAATCCCTTTTGTTGAGATCGGTATTTGGCTGGTCCATGAGAGCACTAGCGACTTCGACAATTCCGAATACTGATGCACAATGCAGTCCTGTAAACCCAAGTAGGTGGCCATTGGTGGGGATGTCACGATTATATCGACCAGCCCTCGCCACAATATCCAACAAAAGTAACTTGGTAGATATATGGGTTTCAATTTGACTAAAAAGCTTGAGCGCAAGTGATACCACACCAGTTGAAGCCTCTTTCTTAGCGTGGGCCCCCCAACACAAAGAAGAATATTCGAGGAAGGGAATTGCCTGAGGGGGAGCAAAGAGTGTGGGCGGAATCTCCTTAATACCCCTAAAGTTGAGGTATGTCAGGCAAGTTTCCGACATTATTGAGTGGGTTGCACCAAAAAGGTCAGGGCATGTGTGAAGGTACTCCTGGAGAGTAAAGTGGATCAAGCGAACAACCGAAGCCTCCTTATCGATGACGACAAGTCCTAAACAACAGCTCAACAATGTCTCCACCGAAGGAATCCTTTCGTAATCGAGATCGGTGGATCCTATTTCAACAGCTAGGGCGTGTAAAAGCTCATCGAGTTGTAATAGCCGCTCCGAATGAGATATCCACATCAGTGCTGCCATCCCAAGCCTTGCCTTCTCCCCTCCCAGATCCCGTATTCGCTCCAGAGTCGCACCATAAACATCCTTCAAATCCAAGCCATCGGTTATTGCCCTCAGCTTTTGCCGCCTACCAGAGGCTGTGGGTTCCCCGAGGATAGCATCCATGGTTAGGGAAATTAGTAGAAATCTAGATGTGTTTATTAGTGACGAACGGACAATCTGTTCTTCCATCATGCGACCCACTTACGTTTCAGGACTATTCTCGGCAATGCTTCCGATGATTTCCGCCTCCAGACCACTATCCATCGCGTACAATGATGTATCCCTACTCAATCTCATCCGAATGTATCCCACAATATCATCTTTGTTGGGCTTTATCGATAAAACTACCACTCTTCCGCCAAGATGTCTCTCAATCTCACCCTGGATGTGCCGTCTTCCAGTTAAGAATATCCGCGTATTTGGGGACTTTTCTAGGATTTGTCTCAACGAGTTTAGAATCTCAGGTCGATGCTCTTCCCGAAATTCGTCTAGAGCATCAACGCATATAAATGTAGGCTGTAAAGATGTGACAGCCTGCAGCATCTTCACAATCTCGGGCACCCGCAGTCCCCTTCCACCAATGACCTTTTTGCAATCTTGAAAGGTCCCACTGATCTCCTCCGGGATCTTTTCCATTCCACACACGATCTGTTTCAGCAGTGACCCAAGCATGCTTGTCGGAGTCTGCTCATCCCGTGCTGCGAAATCGACGTAGAAACACGCAACAGCTATATTTTCCTCTTTGGCCTTATCGCATAACCTGTCTACTACCAGTGTACTAGCATCCTTGCTTATCAGCACCACCATACTTTAACTTTTCTCCAAGGAAGGTCTCTCACCTGAAGTATGTCTTGCCGACTGCCGGATCGCCGCAGCAAAATAAAGTCGCATGCTCTGATACCTCCTGTCGAGCACCTGTGCACCACCTCGTAAATTCGTCGCTTTGCAACAACCATTCCCCCACGTTATCTGCGCGGCGGGCCCGGATGTCTTGATGTCGGATTCGAGGCTCCAGTGGAGAAAGCCATGCTAGGATCTCAGACCGATCATCGGCGATGGTATAGTGATTCGACACATTGAAAGAGTTGATATTATCTGTGAAAGATCCAGACATTTTCCTTCCCTTCGTTCCCTCAAATGCTAAGTGGAACAGATTCTGTGGCTGCGGTTGCTGGTAGGGTTCCTGGAAGTTTAAGGAAAGCGGGGTCTTTTCCCCAGCCTTCTCCGCTGTTGACTATGGCTCCAATGTGAGGCCTCGTTACCACTGTCCTAATCGAGAAGTATGGTTCGCCGGAGAGACAAAAGCGCATGAGTTTCACGGCTCTCAACAACAACCTTCCCTATTTCAGGAAAACATGACAATGCCCAAACTCAACAGCGATGCTATGTTATAGCTTATATTTAATATTATTTTTTTATTCCCTGAACCCATTGAATTATTTTTACCAGGATAACAATGTCATGATGTTATTTCTAATTTCTAATCCCACCCGGGCTAGATAAGACAAGCACTGATTTGTTCATGGCTAACAAAAAGGCCTTAAAATGTCCCTAAGGACTAATCAAACAATTGTGTTCGTCTGGCCCTAGGAGCCCCAGGATGCCTGTTACAAGACAAAAAACCCATGCACTTTTGTCCTCCAGTGTATCATAACCCCCACATTTGTCTTATCATATTGTGATAGCCAAAACAGCCAATTTGACGCTTTTCCCTATGGTAATTATGCTCTCTGGCTCAGATTTGGCGAGCCTTGAGAAAATATCTTAAATACGACCACTGCAACTGGCCTTTGCTTTGAACCCGATTTTCGCGCCATTGTTGCTAAGTTAAAAGTTATCGTCACAGGTTGTAACCGATATCAAGTTTTGTATGACACCCCACTTCACAAAACCCCCCACTTTCTCGCCTTGTGGCTATCCCCAAAATCCAATTAAGATTTTGCAACCCTTAATCAGCTCCCAATTTCTCAGCACTAGAACCTCCCCGCGCCCGGCCCGGCCCCGGCAACTCGCACCGGTGCCATATTGGAGCTGAATAGAACCCTAAGGTACCGGTATCCAGGTTATTACCGGGGTACAGTACTCCTGCTCGGGCCGTTGCCTTCAGCCTGGTTCACTCCATTTGTCCCCTCTTTACCCGCATTCCTCACGACATAAGAGCCGATCCTAGCGGTACCACACGTAAGCACCCCAGACGGACGCAAACTTGGTCATATGCGGCATTGGAAGAAGCGGTTTTTCCATCATGCTTGGGTACAGTACAAGTATGTCCAATCGGGTCCACTAGCGGGTCACGAAGTGAACCGGGCATGTCTAACTAACGAGTCGAGGTCCCGCCCAAAGCTCAACGTCAGATTTTCACAACGCTAGAACCACACCAACACGCTCTGAGTACCGTATGATATTCGAATTAATTAACCATAGTAGTTGTCGAAAGTATTGAGAAAGCCCGTGAGAAGCGACCTCAATCCCGCAGTCAGGTACTATCTCGACAATTCGCAATGCACTAGTAGACTATAACTCCAAGCCAAGATAAGGAGAAGGCACCGAAGCGAATGCCAAAGGGCGAAGAAGAAAGTAGGTGAAAATAAAGAGAGGGAGGTAGTCAGGGTAGCTATCGACCGGTTCAGCAGTGCGATTCAGGGCGCAACCGCCAGTGGAAACGGGGAGGGAAAGTGGTTAGCAAGATTCCGGTCTAAGGTACGATAGCTTGAAGCACTTGTGCCGGAACGGGGGGCTGGATGTGGGCCCGCCCCGACCCGGAAGTGCCCGAAGCGAAATAGATTGGAGGAATATATAGTAGGGAAGGAATGCACGCAGATCGGATGGCCGACACAAAATTTACCCCAGCTTTCGCGTACTCATGACTAGATAGGTAAGCATCTGGCTTCGGTATTGTACTGCCCAGCGGTGATGTGCTGGTGTGGGCAGGTGGGGCTCGGTGCGCAAGCGTTGGCCGGATGCGCGGATTTCTTCATCTTCACAAATATCATTGAATGAAGAAGTGATGCTGCGTAGGTTAGTCGGGTAGCTTCATGTCCCCCCCCCTCTCCACCCCTCCCCCCCTTCCCCCCCATGGTATGGGTACTCGAGTACAAGTAGACCGGTGGAAGACACCTAAGCTTTTTCGTGCCCTACTGTGGTTTTCCATCCTTACATACACTGACCCTCGCACTAACTATCATACATTGTTGGAAATACCCACGCTAGGACACACAAGTACAGTACGCCTCGGTGGAATGCGCTAGCGTCGAAAACTTTTTCATCCTCACATAAATTTCCTTCCTTCTTGCCGGCTTTCTTTCCCTTTTCATTTTTCTTCCTTTTAACTTTCATCGCGCCAATCGAGCAAACATCTCAACCCCAACCCAATAACTACGCTCCCCTCTCCTGAGCCCCCCAACAGCGCAAAACCGCCTATTGGACCATCACCTCTATTTCCAGCACGATCGCTATATCCACTTTCAACATTCATGATCGCAACAATCATGAGTGACAGTTGATGATGAACGGGCAAAGACAGCTCGAGACAGAAATACTCTACCATAGGAAGCGAACTAATTGGCAATGACGCTTGGACGTCCAGGATTTCCCCCTCTAGATTAAAGGGGGGGCGGGTAGGGAAAAGATTATCTTCTAACCTTTAGCTGAGACAAATAAAGGATACAATAGACCATATTAGGAGAGGTAACTCCGATGTCTTAGCGAGATTCTCAATTATTTCGCTTTTTACGGTACTACACTACATTAGGCAAATTGTGATCGTGGAGAAGGCTTGTGCGATATGCGGCAACGCTCGAGCCATCCGAAATAGGTTTTGTCTACTATCGACTTAGCAATGAACTAGTTAAATAGATCTCACATCTCACCGCAACAACTCCTTATAAGCGTATCGTGACCCGGGGCCGGGGTGGGCCAAAGAGAGTAGAGTAGAGCTAATCCAAACAAAGTAGAATACTCCCTTCCAAATCCGGCAGGACCTTTCATGCTCCGAAACGACAAAGTAGTCCATTTATTGTCCAAGCAAAGAGCAATGTATCTACTCTTCATCACCACCATCATTCTAACCACCACCGCTGGCTCCGCCAGTAGCATCTTTCCCCGGATCATCCTGATCAAGAGCATCAGAGCCTTCCTCGGCAGCATGAATAACCTCAACCGTCAGCTCCTTCTCCTGGGCATAAATGCGTTGGCCTATGCATGTGACGGCGTCCCAGTAATCCTCCTCGCCATCACCTTCGTTGTTAGAGCCACTCTCTTCCACTTCCCCCGCCTCCTCTCACTCGCTTTGTTCTCCCCTGTCTTCCCCCTCCGCCACTTCATCCGCTACCACGCCTCTGCGGAAGTCCGCCTTCATACCAGGCTTGGAGGACTGTACACCCTTGACTCTGTAGCCCAGAGCGGGGGCAGGCTTGTTGGCTCCTGATCTTGGCCCCGCGCCCGTTCCGGTGAGTTTTCAGCCAATCCCCCCCGCACCGGCACCTCTTGATAATCTTCTCATTCCCGGGCTCTGTGTAACCTTGTCAAAAGCTCATTCCCACCTGCAAGAACTTCTTCCTGTCATATTTCTTCGGCTTTCTAACAAACCTGTCTTAAATCGGCTGCTCACCATCCTTCTCCCCAGTGTAACCTTAATGATTACTATGCACTTTCCCGGCTCTAGCTCGAGCTCTGCATTTACATTTCGGGACATCCCGACGTTTGATCATTGGCGGGTGGTGTACTCTGTCTCGCTTTCCTTCTGGATATGTAAGTGGGGGTTGAGAGAGTGCCGTCCTGTGAGACGAGGGAGGTATTGATGATAGAGCCGGGAGAGGGCAATGGCTGCAGGAATTTTTGGGGTGACGTTGACTTCGAATAATAGCCAAAGCAACCAGCTTACCCTTTCTAGCTCAGCTCTGCAAGATTCTCGATTAACCGTGCCCGACCTTTGCGCCCTTGATACTAAGTTTAAGCTTTGCTTTAAGGTTGCAACCGACATTAGTTCTGTATCATAGGACACCGCGCTCCCCTTGTTGCTACCCCCTGAACCCTATTATGATCCTTGCACAAATTACGCAACCCACATCCAGCTCCCAATCTCCCAGCACACACACCCCCGCTCCTAACTTGGCCCAACAACTCGCACCAGTACCGCACCAACATCGTGTTCGAACTTCGCTACACTCAATAGAATTATAAGATACCTAATTTACTACAAAAATACTACTCCGGCTCTGGCCGCTACAGTGCCCTCAACCCAGCTCGCCCCTCTTGCCCACTTTACCCGCACTCCTCACAATATAGGAGCCGGTTTCAGCGGTACTATGCTTAGAGATGCCGTGCGCATAGAAACTTGAACATATGCAAGATCAAGAGGGGGGTTTTCCGTCGTGCCTACTTACACGGTTATCCGACCCAAGCATCCAGCAGGCCACGAAGTGAACCGGGCACGTCTGATTAACAAGCGGAGAACGTGTCCAAAGATCAACATCATATTCTTACAATACCCAAATCCCAACGCCAGTGCCACCCAAACTGGCCCTTTCTGAGTACTCTAAATAACTAACTATCGTAGATGTCGAATGAATTGAAACCCCCACGACTGGCCATTTCAATCCCGGAATCGGTACTATTAAGTATGTACAGAGCACTAGCACAGTATAACCCGAAGCCCGAATAGGCAGGATACGCAGAAGCAAATGCCAAAGGATGATTGAAAAGGGTATGGAAAAGAAAGAAGTCGTGGGGGGGGGGGGGGGGGGGGGAAGGCTACTGGGGCCCCGGGGTACCACTATTCCAAGCAAAATCGAGCAAAACCGCGATCAAGAAAATTCCTGTTCAAGGCACGATAATTCGAAGCACTCGTGCCAAAACACGCGGGTGGATACGCACCCGCTCCAGTCCCGAAGTACTATACTGTACTCAAAACAAAACAAAACAAGCAAAACAGGTCAAAGAAATAATATATAGTAAAAAAATTGCTTGCATATCCTACCGCCAACATAAAATCTACCTCCATCTCCGTGGACTCACGGTCAGACTAGTATCTGTCTTCGGTAGTGCGTCCCCTAGTGGCGGTACGCGGGCGCGGGTGGGTAGGTGGGACTTGGGGCGCATGATCTCATTGAATTGAGGAGTGATAGCGGGGGGAGCCCGGCGGGGGGGCAGAAATACTCTACTATACCGGACCACCAACTCACTCAATTAGATCTCGGGCTGGTATTTTGAAATAGGGTGAATCGATTGACTGTCAAAAAAAAAAGAATTCAAATACAGCATTGAAATACGAAATGACCGCTTAGGCTCACAATTCCCAGCCTCACCCCAAGTTGAACAAAGCAAAACTGTTAATGAAGCGAACTAGCCCTGTATTCGTCCAATTACGCTCCCAATTACACAAACCTCTCCTCCTAATTGTGACCGGGCCGATATTACAATGTTGCACAATTCCCCTAACAAGCCTCACCTTATTTTAAAATCCTATGCGAGGTCCAATTGGGTGAGATAGCTATAAAAAAAAAGAAATAAGCAAATTTTGATCGTGGTGAATACCTATGGGATACGCTACAATGCTGGGGCCACTTGGAAGAGGTTTTCTCTACTATCGACTCAGCAAAGAACTAGTTAAACAGATTTCATACGTCACCACAGCAATTCCTCATAAGCGTATCGTGACCCAAAGTCGAAAATGAACTACTCGAGTAAAGAGAATGGAGTAGAACACACCCCCTCCCCTTGAGAACCGAATAAGCATGTGCGGAAATAACTCCGGAACCCCCTCCCCCGCCAGATTTTCCAAGTACACCAGGTGCAAACAAGGAACCCTTTTCTACAAGAACGAGTTTGTCCTTCCAAAACCCCGTCCCTATCCACGACAGCACAAGTGTAAACCTCACTTGTAACACCGCCGGTCAAGTCTTCGGTCGCCTCACCACCCCCTTGTCCCGGCAAGCTGCCACCCGCTATCATCTTACCAGGTGCAGGAAGGGAGAGAAATCTTACCCCGCACAATCCCCTTTAGTCACACCACACTCACCATAAGCCTCACCATGTAGTTTGTCCGGCAATGCCAACTAAGGCTTATTCTTAACTCCACATTTGGTGAAAAATGGTGTCCAAGACCTATTGACAAAAGTCTGATTATACTCCCCTTCCCCCCAATAAACGGCGCTTCCAAAACACCGCCCGGCGTCATGATACTCCCGAGAAATGAGGCATACTTGGTCATCAGCGTTTGTCGATACCAGGTCACCATCCAGTCAGCCGCCGTTAGCTAGTTAGTTGATTGATGGAAACGTAATGACATGCATCCCATTTCAGCCAACGAAGACCTCGTAAATATAAACCTGCAAACACCAACCCCTACGAGGTGCGGGTATGTTGGCAACGAGGTTTGTATCGTGGATTAATTATGATATCAAGGTTAGATTCAGTAGGGTTAGGGTTAGCGGACATCATAAGCTCACCCCCGGCAACACAGATCCTTTAGGCAAGGCCAGATACCTTTCTTGGTTGGTTACCCCCTTTCCAATTCGCGCGGTGAGAGTGGGTGTATTTATTTCCGGGGGCCCGGTCTTCCTTGGATGCCATGACGCATTAGCAGATGCATCGAGTAGTGTGTGGCTATTAAATATAGATGCATAGATACATAGATTGACGCACAGGGTTGAAGAACGTGGGAAGGGCAACCCAAGTGAGAACCTGGAGTAGGGGCGGTTAGTTAGGATAGTATATAAGCACTGTTTGTTTTTGTGTCTAATTTACCCTGGCCCGGTAATGCACACAGGACATCATAAGCGGTTCGGGAATGACACCATAAGCTTCACTCGTTCACCATTGGTAAGTATTGCAAGGTTACGGTTAGGCTATCATTTTTCTATAATCACAAAAAGGGTAAAGAGATACCCAAAGTGAGTCACAATATATGTATTGCTTACAAGACGAAGAAAAGTAGTTTGGGAGCAATGAAGAATAGACAGAAATGAGAAGTTATAAGTGGGAAACGAGGGGGAGTCTAAATCTAGATGCTTCGCCCCCAACACAAGAGATAAGAACACAAAAATAGATTGAGATTTCAATGAGATAATAGCTACAAAAATATTATATCTGCAACCATACACCTAACCCTCGTAAGAGGGAACCAGGAATCAGGAAGAAAGGGCAGCGATGTCCACGAGATTGTTGTACACTGTAAGGAGGGAGGTGAAAGTGGCCTGGGGGGAAGCAGCCGGCTATATATATGGGCGTGTGCGTGGGAACGCTGAGGAAGCGGTACATAGCGGTTATCGAGGATGATAGGAAAGGTTTTGTATTGTTGGGTTAAACCGTGTTTGGAGTGGAGGACTTCTGGGCTTGTAGTAGCTTCACTACTCGTTTGTGTCACCCCATGGAAGCAAGCGAGAGCGGCGTCAGACTAATTTTATTGGGCGTATCAGGGTTGACGTCTTCCCGTCCTAGTAGTAGCTTGACTACTTCATTACCCCCGGTCCCGGCAGCCAACGAGAGCGGTGTCCAGTCCTAATTGCCCGTCACATTGGACCTGACGTCTTCCCGTCCCAACAGTAAATTCACTACTTCATCACACCCAATCACGGCAGCCCACCAGAGCGGTGTCCGGCCGCCATTGTCTGGCATATCGGGGTTGACGTCTTCCTGTCCCAACAGTAGCTTCACTACTTCATTACTCCCACTCACGGCAGCCCACCAGAGCGGTGTCCGGCCGTCATTGTCTGGCATATTGGGGTTGACGTCTTCCCGTCCTAACAGTACCTCCACTACTTCATTACGCCCCTTCGCGGCAGCCCATGAGAGCGGTGTCTGGCCATCATTGTCTGGCATATCGGGGTTGACATCTTCCCGTCCCAACAGTAGCTTCACTACTTCGTTGCACCCGGTCTCGGCAGCCCACCAGAGCGGTGTCCGGCCACCATCGTCTCCCATATCGGGGTTGACGTCTTCCCGTCCCAACAGCAGCTTCACTACTTCATTACTCCCATTCACGACAGCCCACCAGAGCGGTGTCCGGCCGTCATTGTCTGGCATATTGGGGTTGACGTCTTCCCGTCCTAACAGTAACTTCACTACTTCATTACGCCCCTTCGCGGCAGCCCATGAAAGTGGTGTCTGGCCATCATTGTTTGGTATATCGGGGTTGACGTCTTCCCGTCCCAACAGTAGCTTCGCTACTTCGTTACGCCCGTTCTCGGCAGCCCACCAGAGCGGTGTCCGGCCACCATTGTCTCGCATATTGGGGTTGGCGTCTTCCCGTTCCAACAGTACCTTCACTACTTCATTACGCCCCTTCGCGGCAGCCAACGAGAGCGGTGTCTGACCATCATTGTCTGGCATATCGGGGCTGACGTCTTCCCGTCCCAACAACAGCTTCACCACTCCATTATGCCCCCTCTTGGCAGCCAACCAAAGCAGTGTTTGGCAGTATCTACCCACCATGTCCGATTCAACATCCTTCCTTCTCAACAGCAGCTCAACAGCCCCAGAGCACCCGCAGCCAGCAGCGGACAAGAGTGGTGTATCACCGTTTTTGTCTGGCCTATCGATGTTGACATCTCTTCGTTCCACTAGTAGCTTCACAACTGCCTCCTGTCCCCTGCCGGAAGCCAATAAGAGAGGTGTCCGGCCGTATCCGTCAGCCACATCGGGTTTGACATCATTTCTTCCCAATAGTAGCTTCACTACCCCTGAGTGCCCCTCTTCCGAAGCCAATGAGATTGGCGTTTGGCCGTATTTATCTGCTGTGTTGGGGTTGACATATCTCTTCCCTAGGACCACATTCATCACCCGGGGCGTCCCAGCCCACCAACCATCTTTCAAGTCATGCTCTGCAGGCGCCCGGCCAAGAAGTATGATCACCATTCCCTCATGTCCCTTCTCCGCAGCCCATGAGAGCGCCGTTCGACGGAACAATTTATCAGGTCTGTCGGGGATGATAGTATTCCGCTCTAAAAGCAACCTCGCTACCTCCTCTTGTCCACATATGGCAGCCCATATGAGTGGCGTAATACCCAGGAAATCCCTTTTGTTGAGATCGATATTTGGCTGGTCCACGAAAGCACTGGCGACTTCGACAATTCCAAAAACCGATGCACAATGTAGTCCAGTGAACCCAAGTAGATGGCCATTGGCGGGGATGTCACGATTATATCGACCGGCCCTCGCCACAATATCCAACAGAAGTAACTTGGTAGATATATGGGTTTCAATTTGACTAAAAAGCTTGAGCGCGAGTGATACCACACCAGTTGAAGCCTCCCTCTTAGCGTGGGCCCCCCAACATAAAGAAGAATATTCGAGGAAAGGAGTTCGCTGAGGGGGAGCAAAGAGTGTGGACGGAATCTCCTTGATAGTCCGAAAATTGAGGTATGTAAGGCAAGTTTCCGCCATTATCGCGTGGGATGCACCAAAAATGTCAGGGCAGGTGTGAAGGTACTCCTGGAGAGTAAAGTGGATCAAGCGAACAACCGGAGCCTCCTTATCGATGACAACAAGTCCTAAACAACAGCTCAACAATGTCTCCACCGAAGGAATCCTTTCGTAATCGAGATCGGTGGATCCTATCTCTACAGCTAGGGCGTGTAAAAGCTCATCGAGTTGTAATAGCCGCTCCGAATGAGATATCCACATCAGTGCTGCCATCCCAAGCCTTGCCTTCTCCCCTCCCAGATCCCGTATTCGCTCCAGAGTCGCACCATAAACATCCTTCAAATCCAAGCCATCGGTTATTGCCCTCAGCTTTCGCCGCCTACCAGAGACTGTGGGTTCCCCAAGGATAGCATCCATTGTTAGGGAAATTAGTAGAAATCTAGATGTGTTTATTAGTGACGAACGGAAAATATATTTTTCCATCATGCTGCTAACTCACATTTCGGGAATATTCTCGGCAATGCTTTTGGTGATCTCCGTCTCAAGACCACTATCCATCGCGCCTAAAGATGTATCCTTACTCAATCTCATCCGAATGTATCCCACGATATCATCCCTCCTGAGCTTTATATATAAAACCACCGCCCTACCACCAAGATGTCTCTCAATCTCACCCCGGATGTGTCGTCTTCCGGTTAGGAATATTCGCGTGTTTTGGGAGTCCTCCAAAATTTGTGTTAACGAATAAAGAACCTCAGGTCGATGCCTTTCCACACATTCGTCTAGAGCATCCACACAGATAAATGTGGGCTGTAAAGATGTGACGGTCTGCAGCATCTTCACGATTTCTGGCACCTGCAGTCCCTTTCCGCCAATGACCTTTTTGTAATCTTGAAAGGTCCGACTTATCTCTTCCGGGATCCTTTCCAATCCACCCACGAGCTGCCTCAACAGTGACCCAAGCATGTTGGTTGGAGTCTGCTGATCCCTCGCGGCGAAATCAACGTAGAAGCACGCAACAGCTATATTTTCCTCTTTCGCCCTATCACACAATCTATCTACCACGAGTGAACTAGTACCACGGCTCATCAGCGCCGCCACACTTAGCTTTTTCTCTGAGGATTGTCTCTCACCTGAGGTATGTCTTACCGACTGCCGGATCGCCGCAGCAAAATAAGGTCGCATACTCAGATCCCCCTTGTTGCACACCTTTGCACCACCTTAGAAATTCATCTGTTTGCAGCAGCCATTCCCCCACGTTATCTAGGCAACGGGCTCGAATGTCTTGATGTCGGATGCGAGGCTCAAGTGGAGAAAGCCATGTTAAGATCTCAGATCTACCATCGGCAACTGTATAGTGATTCGACACGCTGGACACATTGAAAGAGTTGATGTTATCCGTGAAAGATCTAGACATTTTCCCTTCCGTTGCTTCAAATGCTGAGTGGAATAGGTTGTGTCGCCGGGGTTGTTAATAAAATTCCTAGAGGCTGAATAAAAGCGGGGGCTGTTTCCCCCCTTGTGAACTATTGAATATGGTTCCAGGTGTGAGGTTTCGTTACCACTATCCTAATCGAGCGGTGCAGTAACTTCCACATTTGTCATATCATAGCCAAAGAAACCTCGCATGCTTTCCGCCGCTTCAAAACGATTTCGGGCCCGGGGAAAGAACCAAAGAAAGACAGATCAGTAATTTCAATGAAGAACAAAAACCAAAGAAAAGGAAAAGGAAAGAAAAATCAATTCGCCAATTTTCGTATCAATCAGCCCTTGCTCGTCAAGGGAAAGTTTCCATCACTCAGTGTACTTCGCTCACACACTCGTACTCGTTCGTTATCGTCCGTGTTTCGCGCCGTTCAAGGACGTTGGTCTCGATTCGGATGTCATTGACAAGAAACGAAGGCGGAGAAAATCCTCACTATGCAACGTACAGTACTAAAAAACCTTTCCCTCCCTACTTCAAACAAACCCTACAACAACTGCTTCAACGAAACCCCATCTAACAAACGATGCCCTCCAAGTCAAACATTTAACTGAGAACATCTCAAGGATCCACAGACCAGATTTTGAGCCCCACAGCACCGTACCTAGATAAACCCATGATCAAACATTGCAAAATTAATGACCTCAAGTTTTGTACGACACCGCGCCCCACAAAAACCCCCACTTTCCAGCCTTGTTGCTACAAGTACCCCCAGAGCCTTGTTAAAATTCCTGCAACTCCCAATCTCCCAGCACAAAAACCCCACGGCGCCCAACTTGGCCCCGACAACCCGAACCAGTATTATACAGTATCATATTTGAGCTTCGCTGCACTCTAGAACTATAGACTATAACTTGTTCCCTCATTCTGCCTTCAACCCGGTTCGCGCCATTTGCCCCCTCTTCAACCGCACTCCTCACGATACACAAGGCAATTTCAGCCGTATGATGCCTAGACACCCCAGACGGATATAAACTTGAAGATGTGCAAGGTCAAGAAGTGGCGTTTCCCCATAATGCTTGCGTACAGTACAAGTTCACCCAATAGGTCACAATGTCCAATTATAGCAAGCTGCGCACGCATCCACAGCCCAACATCAGATTTCCGCAATACCGCAACCCCAACGCCGGAGCCACTCCAACGGGCTCTAAGTATTCTAAATAATTGAGCATCATGGATTCCGAAAGAATTGAAACCTCCACGAGAAGCCATCCCGATCCCGGAATCCAGTACCGTCAAGTATGTACAAAGCACTAGCGGAGCTAACTCCAAAACCGCAATAATCAAGATACACCGAAGCACATGCAAAGAGGGGCGATCAAAAAAGAATCGTAAAATAATTAAAGACAAACTTACCCCCACCTCTGCGGGCTCACAGCTGGACAAGCACCACATCTAGCTTCAGCACTATACCGCCAAGTGGTGACGCGCGGGCACGGGCCGGATGGAGCATGGTGCGTAAGATGTCATTGAATGGAGAAGTGATGTTGGCTAAGTCGGTTGGGCAGCCCCACGTTGCCCTCCGCTTTTCCCTCTCTACACACGTTGACTTTCCCGCACCCTAACCATCATGCCTATAGTACTTGCAGAAATCGCGAGTGAAAATTGATGATGCACGGCGAGCCGAGCCCGGGGGTGGTAGAAACTCCCGACTTTGATACACCCACCATACCAGACAAACCCTCACGCTATCATATGATAGTACGATATTTCGAAACAATGTGAGGCGTGCGGAAATTAATTAACTGCCCCCCAAAAAAAGAAAGAAAAATTAAAACCCTGCCTCGAAATACGAAATGAACGCTTAAGCTAGGCCCACAATTCCCATTCTCGGCCTAATTGGCCAAGTTGGACAACGCAAAAATGCCTAAATAAAACCAAGCAGTCCCGGCATTCTTCCAATTACTCGAGTACGCTCCTAATTACAGCGAACTTCTCCTCCCAATTGTGGCCAAGCGATGTTGCGAGTACATACTTGTACCGTATAAGGTGAATTGCGCAATTCCTATGGCACGCCTCACCATATTTTAACATATTTTGCTACGGTGGTGTGGGGTCCAATTGGGTGGGGTAGTACGGTATCATACTAAGGAAATTATGATCACAGTGAAGGTCTGTTGGGATATGCTACAACGTTCGAGCCATCAGGAATAGGATTTTTCTACCATCGACTTCGCAAAAAACTAGTTAAATAGATCTCATATGTCACCGCAGCAATTTCTCATAAGCGTATCGTGACCCAAAGAATGGAGGAGAACCCCCCCAGCCCAAATCCAGTATGACGCTTTATGCTCCGAAACGATAGAATACTCTATTTACTTTCCAAGCAAAGAGCAATGTATCCACTCTTCATCACTCCCATCATCCTCAGAACCATCATCATCATCATCATCCCCTGCTTTGCCAGCAGCATCCTCCCCCGGATCATCCTAATCGAGCGCATCAGAACCTTCGTCGGTAGCATGAGCAACTTCAACCGTCAGCTCCTTACCCTGAGCATATATGTGTAAGCCTATGCATGCGACGGCATCCTAGTAATTCTCTTCGCCTTCATCGGAGTCGTCAGAGTCACTCTCCTCCCCTTCTCTTCCCTTCGCGGAGGCCTGCCTCATGCCAGGCTTGGAGGATCACGTGTCCCCGATTTTTCTGTTTGGGGCAGTGGAAGGCTTGTTGGGTCCGGATCCTGCCCCTCGTGCCTGTGCCAGGGCATTCTCAGGGTCGTGCCCGCTCCGGCACCGCCCTAACACCCGCTCCTTAGCCTGAGCCGGCACCCTCCTACTCGGCTGGGACGGTTCCAGTAGCTTTGGCCTCTTCAGCCAACTCCTCTTCCTTCCTGCTATATTTCTTCGTCTCCCTAATGACCTTATCTTTGGTCGGTGGCCTGCGGCCCTTCTGGTGATCTTGAAGATAACGATATACTTTACTGGCTCTAGCCCGAATTCTGTATTTACGCTTCGGGATGGGTGATGTACCATGCCTCGCTTTCATTCTGGATGTGGAAGTAGAGGTTGAAATAGTGCCGTTTTGCGAGACCACGGAAGTAGTAATGATAGAGCCGGGAGAGGACAATAATTATTGGACTCTTTGTGGTGGCGTTGGCATAGGACTGTGTTCCATTGCCCGAGGCGCTTGCGGTTAGCTCTAGCGGCTTATGATAGTCTAGCTAGGGCCCAAAAGGCTGGTACGATCGATCTGAATAAATTCGTGTAGAGTGTAGGAAGTCATCGTCTGTTGTTGTTAACAAAGAACGAAAACTCAATGAGACAGGCTTTAACTTACATGACATCCACAAGGCACCGTCGCCTCCGAAACGATACTTCAAGAGTGTCATCCATTCAGATGTCCACTCTTTTGAACCACCACTCTATAGACCGTCAACCTGGTGCATCCCCATGGGTTTCCAAGAAAATAAATATCTGATCGATATCATCTAGCACAAAAGGCTGCACCTGACCAAGGCGAATCGCATTCCCTTCACTCCCCTCCCCTTGAGAGCCGAATAGGCATGTCCGGAGATACCTCTGGATCGCTCTGCCGCCACATTTCCCAATAGGCCGGCTTCAAACAAGAAATCCTTATTTGCAAGAACGACTTCCCCCTTCCAAAACCTATCTTTATCCAGAAAATCACCGGTGACACCGCTGGACCAGTCCCCAACCGCCTCACCCCCCCTCCCCGTATCAATCTACCTTCATCCGCTATAATCATATCAGGAACAGGAAAGGAGAAGGCTTACCCCGGCCAGTCCCCTTCAGTCACACTGCACCTTCCCGAGCCCCAGGCGTGTACTTTCTCCGGCAACGGCAACAAAGTCTCGTTCATGGCCTCACATTTGGTGAAAAATGGTGTCCACAAGCCCGTTGGCAAAAGACTGATTATGCTCCCCCCTCCCCCTAATAAACCGCCCTTCCAAGCCCCCACCCGGAGTTACAGTACTGCCGGAAACCAAAACATACTTGGTCATCAGCGATTGCCATTACCCACTCACCATCAAGTAGGGCGCCATTAGTTAGTAATTGAAAACCTAATGACATGCATCCCATTTCGGACAATATAAAGCGTGTAAATGTAAATACGTAAACACCAACCCTTACAAGATACCGGTATGATATGTTGGCAACAAAGTTTATATATTAATTACCATAGTTACTTTCAGGAGGGTTAGGGTTAGTGGGGATCGTAAAATCGTCCCTAGCAACACAGATCTTCTGGACAAGGTTGGATACCTTCCTTGTTTGTTCGCCTCTGGTCTAATTCGCGGGGTAAGGTAAATATGGGTATATTTAGTTCCGCGGGTCCCAAATACGCTGCTAAGGCTGGATTAGCAGATGGATCGAGTAGTATCTGATTGCTGGATAAGGATTGGTGCATGCATGTAAAGGGTTGAGGAAAATGGGGGAGGTAACTTGAGTAAGAGCTTAGATTATAGCGGTTAACGGTGATAATCTCGTGCTGTATATAGGTTCTGTTTTGTGTCCGGTTTGCCCTGGCCTGGGAATGAACATAGGACATCATAGGAGGTTCGGGAATGACACCATAAGCTCCGCCCACTCAGTATTCGTAAGGATTACGAGGTTGCAGTTGGGCTGTCATTTCTTCAATAATCACGAATAGGGTAAAGAGATACTCAAAGCTACAGTACATGTATTGCTTGAAGGACGGAGGACGGTGGTTTTGGAGCAATAAAAAATGTACAAAAATGAGAGCCTTTAAGTGGGGAAAAGGGGAAAATCTAAATCTAGATGCCATGTTCTTAAACGCAAAAAAATAAAATAAAAACATAAACAGATATTGAACCTTCGCATGAAATGATAGCTGCGAGAATAGTATATCTTCAACCATACATCCAACTCTTGTAGGAGGGAACCAGGGATCAGGAAGGAAAGAAAGTGTGGTCCACGAGATTGTTGTACACTGCAAAAAGGGAGGTGAAAGCGACCCGGAGAAGCGGAAGCACAAGGGAAGCAGCCGGCGGTATGCACGGGCATGCCCCTGGGGGACGCCGAGGAAGCGGCGCACAGCGGTTTCCGAGGATAGTAGGAAAGAGCCCGCACTGATGGGTTAAACGATGTTGGGGGTGGAGGGCGTCCGGGCTTGCAATAGCTACACTATGTGTTTGTGCCCCTCCTTCGAAGCCAGCGAGAGTGGTGTCAGACCATCTTTATTGGGCATGGTGGGGTCAGCTCCCCGCCGCGCCAAAAGTAGCCCCACTTCTGTAGCGTGGCCGTTGTCAGAAGCTTAGGAGGGTGGTGTCCGGCCATCATTGTCCGGCATACCAGGGTTAATGTCTTCTCATCCCAACAGTAGCTTCACTACTTCATTATGCCCGTTCATGGTAGCCCACGAGAGCGGTGTCTGGCCATCATTGTCTGGCATATCGGGGCTGACGTCTTTCCGCCCCAACAGTAGCTTTACTGCTTCATTACGCCCTTCCTCGGCGGCCCACGAGAGCGGTGTCCGGCCATGATTGTCTGGCATATTGGGGTTGACGCCTTCCCGCCCCAACAGTACCTTCACTGCTACATTACGCCCATTCATGGCAGCCCACCAGAGCGGCGTCCGGCCATGATTGTCTGGCATATTGGGGTTGACGTCTTCCCGTCCCAACAGTAGCTTCACCACTTCGTCACGCCCATCCGCGGCAGCCAACGAGAGCGGTGTCCGGCCACGATTGTTTGGCATATTGGGGTTGACGTCTTCCCGTCCCAACAGTAGCTTCACTACTTCATTACGCCCATTCATGGCAGCCCACCAGAGCGGTGTCCGGCCATCATCGTCTGGCATATTGGGGTTGACGTCTTCCCGTCCCAACAGTAGCTTCACCACTTCGTCGCACCCAGACGTGGCAGCCAACGAGAGCGGCGTCAGGCCATCACTGTCTGGCATATCGGGGTTGACGTCTTCTCGTCCCAACAACAGCTTCACCACTCCATTATTCCCCCTCTTGGCAGCCAACCAAAGCAGCGTTTGGCAGTATTTACCCACCATGTCCGATTCAACATCCTTCCTTCCCAACAGTAGCTCAACAGCCCCAGAGCACCCGCAGCCAGCAGCGGACAAGAGTGGTGTATCACCGTTTTTGTCAGGCCTATCGATGTTGACATCTTCTCGCTCCACTAGTAGCCTCACGACTGCCTCCTGTCCCCTGCCAGAAGCCAATAAGAGAGGTGTCCGGCCGTATCCGTCAGCCACATCGGGTCTAACATCCTTCCTTCCCAATAGTAGCTTCACTACCCCTGAGTGCCCCCCTTCCGAACCCAATGAGATTGGCGTTTGGCCGTATTTGTCCGGCCAATTGGGGTTGACATATCTCTTCCCCAGGACCACATTCATTACCCGAGGTGTCCCAGCCCACCAACCATCTGTCCAGTCATGCTTGGTAGGTGCCCGGCCAAGAAGTATCATCACCATTCCCTCATGTCCCTTCTCCGCAGCCCATGAGAGCGCCGTTCGACGGAACAATTTATCAGGTCTGTCGGGGATGATAGCCTTCCGTTCTAAAAGTAGCCTCGCTACCTCTTCTTGTCCACATATAGCAGCCCATATGAGCGGTGTAATACCTAGGAAATCCCTTTTGTTGAGATCGGTATTTGGCTGGTCCATGAGAGCACTAGTGACTTCGTCAATTCCGAATACTGATGCACAATGCAGTCCTGTAAACCCAAGTAGGTGGCCATTGGTGGGGATGTCACGATTATATCGACCAGCCCTCTTCACAATATCCAACAAAAGTAACTTGGTTGATATATGGGTTTCAATTTGACTAAAAAGCTTGAGCGCAAGTGATACCACACCAGTTGAAGCCTCTTTCTTAGCGTGGGCCCCCCAACACAAAGAAGAATATTCGAGAAAGGGAGTTGACTGAGAGGGAGCAAAGAGTGTGGGCGGAATCTCATTAATACCCCTAAAGTTGAGGTATGTCAGGCAAGTTTCTGACATTATTGAGTGGATTGCACCAAAAATGTCGGGGCGGGTGTGAAGGTACTCCTGGAGAGTAAAGTGGATCAAGCGAACAACCGAAGCCTCCTTATCGATGACGACAAGTCCCAAGCAACAGCTCAACAATGTCTCCACCGAAGGAACCCTTTCAGAATCGAGATCGGTGGATCCTATCTCGACAGCTAGGGCGTGTAAAAGCTCATCGAGCCGTAACAGCCGCTCCGAATATGAGATCCACATCAGGGCTGCCATCCCGAGCCTTGCCTTCTCCCCACCCTGCTCTTTTATTCGTTCCAGAGTCGCACCATATACATCCTTCAAATCCAAGCCATTGGCTGTTGCCCTGAGCCTTTGCCGCCTACCAGAGACTGTGGGTTCCCCAAGGATAGCATCCATAGTTAGGGAAATTAGTAGAAACCTAGATGTGTTTATTAGTGACGAACGGACAATATGTTCTTCCATCATGCGACCCACTTACGTTTCAGGACTATTCTCGGCAATGCTTCTGATGATTTCCGCCTCCAGACCACTATCCATCGCGTACAATGATGTATCCCTACTCAATCTCATCCGAATGTATCCCACGATATCATCTTTGTTGGGCTTTATGGATAAAACTACCACTCTCCCGCCTAGATGTCTCTCAATATCACTCCGGATGTGTCGCCTTCCGGTTAGGAATATCCTCATATTTGGGGACTTTTCTAAGATTTGTCTCAATGAGCTTAGAACCTCAGGTCGATGCTCTTCCCGGAATTCGTCTAAAGCATCAACACATATAAATGTCGGCTGTAAAGATGTGACAGCCTGCAGCATCTTCACAATCTCGGGCACCCGCAATCCCCTTCCACCAATGACCTTTTTGCAATCTTGAAAAGTCCCACTGATCTCCTCCGGGATCTTTTCCATTCCACTCACGATCTGTTTCAGCAGTGACCCAAGCATGCTTGTCGGAGTCTGCTCATCCCGTGCTGCGAAATCGACATAGAAACACGCAACAGCTATATTTTCCTCCCTGGCCTTATCGCATAACCTGTCTACCACCAATGTACTAGTATCGCTGCTTATCAGCACCGCCACACTTTAGCTTTTCTCCAGGGAGAGTCTCTCACCTGAAGTATGTCTTGCCGACTGCCGGATCGCCACAGCAAAATAAAGTCGTATGCTCTGATACCTCCTGTTGAGCACCTTTGCACCACCTTAGAAATTCGTCGCTCTGCAACAACCATTCCCCCACGTTATCTGCGCGGCGAGTTCGGATGTCTTGATGCCGGATTCGAGGCTCCAGTGGAGAAAGCCATGTTAGGATCTCAGACCGATCATCGGCGGTGGTATAGTGATTCGACACGTTCGACACGTTCGACACATTGAAAGAGTTGATATTATCTGTGAAAGATCTAGACATTTTCTTTCCTTTCGCTGCCTCAAATGCTAAGTTGAACAGATTCCGCCGCTGAAGAAGTTCATGAAATCCCCGGAAGCCGAAGAAAAGCGGGGGTTCTTTCGCAGCCCTGCGCGCTCTTCGCTAGGGTTCCAAGTGCGCCGGTTTCGTTACCACTATCCTAATCAAGCAGTACGGTAACTCCCACATTAGTCATATCATAGCCAAACCAACCAGATTACCTTTTCCCTATGTGCGTGTGCTTTCTAGCTCAGCTTTTCAAAGTCTTAACAAAGTCTCTTAAATACTGCCATCGCAACTTCTCTTTGCTTTGAATCCCGCTTGCCCGATTTTCGCGCCATTGGCATGATACCAAGATAAAGGTTGCAACGGATATCAAGTTTTGTATGGCGCCATTGTTGCTAAGTTAAAAGTTATCGTCACAGGTTGTAACCGATATCAAGTTTTGTATGACACCCCACCTCGCAAAAACCCCCACTTTCTCGGCTTGTTCCTCCAGAACTCCATTAACATTCCTGCTGAAATTACACAACCCGCCACCAGCTCCCAATCTCTCAACATACCGGTAGGAACCCCCCCCCCCGCTCCCAACTTGGCCCGACAACTTGAACCAGTGCTGCACCAGTATCGTGTTTAAGCTTCGCTACACTCAATAGAATTCTAAAGTATCCAAGTTATTACCGGGATACTACTCCTGCCTGGGCCAGCACCTTGAGCCATGTTTGTACCATTTGCCTCCTCCTCACCGCACTCCTCACAATATAGGAGCCAATTTCAGCGCCGCCATGCTTAGACACCCCGTGAGCACTAAAAACTTGAACATAATATGCAAGATCAAGAGAGGGATTTTTCCATCACTCCTGCGTACGGTATCATACAAGCTTATCTGATCCTAGCGTCCAGCGGGTCACAAAGTCCAATCACAACAAGTCGAGCACTCGTCCAAAACTCAACATCAGATTATCACCATACCAAAATCCCAACGCCGGAACCACTCCAATGGGCTCCAAGTATTCTAAATAATTGACTATCGTAGATGCCGAAAGAATTGAAACCCCCACGAGAAGCTATTCAAATCCCAGAGTCAGGTGCTATCCAGTATGTACAATGTCCTCGTACAAAGCACTAACAGAACTAGCCCCAAACCGCAATAATGAAGATACACCGAAGCAAATGCCAGAGGGGTGGCCAAAAAAGCATGGGGAAAGAAAGAGAGGCGGGGGGGGGCTATCATGATAGCTACCGAACGCTCGGGTGCCACGATTCCGGGTAACTGGGTAAGAAAGCGATTAAGAAAATTCCAGCCCAAAGCGCAATAGCTCGAAGCACTCGCGCCAAAACACGAAGGCGGATATGCTCCCGCTGCGATCCAGAAGTACTCAGAACAAACTCATCGAAAAAAAATATATAGTAAAATTACCCGTATATCTCATATCCAACACAAAATCTACCCCCCTCTCCGCGTACTCACGGCGGGGCAAGTACAGTGCCGTATCTAACTTCGGCATTGTATCGCCCGGCAGTGACGTGCGGGCGCGGGCGGATGTAGCGCGGTGCGCAAGATATCATCGAATGCAGAAGTGCTGTTGGTTAAGTCGCTTGGGCGGATTCACATTCCCCTCCGATTTTCGCCCCTTTCTCCTCTTCAGTGATATGGAGGCATCTAAGCCTTTCCGCACCCTTATCGTGGTTTTCCCTCTCTAACACACGCTGAACTTCCCGCACCCTATCCATATCCATGCTTGCAGAAATCACGAGTGATAGCCGATGATGGGCAGGCGAAAAGAGCCGGGGGGAGCAGAAATACTCTAAGTTACTATCATATACCAGATTAACCCTCACCGCGGTATTTCGAAATAAGGTGAGGCGTGCCGAAATTAATTAATTAATTAATTGACTTAAAAAAACAATTAAAAACTCAGCCTCGAAATAGTTCAAGTTTAGGCACCCAATTCCCCCAATCTCAGCCTAATTGGCCAGGTTGAACAAGGCAAAAATGTCTACGGAGGTATAGCCCCTAAGTATTGTATATTCTACTAGCAAGTGGCGTTCTGCTAGCAGGGGGTCCGGGGTGAATAGGGTAGTCATCATACTCAATTAGGTAGTCATCATACCCAATTCCATACTTTTGCCCGCGCTAGCCGAACACCCCTTGCTAGTAAAATATACAATACTTAGGGGCTATACCTCCGTAAGTAAAACCAAGCGGCTCCGGTATTCTTCCGGTTGCGCTTCCAATATTACAAACCTCGCCTCCTGATTTTGACTAGGCTGATATTACTACTAGGTGAACCGCGCTATTCCCTTGGCAAGCCTCGCTTTATTTTAACATACTCGAGTACCACGGTAGTGTGAGGCCCAATTGAGTGAGATAGTACCGTACGATATTATACTAAGAAAATTATTATTACCACAATGAAGGCCTGTTAGGATACCGATATGCTACAACGTCCGAGTCATCAGGAATAGATTTTTTCTACTATCGGCTTTGCAAAAAAGAAATTAGTTAAATAGATCTCACATGTCACTACAGCAATTCCTCATAAGGGTATCGTAACCCAAAGCCGAAATGAACCAAAAAGAATGGAATAGAAGACCCCCCCTTCCAAATCCAGCAGGACCCTTCATGCTCAGAAACAACAGAATAGTCCATTTATTTTCCAAGCAATGAACAATGTATAATGTATCTAGTCATCATCACTACCCTTATCATCATCCTCATCCTCATAACCATCATCATCATCCCCTGCTTCGCCAGCAGCATCCTTCGCCGGATCATCCTGATCAAGCGCATCAGAGTCTTCCTCGGCAGCATGAACAACCTCAACCGTCAGCTCTTTATCCTGAGCATAAATGCGTAGGCCCACGCATGCGACGGCATCCCAGTAATTCTCTTCGTCGTCGTCTTCGTCGTCAGAGTCACTCTCCTCCGTTTCTTCTCCCTCTTCTCCCTCTTCTCCCTCTTCTCCCTCTTCTCCCTCTTCCCCGTTTTCTTCCTCCTCCACCGCTTCGTCCGCTGCCTCGCCTTCGCGGAAGCCGGCCCTCATGCCAGGCTTGGAGGATTGCATACCCTTGACTTTGCCGTCTGGGACAATGGAATGCTTGCTGGGTCCTGATCTTGCCCCCGTGCCCGTTCCGGGGCGCTTTCCGGGTTGTGCTCGCTGCGACACCGCCCCAACACCCGCTCCCCAACCTGAGCCGGCACCCTCCTGCTCGGCTGGGGCGGCTCCGGTAGCTTTGGCCTTTTCAGCCAGCTCTTTTGCCTTCTTCCTTGCCCGCGCAGCCATCTCAATGATGACCTCCTCATCCTCGGGCTCTGTTGTAGCCTTGGCGAAAGCGAGATCGCAGCTCATTCCGATTTGCAAAAACTTCTTCCTGTTATACTTCTTCGTCTTCTTGACGACCTTGTCTTTGGTCGGCGCATCGCGGTCCTTCTCACCAGTGATCTTGAAGATGACGATGTACTTTCCTGGCTCTAGCTCGAGCTCTGCGTTTACGCTTCGGGACATGCCAACATTTGATCGTGAGCGGGTGATGTACTCTGTCTCGCCTTCCTTCTGAATACGGAAGTGGAGGTTGAAAGAGTATTGCCCTGCGAGACCACGGAAGTAGCGGTGATCGAGCTGAGAGAGGACAATAACTACAGGACTCTTTGTGGTGACATTGACCTCGAACCGTGTCGGACTGTATTCCATTCCCCACGGCACTGGTACCTGGATCCAGCGGTTTGTAACAGTCCAGCTGGGGTCGAAAAGGCGGGTACGATCGATTTGACTAAATTTGTGCAGGAAGTCATCGTCTGCTGTTGTTAGCCAAGCGCGAAAACGCAATGAGACAAGTTCTAGCTTACATGACATCCAGAAGGCACCGTCGTCCCCGAAACGATGCTCCAAGAGTGTCATCCATTCAGATGTCCACTCTTTTGAACCATCACTCCATGGACCGTTCCACTCGGTGCGTCCCCATGGGTTTCTAAAAAAATCAATATCCGATCAACATCATCGAGTATAGAAGGTCATACCTGATCAAGACGAATCGCTTTCCCTTCACTTCCCTCGCCTTGAGAACCGAATAAGCATGTCCGGAGATAATTCCGGATCGCTCTTCCGCCACATTTCCCAATAAACCAGCTGCAAACAAGAAATCCTTGTTTGCAAGAACGAGTTCTTCCTTCCAGAACCTGTCCTTATCCAGAACATCGCAAGTGTAAACCTCACTTGTGACACCACCGGTCAAGTCTTCAACCGCCTCACTACTCTTTGTATCAGTAAACTATCGCCCGCTACCACCCTACCAAGCACAGGAATGAAGTAAGAACCCACCCGGTCCAACCCCCCTCAATCGCACCATAATCACCATGAGCCTTAGCATAAGCCTTCTCCAGCAATGGCAACCAAGTCTCGTTCTTATCCTCGCACTTGGCAAATGACAATGCCTCAGACCCCTTGGCAAAAGTCTGATTATACTCCTTTTCCTTTCCGCTAAACTGTGCTTTTACGTACCACTCGGCGTCGTGGTACTCCCGGGTACTGAGGTATAGTTGATCATCGACGATGGTCGATATCCATTCACCATCTAGTAAGTAGCCATTGGTTAATTGAGGAAAAAGTAATCACATGGATTCCAGTTGGGGTTCACACACCACGCGTAAATATGAACCCATAAACGCCAACCTCTACAACATAGTGGTAAGTTAGCAGCAGGGTCTGTCGCTCGGTTACACTAGCGAGCGTTAAACAGGGATCATACGTTCATCCCTCGCAACACAGATCTTCTCGACAAGGCCGGACACGTTCGTGATTGTTGTCACCGCCGCTAAGAACCAGCAATCGCCCGTCTGATCACACAAATTAGGTGAATTCACAGTCTGTAGGTTTTCGGCACGCAGCACTTACAGCCCCTTGTTGGATATCGCCTATTATTATTATTTTGATAATTAGCATTGATAACTTATTTGTGGCACCGCTGCGGGAGCCTAGGCAAACCTACCAGCACTGACACCGTCCTTAAAAAACTTTGGTTTCTCAAAGATTTCCTACCCCGCAATCCATCAGCAATACGCCCCGCAAGTCACAGCTTACCTAAGGAAAAAATCAACAAACCTCAACTCTAGCCACCCCGGCAGGCTGTAGCTCGCTCTCTAGCTCCTCCGTAAGTCCATCGAGACAGTATCGTCCATCATTTCGCAGGTCAAAATGGAAATCCCTATACTTCCTGTTCGCGCTTCGGCATTCTTTGGCTATCTTGGCTACCTTGCTCTTGCAATGCTCTACAGCATCGTGAAAGCTCTGAGTAGCGATGACAGATTTAGTTGCACCGTGGGGAAGGTGTGCAGCTGCCGCATCCGCTAGTTTGTTCTTTGGAAGGATGGTCCTTGGCTTTGGTGCTGCATCCTCGGCGGTAGCTACCGCAGCCTCGTCTGCCTTTTTGGTGTCTTTGCCCTTAGGCTCCTTCCGCTTAGCACTAGTAGCGGTAGACATGGTCAACGAGTTAAATTGTGGCGATCGATATTTATAGTTAGAATTTTTGAGATTGTTTGAGATTGTGATGGTGAGAGTCGCTTCTGAAGAAAGGTGAGAAAGGCTGGGGTTGTTATATACTAACTTATCTCTTCGTCCGAGCCCGGAGCCAAAGCTCTAAAGTGGGGAATTCAGAGCCGCGGCTGGGTGAGATTATTACGGGGGTCAGAATAGTTGGCGTTAATGCGGTAACGGGAGAGAATAGTAGATGAAAAAAGAAATCTCAAATGGGTATCATAGTTAGTTATGCCATACGAATGGAGCTCCGTTGATCGCTGCTTCCTTGTGTGAATGCGGTCACTCTACTACTCGAGTACAGTAGCGCTAGTGCAAAGGCGTCTTGTTTATCCTCAGGGTTTAAGAGGCTGTCGTGCAACACAACTCAACCCAACAAGGGTAAAGATAATGCGCTTGTGCGAGCGCTGTGCTCGAGTAGTGGCCTCGGAGCGCACAGAGTGTTGCTTGTCCCAGGACATAAGTACCCGGAAACAGGGATTAAAAGAAAAAATGTGTGCCCACCCAAGCGCCAATACAAAATCTACCCCCCTGTTGCAGGGTACTTATGGCCTCCCCTCCAGCAAAAATAATTGCCCATGCAAAGCGGGGATTCGGTGTCAGCAATCGAGTTCATGCTGCAAAATACCGGTATGTCAGCAAGTTTTCAATGCAGTACCAACACACACACGGGGGAACGGTGATAAGCTGCCTGCTTCTCTAGATCTTTCCGCTGTATCACATAACTTAATACAACAATTATTGACTACCACCCCACATGTTATTGTGTAGAAGGCTTACCGTTACTTCTCCAACCCCGGCCCCGTGAAAACGGTGACACCCGTTTCAAAAAGAAAGTCAGCATCTACCCGGACCACTTCCCTCCTTTGGATCCAATTGTATCCCCCGCAGACATACCCGTATCACAGCCCGCCATATTACGCACGTGTAGAAAATTTCCATCATTAAGGTACTGTACTTGCACAAGCTGAACCAACCCTTCGGCTAGCCCATCTTCTTTGCCGCTAGAACCTGCCAGCATACCTGGCTGGCCGCGATCCTTCCTTTGAAAGGATTGATGCTCCAACAGAGGGCTGAATTGCATCAAGATAATCAGCAAAGTTCTCGCCATCGTAGCATTCACACGCGAATCAAATTAATACCTCATACTGGGATTGATATTTTTGGCAAGACTGGATATCTAACTATACCGGTATTATAATATTATACCACTGCCCCGGAGCACCGGCTCATTAAGCTAGCCCTTGTTATATCACACCTCCGAATGCAATCTCTGAATCAGTTCGACCTCTACTTGAAGCTCCCCAACCATTTCCTCAGGGCTGTGGTAAAAATATTTCTCGAGTTCGCACCAGCCGCGCAGCCCCGAGACCGAAGCAGCGGGCCGCACTCCCGAGAAGGCACCCAAACACCCCACCCCTAGGTGTTGAGACCCCCTCCTCTGGGATATCCTGTGTCAATTTGACACCTTTGGGTGCCCAAGGCTCCTGGGATAACAGCGATAAGGGCCGCTACGGGTCGTATTCACCTCCTAGCGCTTAGTCAATCACGAATAACAAGTCAAGGAATTTAAGAGATACCTGAGAAAAATACATTCGAAGGTCGAAAGTCCCAACCACCATATCCCCGATTGACTTTATCTATCGCTAGGTGCTGAGGTAGCAGGCCGCTAGAAAGCCCTTGTGGGAATTGCCGGAAACAAATGTCTTGTTGGTGCTTGAGGCTATTATAGGATGACACAATTGGATTTGATCCACGATTTGACGATTGGAGGTGCCCTGATTATTCTCTCAGATAAGGCTTCCCCCTCGCCCAAGTGCACGCTCCTATCCCACTCACTACAATACTGATATGTCCAAGACACGGCTGCCGGGTCCGGAAATGGATCGCCAAGTCGGCATTTCGGTGGCCCCACCGCACTGTTTCTATAATACCCTGCACAGCTGGTCGGTATGAAGTGATTAACCTAAGCCACTGGTGAGTATTCGAGCTCTGACTTCAATGCGGGATTAGGTACCGTAACCAACAACAGCCCCAAGTGGTTTCCACGAAGCCCAGCGATCAGAAGCAAATTTAGCTCCTTTAATTTTGCCCACCCTTCCTCCCCAGAGACCTCTCCAGTCTCGGGATTCGTAGAGATACAATCGCAGAATGATCTCATATTTGCTATCCCCATTTGTCAGATTAAATCTTGATCATTAAATCTTGAATCCTCCGAACTAGACCCTACCTGGGTTTCCCTCAGTCAAATTTCTCTGCCAAGAGTAATATATATATGTCAGGACATCCGCGAAGCCTTCATCAGAGTTGCTTTCCCTGCCCCTCCCTAAATATTGTTTCCTTATAGCCGCCGAGGTGTCTTCTCTAGAGAGTTAGTCATCAATATATTTAATCGCTGCCACAATGTCGTTAGCGCAATTTTTGAACCCGAGGCTTCTGAGCCCACGATATACCTGTTCAAAACATACAGACATGTCTATCTAGGCCTAGACCGGAGCGGATGAGGAAAACGAGGCGAATATTGTCTCGGGATACTTCTGCCGAGCAAACACTGCGTGGATACCAGGATAGCTGCCGCCGATGAATACCCATGGTGTAGGGGCAGGTGTCAAGTCTATGTTGGGAAAGTTTTGAAGGGTGAAGTTGTTGGCAAATGCCTGGTTATCAGTCAGTGAAAACCATTGATGAAATTAACAAACCGTCCCACCAAGATATCTGCAAGGCTTGAGCGGTGTTCAGTCAGCCACCGGAACGCCTCCACAGGTGTGGTCAGAGAAATGTTGACATGTGATGAGGCTCCGTAGTAACGGCATAATTAGCCGATTAGCAATTGCTACCCACCAAAAGGTCTGGAATCCTAAAATAGTTACCGATGCTCCCAAACAATTCCAATCCCATTGAGCTCCTGGACAATTTTCCGGAAGAACGAAGCGTTGCCGGCAAGCCTATTCTGAACACTAGGTTCCGCATTGCCCCCTCCAGCATCATATACTTGATATCCGTTAGTCTACCATCAAACACCACACGATCAGGGGCACAAACTGAAACTGGATTCCCGGGCTGGTAGAATTCTTCAGGCACCCAATACCTATTTTCGAATGTTCCAGGATGGTTTCCAAAGTGGTCAAGAGGGAGCTACCAGAACAAGAATGCAACAGATATCAGATCTACTCGAGTAGACGGTAAAGAGAATCTGAGGGGAAGAGGCAATCACCTTAACAGTTTCAGCCAACACACCTGTTGCCCGTGTTGCCAAGACTTGAAAATGATCAAAGGGGAATAGCCTAAGTCGTGACGAAACTAAATTTACTGAGTTACACTGATTTCCGGTGAAATCCGGCTACACTAAGATACAGTAGGAGTACCAGTAGTTCGATTAAACACAGATCTGAGCCAGGTGATGTGATAAATTCATGACCCACACATATCGGTATACCGATACCAGCACCGCGGTGAATAATGTCCCCCCCCCGAGAAACCTGGGGTGTAGTACGAGTGTGGCCGATAGATATATTCGTCACGTGGGTCTGATAAGAGATTTTTAGCGAGGCTTTCTCACCAAAAGTTTTTTATTAGTCCCACGTGACGAATATATCTATCGGCCGCACTCGTAGATGGAAAAAGTATTAGTAAACAAAAAAAAAAACTCAACATGTGAAATCACTGGAGGCCGAAGAAGAACCCCTTAGAAAATGTATTCAATGTCCCGGGTTTTCACCCACTCTAGCCTAAAACTTAACACCGCGGCTACTCAAAAGCCCGGACGATATCATACCATGAGCTGTCACTGGTAGGAACGCAGGTACAATATTTTTCCTCTTCTTTATCCTCCCCTAGATGACCCCCCTCGCTACTGGTAGAGTCACTAACATATACTGGCTCTAGGTTGCAGTCGATTCTTATTAGTAGATGCTTCGGGCTCAAGGTGGGAGGTCAAACCTTCCCCCCATATGAAAGCCCTGCAGACCGCACCATGATGATTCGGTACTAGTAATACGAAACGAAAATTTTATATCGTGTGATATCAGATTGGTCATTGAAACTTTCAGCTCACTCCTCATGTCTTTTATTGGTTGCCCCATCCCCATCTAGACCTTGTATATAATAGTCGCTGGCAATCACCGCTCGATTATCAAGAAGATTTTCGATTTTTTTTTCAAAGAAGATTTCGTCCACCATTCCGTTGCCCCGGATGCTTCGATGCCCCGGATAGTCCGCTCTAGGGTTTTGCTATGATACCTAGGACAACGGGATGCAATTGCGCAGTACTCGTCCGCCAGATCCTTCTGCTTTTGTGAGCTCGGCGCCTTCTGGTACACCCAGCAGGCCGTTCGGTGACATGTTTGGCGATTCCGTGTGCAGTTTCCTCGCTCAAAATGCACCGCCTTGTTCTTAACACAATTAAAACACCAACCCATGAAAAGAAATCCCAATACGAGTGATCAGCCATGTCCGGGACTTTTGGCCAATAAATATTGAAAGAAGAAAAGAACTGACGTGTTCGGCCATAGAACGATGAAAATTTCGCATCCCGTCCGCTCTGCGGTAAACAAGCATCGTATCGTCCGGTTAGTACTACAGTGGGTGACCATGTGGGAATCCCGGATGCTGAACTCTTTTGTTGTTCCTCTCTTTTTTTTTGCTCGCCACACTTGCTAAATGGTGGTGTTGGGTGAGGAGGCTTGTGTGGGGCACAGGGGCTTTTCCGGTGGGGTATTCCCCTGTAGTTCCCCGTGCTATTTGGCTTTGGGTCGTTGATGAAGAGAACACTGAACGCTTACCGGTATGGTATGTATGATATCGCAGGAGAATATTTCCCAAAGGGGTTTCATTCCCGATCAGAATAATACGGTAAACCACTCGCGATAACCTAACCCCAAGTGAAACAATCAGATCAGAAAAGATTTTTCTAGGATCTTATCTAACTTTCCACCCCAGCTCCTCACCGTATCACGTTGGGAAACCTTCCTCAAGGTAAAGCTAAAGCTGGAGGTCAGCTTGTCCCATGGTGAGCTCTTTAGTCCCCACGAAAACCCAAGAATAGAAGTCGGAACCAGTACCGCTCCCACCTCCCTCACTCAGTCGAATTGTCATGACGGATACGATATATATTAACCAGGGCGTTTAACACCCAGAGCTGTGGTTTGCGTTTATTTACTTCCTCCCCCCAGTCACTCTCCTAGACTAGACCTGACCCAGAGGCTGAGAGGATGCTATGGATGCATATCACCCACGGCTAGTGTTTTTTTTACCGCGAGGAGCAGTTTGGGATTGTTGTCCGGAGTAAATCTCGGGCTGTCCCTAATGGGTCCACTTAGGGGGTGTTTGGCAAACGTGATTTGAAAAAAAAATTGTGATTGCAATTTGAAATCACAGCTTATCAAACACCAACTGACTTGACCATGATTTGGATTGCAATTTGGGCCTCTTAACAATGTCATGATATTATTTTTTCATTTTTTTTTTCATTTTTTTACCTTTTATAATAATAATTATTATGTAAACTAACTTCGCACTAGTCTTTAAGAGCCCTAAATACATATTATCCGAATCACACAATCAAACCCAAAATCAAATCACTTTTTTTTTTTTCAAATCATGATTTGAAGTCTTATTGCCAAACGCTCCGTGATTTCAAACTACGCTTTTGGTTGGTTGCAAAATCGCTATTTGAAATCCAAATTATGTTTGGCAAACACCCCTTTTGTCCATACTGTGATTGGTTGTGTGGTTGGATTCTTTGCACCGATTGCTCCGCCCATTTCTCGCTCTTTACTACTGGTGTGGTCCTTAGCGGCACTTCGGCTTTTTAGGAATACCTTCTCGATTACCAGGGGAAAAATTGTAAACTGGGTCCTCTGTTGAGACATGACGGGGGGGATATACACGACTAGAGCCTTATTGGGGGGGCAGTTGCGACGCCCTGGCACATTTACCTCCTATTGGAGTTCTTAAGGTCGGACGGGTATCGCGGGACCCAAGCCTGGGGTTTATATAGCTTTATAAGAATTTCGGGAGATGGCTTTCTAGTTATGGTTATCTGCATCGGGTAGCGCAAACATACTGATTAACAAAGTCAATAGAGATGGGGGTTCTCGAAATCTTTGTTGACGTTATTGAGAAAACAAGTCAAAGATTTTGGGCAGAAAAGGGATAACGTTTGGTGGATGGAGGTTGTAAGATTGTAGTAAAAAGGGTTCGATCGGGTAACTTTCGGGTGGATCGATATGGCCCTCCACCTTGCTAGTCTATCTACCGTATCCACTCTGCTCTCACGACCTCTCTCCCTACCTTCCTAATGGACTACCCGTGGAAATCCTGTGAACTGTGGGTTCAGAGTACCACATGGAGTGTGGGGATTCGGGAAACCGAAAAGCGAGGATCTGCCTGGATACGAATCTTAACTTAACATGCTATTGTAGGTGTAGGGAAAAGAACCACTGAACTGCCGAGCAAAATATCCAAGCGATAATCAACTACGCAACCTAGATATCACCGAGCCCACCTTCCACCCCCCCCCAAAAAAATACAAAAAATTACTCAAAATCATCCAGCAACCCCGAGAGACCCCCTCCCCCTGTCCCCCTACCTACCCTCTGTCTTCTGCCCCTCCCAGCAACAACCTCTCCAGCCGCTTCCCCCAACTCTACCAAAATCCTCGTCCTGGAATCCACAATTCCGTCAGCCTCCTCAAGACATATCCAGCGCTCACCTTTTTCGAGGTCATTCAAGTGCAGAGTATCCCAGACCTCATCGACAATGCTCTTGATTAATCTGAGGACTCGGTCCGTTTCGGCTATGGGTGGGCTCTGCGAAGTTAGTAGTGTTTGCACGTTGGCAGCAAGTTTTGCGGCACTATAGACTTTGTCTCGGAGGGTTATGAGCCCTTTAGGTGGCATTTTGGGGTTGGGCGGTTGTGGTTGGGTTGGGTTGGGCGGGGAATAGGAGTACCGGCGGGGTAGAGGTTATATATATTGGAAGGGATGTGGGTGGAGAGGGATTCAAGATGGTGTTTGGTTGGGGGCTTGAGGGCGGGCTTTTCAAGATGATAGGATTAAGTGTCTTTTTTCCCCCTCCATTTTTTTCACGATGAGAAAGATGGGTAACTTGAAGGATGTTGTGAACTGGATCTTTGCGTCGGCTATCATCCGTGGGTTTCAAGCTGCTCATGGACCTAGAACTGTACCCACGGGCCAAGTTTCTATACCGCTTAGTGCGCAATCACACATTAATTGAAGCGATATACTGTTTTGTCAAACTAGCCAAGCCAGCTACACTATTATTGAAAACCACTCGGTCGATTGGGTACTCCAACAGGCATCATGAAACTAGCACGATGGAGCTAGGCACGTGCCGAAATCTTGCAACCTCCTAATTAGACTATGTATGGAAAGGAGCTAATCACCGCTGCACGAAATACTATCGGACATGATAAAAAATGAGGTGATGAAAATCAAGGTCACAGAATTTCACTCGAATGTCTGACCATCACTCGTACTACCACTATGGTATATATTATGATAGAACAGATTATCCCTCATTACAGCTTCCCATCCTCAGTAATTTATAATGGGTATGATACCTTGATACGAATAATCAAAGTAAGGCGGATCTCGTCAACCCCTTCGGTCGGGAAGATTAATGGTAGAGCGCACTGAACAAACGATATGCGATTGTCGGTCAAACGGATACTGCTACTTCTATCGTGCCATTGGAATTCTGAGCCAACGAAGCCAACCACAGACCGACCTCCATACTACGGTCAAACATGTTGAATTCTATTCCAAGCCGCATCCACCTGCGAACCACCTTGGATTAAAATAGGGAAGTCCTGCCATCAAGTTCAATGGCCCTACCAACTCACAAATAGCCATTGAACTCAAAAACAGCCATTGAACTCAAAAACAGTCATTGAACTCAAAAACAGCCATTGAATTCACTCTCCAGGATTTCTCCCTCCCTCTTCCGCCTCCGCACGTCCTGACTACAGTCCATCACCGAGACCGTTCTCATCCATCAATCAATCGAATCTCTACCAACCAACCAACTCAACCTCCCCGGTAAACGAAAAAAAGAAAAAAAACAT
The DNA here is from genome assembly GCA_014065205.1 of Tuber brumale. Lineage (NCBI taxonomy): Eukaryota > Fungi > Ascomycota > Pezizomycetes > Pezizales > Tuberaceae > Tuber > Tuber brumale. Next base: position 132,137 of record JACCEG010000114.1, on the reverse strand, counting down.
CAAATCCCGAAAATTTTAACCAAAATGCTATCCTTCACCCAACTCAAGCTCAAGATCAAAAAAGCCTTCAACAAATGCTCCCCTTTATCCCCTAATAAGAAGACATCCACTAGAGGATTCCACGCCCCAGGACTTGGACATGGACCAAAGTATACAAGACCATGCCTAGGGTGCCAGACAGCCTGGGTCCAGTTTCCCTTTGACTTGTGCTGTAACTGTACGTATTCCCATCGACGGAGTGTCTTCTAACACTAACAACGGCGGGTATAGGCGAATTGAGTCCTTACGTGCTCCCGGTCCTCCTGGAGGAGGAGGAGGAGGAGAGCGAGGAGGGAGAAGTCGAGGAGGCGTCCGGTGGGAAGTGGAGGTAAAGGAATGGCTGCAGAGGAAGGTCTGGCCCTGGATAGCACCCTAAAAGGGGCAGTTTCCGAAGGAGGATTGAAGGGAGTGGGGATATTATAAATATTCCCTCCTCGGCGGAGATTGTTATCTTTTATCTGACTTGAATTGGGGGTGGGATTGGGGGCGTTTTGATAGCGAAATTAGGGTCTATATGTACAGCAGTGCGGAAATTAAAGCTGGTGTGTAGGCTGTAATGGTTATTTACATGCTCAGGGTAGTGAAGTGCGATGATTTGGCTTGTGAAGTGTGGAGAATGGGATATATGACGAGGTAAAAGGCCTGGTCGATACCTAAAGTACCCTTTCGTCAGGGCTTTCTAAGTGGGCAAGTATTGTTTTTTTGTTTTTTTGGGGGGGGGGCTATAGAAAGCGGTGATATATGGAATTTAATTGTTGTCATTTCTCCTTGCCACCGCCTCAGATGACAGTGTACGGGTCGAATGCAGCGCCTGTAGCAAGCACTACTTCTGTTCAGACAATGGATTAGATAGATGCTTATATTACTTATCTCGGGTAACGTTTCCATTCCCATACTCTTACGGGGTAACAGTCGACTGCTCTACGGGTGCTTCATCGCATTGGCGCCGTTTTTTCCCGCACTTTCACCCACCCTCTGCTCACATGCGAGGTTTAGAGCCGCCGACCGTTGTTCATCTATAATTCTACCACAAACGAGATTTCAAAGTATGGGAGGTTGAGGGAGTTGTATGTGCAAAGAATACATTTTGAGTGACCGGGAGCGATTTTTAAAGTATTGGCAGAGAAATAATATTATGAACTATCTTGGTCTACCAACAGTAGCCCAGCAGTGCCCCCCCAGCTACGGAACATCGATGGAGACGACCAGAAGTAAATACCACCAAGTGCAGTGGGTAAGGTTGGCACGGCACGCGGGGGGCGCTGGCAGTAGCCCGACGACTGACCTCTCCGGTGCGGTAGTCGAAGCAGCCAGACAGAGCCAGTCAGTACCGTAATAATCTCGCCGGTTCGGGAATAGCCATAACGTCATAAGGACCGAAAAACAGTAAGCTTCCGGAGAGCAATTGAAATGGAAAGCGCATCATCAAGGATAAGCACTAGCGTGCGTTCTTGAATGGGATGGTGTCGACACCGGACGGCCATTTTGGAAATCTTGTCAGCAGAGGCATGAATGAGGCGTGCTTATAGAACAATTTTGTGATACCGTTGGATGTTGGTTGGGCTGTCCGGGTCTGCATCCATTGTGACAGTCACCGGGCTAAACTGCTTCGAGGTGACCTAGGGACTCGCGGAAAACACTCTCGTACTGTAACAGGCAGTTGTGCCACTCTGCGCAGTACTTAAACCGCGGGCAGACCACTACCGGTTCCGGAAATAACGAGAGGGTTTGAGATTTTGGGATTGAGTTGTTTGCCTAGAATCAGCGCAGGTTGCTTGCGATGGATTGGTGGTTTTGCAGTTTGAACGTTTCACTCGAGAGCGCGGTGATGCCGAACCTTGATATTGTGGAATATAGTCTGAATTGAGGAGACTTTATTCAACCAAAGACATCGTGGCCGAGTGGTTAAGGCGACAGATTAGAAATCTGTTTCGTTCGCGAGCACAGGTTCGAGTCCTGTCGATGTCGGAATACTTTTTTTTTGTTTTTGTTTTTGTTGGAGTAGTGAGCTATTTTGTTGCCCGAGGGGCAATTACAACTCCTTTTTGAGGTTGGGAGTACTCAGCAGTACCATCTGGGGATTTGTTGGGGGCATTTTTCGTTTGCGCTTCTCCACAGATGGGTTGTAACGTTAAGCCAGTCTCCTTCTGTTCAAATTTTTTTTTAAAAAAAAAAGATCCCCCGTCCTCTTCCCCTCCTCCCCTTATTTCCACACTCATACTCCCACCATGGTACGGTAAGCGACAACTGATGGTGGAAGACCAATTTTCTTGGGAATACCCAGATTTTATATCTACGGCCCGCGCCTGGACTTCGAGAACTATTACTCGAGTGTACTGTACTATAAACACGATACGACACGACAAGGTCCTTTTACCCCTCACAGAGCCGCTCACCTCTGGACTCGCTGAAACCACCATCACTCTACACAACCGCCTATCATTGACGATCCCCCAGGAATCGGTGGTCAATTAGAAATGGAACGATAACTTCCTCTGTTCCACCAAATGCCTTACCAATTCTAACAACAATGCTGCCAAGCTTTCGCATTCTACATCAGCACTGGTGCAGCATTATTCCCCAACACCGGCGACAGCGTGCGCAGGTACCACTCGAGTGTCAGTACATTATGACAACGAACCTCCTGCAAAACATCCCCGAAACCGGAAATGCGAGACAACTATAGCGGTGCGAGCAAATTTTTTTGTCTCCCGCCCAATGAGCAGGAGAATTAACTGTGGGGTGAGCCAGCGCCAATGGAATTCGAGGAAGTTACCGGGGTGTTCGTTGGTCGCTGGCTACTGGATAGATGGATAGGAATATAAGTAGGCGAATACAGAGCCTTCCACCCCGCGCGGGAAGAAGTTGGGAAAAGAAGGCAAGGAGGCGGACACGATTCTAATCGACCTTCCTACGTTCCAGACAAACTCGATTCACTGTATGCTACACTACGCGAATTATCATACCGCAATGCACTTACCATCCGCGACAGCAACACACCTCCTCACCTTCCTCCTGGCCCTCACCCACGCCCTCCCAAACACCCAAACCCCCTTCCTCCAGCCAGAAACCTCCTCCCCGAGTAACCTCACCACCACCACTGCGCCATGGGGCTACCACTACCACTCCGGCCCCCTCTCCTGGCACAGACTCTCTCCAGCCAACATCCTGTGCAAAACCGGCATCCGGCAATCCCCGATAAACATCGACCAAGCGCTGAAGCGCCCGACCGGGCTGAAGCTGCGGCGGGGCGACTACCGTGAGTACGGGATCCTAGAGAACGAGGGCCAGACCGTTAGCATAAAGCCGCAGGAGGAGGATGCAAAGTACGGCTACCAACTCTACCCCGGCGACTCTGCCGGCGGGGGCGGGGGAGTCGGCAAGGGCGGAGGATGGGCATTACTGGACACAATGCACTTCCACACCCCTAGCGAACACCACCTTAACGGTGAGCACTTTGTTGGTGAGATACACGCCGTGTTTAAGACTACCGACGGTCAGTATCCCCCCATCCTTCGTGCATGCTGCGAAACTAATCCGCGTCTCAGGTCAAACGACTGTCCTCTCCACCCTCCTAGACATAGACACCACCAGCAGTAACCACCTCCTCACAACATTGCACCCTTGGCTCCCCTTCGTCGCCACACCGCTCACCGCCACCTTCGTGCAATTCGACCCCAGCCCCATTCTCGACCGCTTCTATCGCGCGTATCGTCGCGAGCGGGTGCATACCTACCGCGGCAGCCTCACGACCCCGCCCTGCACGGAGAACGTACTACGCATGGTCTCGCAGGAGCCCGAGAAGATTAGCGTCGAGCACTACCGAAGGCTCAAGGCGATTACAAAGTTTAATGCGAGGTATCCACAGAATCATCCGGGGTATATGAATTTGTTGGAGTGGGCTTGTGAGAAGTAGGAGTTTTGATAGGGTGATATATTAGCAGTGTAATGAACAAGGATTTCATCCCCTTATTTTTTCCTTCAATTTTCTTTCTTCATCCGTTTATCAAAATAGGGCCCACATCACCGCGCTTTTTTTCATAATCACGTGTGACGTGTATCATACAGCCGCGTCTGTAAAATTCTCACACCGTCTCTCGCATCCCAGAACACAATACCCATCAACAGAATGAGACCCCCTTCACATGGCCGTTTTCAGATACGCCCAAGGGCATCATAAACGTCTACTACAACCGCTTCTTACATGATAGAAAGACTAGGCTACCAGTAGCGAAACGTTTCCAAGGGGGTAAATTTCAACTTTGCAGACACGACTTTGCTCAGTACTATGCAAGTAACACAAGTGTCACAAGTCACCCACACCGCCCCTCGGCCCGAGGACACCCAGCACTACACAAAATCTACGGTACTACGAGCCTGAGCCGGAACGAATTCTAACTTGACTACGGTACTTTCCCCCGTTAGGCTATGTGAAATTTTGTTTTCGTCCGATTTGTGATGGATAAATGCCCGCGAGTGGGATCAAGCGAGGGAAAGAAAAAAAGTGTTGTGAAATATGTCACCTGTCGGAAGACCATCACGGATTGTGGGGGTAATCCTGCTGATGAGTAGGTACGACGTGGAGAAGGATACGATACCGGTACAAGAGAGCTTTTTATGGAGGGGGATATATCACGATGTATTCGATGACCCGTACAATAGACAAGTGGACGAACGGGAAATAACCAAAAGGGAATCCCACCAATTCCATAACCCAGACCAGAAAGTTAAAAGGAAAAAAATGCAAAAGATTTTTGATATATCCCTACCCCAATATCCAAACGGCGAACCACAACCAAAGTTTACAAATTCGGCTTTTTCACCCCCTCTAATTCCCCATAACTCTTGACGATCTCCTCGACGACCTCGCCATCTTGCAGGCCAGTGACTTCTTTAACCGCCTCCCGAATCCCCTTCTGCTCAACCTTAGCGCGGAGCTCTCCACTCTGTTTATCGTCTTTGTTCTCGTATAGGAACGCGGCAGCAATGCCCTTCGCTAGATGGCTGTACCCAAGCCCGAACTCCCTCGCCATGGTCAACGGACCGACGAGTCTGTCTCCTGCGGTGACCTTCCGGATGGGTTCCCGGCCGACGCGGACCACATCGTCCTTGATATATGGGTTCCGGAAGCGCTTCTGGATCTTGTTAATGTACTTTTCGTGTTCCTCCTCGTTGAAAGAGTGTTTCTTGCAGAGCGCGGCGCCGGACTCGAGCATAGCTTTGTGCACAATGTCTTCGATCCATGGGTCACCGAGTGCCTCGTCAACTGTTGGGAAGCCCTTCAGGAAGCCGAGGTATGCGGTGATTGCGTGTCCGCAGTTTAGCGTGAAGAGCTTTCGCTGGACGAATGCCGTGAGGTTGTCTGTTAGTTTCATGCCTGGGATATCTGGCTTCTTTCCCTTAATGGCGGGCTCCTCCACGATCCATTCGTAGAAGTTCTCTACGCCGACGGCGAGGGGGTTGCCGTCCTTTGAGAAGGGTGGCACGATGCGGTCGACAGCGCAGTTTGGGAAGCCTACGTACTTGTCAAGGTACTCTTTGTCCGCATCCTCCTTAAGGTGCTTCGTAACTTCTTCTTTAAGAAGGGATGAAGCACCAGTGAGGTTCTCGCAGGCGATTATATTGAGTTCGGAGGTCACACCGGCCGCTCGACGGGCTGAGATGCCGGACGCCACCCCCCGGGCGATGATTCGGAGGACATTGGGACCTACGGCTGTGGTGATTATCGAGGCTTCGGTGATGGTCTTGTTCATTGCCTCTTGGTTTGTGGAAATTATGCCTGATACGCCTTTTATCGTGTCGACTTCGCCTTTGCGTTCCAGGTCTAAGATGTATATTTCGTACTCCTTATTCTCGTTAAGGGCATTGATCAACTTCTCCACAACGTCCGCAAAGATAAGCTCGTATCCAGCTGTAGCGAGGAGAGCACCGATGAAGCCACGACCGATGTTACCGGCTCCAAAGTGGAGGGCCTTTTGCTTGGGCATTTTCGGGGGGAAGAGGAATTGAAGGAGGCTCTTTAGAATGGACGTCATGACGTCTGTCAGTCTTTGGGTTCTTGCTTTCTTTCCCTTTTCTCTTTTGTAGCTAGAAAAGATTTCTAAAGGGCGGGGATAGAAAAGGAGGAGAGAAAGAAAAACTTACAGGAAAGGAAAACTGGTGTTCGTTATATCACAAGGAAAAATGAAATAAAGGTCAGCTTGATCAACTCGTATCGTCCTCGACATTCATTGCCGATACGGCCTGATTTATTGTCCCAGACGCACCCTCTCCCAAACTCACTCACTCCCTCCCACACCGGGTGTCCCGTATGATATCTGCTGCACACCGGCCTTGCCTGCGGGGAAATTCGGGGACGGAAGGGTGTCCAATGGCTCCGTTTCACGCACTCCCCTACTGAGTGGAAACCCCAGAATTCAGCCGAGGAAATAGTCTGGTTATTTGCCGAGTTTGAAGGTCTGCGGTATCAAATTTGCGCTGCAGTGTTTTATCTTTGCCCCTCGGGGACTTTCTCTTGACAATCCTTGTTCGTTGCTATTGTGCGGTCTTTTTCTGCTCAAGTGAGCTTTCTTCTGGGTTCGGAGAGGTGTGACGGGCAGCTATTTCAAATCAGCCTGAATTGGCTTTACCAAACAATTCCCGTTAATTTGTTTTGCTGCGTGAAGGATATGGTTCATGCGTCGTTGCTTCTTTCTTCCTGCTGGCTGTGTGGATAGAGGGTGTGGAAGGGATATTGTAAATTCTCTGCTTTTTTTTCCGGTCTTTTTGTATTCCGCGGGGCGGTTGGCAGCAGTTGGAGTCCGCATTGGATTCCTCTGAATTTCGCATTGGTGAAAGGTTTTAATTGTTAGCCACCCGAGCATGCGGAAAAGGACGCATCAAAATTACGTCAAGTTCCTACTTGTGATATTCCCCCGCTTTTCCAAGTCGGCATTGGGGTTAGTACTGGAACCGGCTCAGAGCTAGTCAACCTAGTAGCGGCCCAAATCCAAGGCTCTTACTATACGACTTTTCCTACTCTCAAGCGTTTGACAAAATTCTACCGATACTCGAGTACTCCAGAGTTAATCAGGCGGGGACTGGGCGAGATGACAACTAGCCCAGTGTCGGCACGACATTGCCCCACCTTTCCCATTCATCCTCCGGAAGGCATGTACTGTGCCGGAAGATTATCTCCCGCATGCTACCAGTTATCGTTTCGCTCGCAATCAAACAGTTTGTAGCGGCGCCAATATATACCTCTCGGCTAGACAAAGAATTGAACGCAGGGTCCCGTTATTGGGATGGAATGGAGCGGATGCATGTGTACTCGTACAGTGCCATGAGAACTGGAATAATTGAACCTCACGCTAGGACGTCTAGAATTTCCCTCTTTGGATAAACGAGGGGAATGACCCCGGGAAAAACTGGCTTTTAGCCACTGAGACAAATAAAGAGAAATCATACTTGAGTACAACAGACCTTACTAGGAGAGGCAGCTCCGACGTCCCAGCGTAAGGTTCAATTATTCCGGTTCCCCCGGCACCCCGAACCTGGCCGTCTTTCCATTTGGAGTCAAGCTACCGGTACGCTAAGACCGAGGGAAGCACCTTGGGTGAGGAGGTGGTGACTAAGTTACGTAAGTCTCCAGTTGCATGATCGACGGCCACTTGTGTGGTGGATAAGGCTCCACTTAGGTTACCGGTACGCCTATCGCCTTCGATTAGGCTGTTGCTTAGGGTCAGGAACGTTTTTACGAGGAGTCAAATTCTTCTCAGACGTAGCAGACAATCTCGCCGGGTTGTCGTCGGCGGCAAAGGAGAGAAGACAGCAGGTTCCCAGTTTCTCTTTTCCGCACCAAAAGCCGATCAGGGGAGGAATGAGAGTTCTTTTCTTTACTCGAGTACGGTATGTGACCTGAGGGACAATTGTTAGTACTCGTTCAAGTACCGCACCAACTGACGAGATCGGCAGGCACCCTCACGTCGAAATAAGAAGCGGCTGAAGTGAAAACTTACAATTGCGTCAAAGCGGGAGCCCCGAAAGGTTTAGTCTTGGCCAAATATAAACAGTTAGGATATGGCGTTTGAGACAAAACGTGTATTAAAACCGTTATTTGAATGTTCTAGCGCCTGCCGGTTTTTCGCCAACTAATGAGGTGTTTTCTTGGAAAAGAGTGGCTCGCGAAGACCCTAGTCAGCCGCTGACTCAACAAAGCCAAATGTGCCCGCAGTACTCGTATCGTAGAGTTTGTTGAGTTCGGATATCGCACTGTGCCGCCGGTACCCTGCTTGTTATCAGAATCGGCTGCTGGGTGGAATCAGGTGAGGGCTGAGCGCTGAGCAGACTACCGCACCATCTCGTGTTTCTGCCCCACTATTTTGCCCGTAATTGCGAGAAACCGATACCGTAAGAACCCGAATAGAAGGTGAGTTAAGGGGGCTAGGACGTTGGAATACCCCTTCTCAGCTAGGCGAAAGGAAGGCACCGCAAACTCAGGCCTCACTTGGGAGCAGAAGGAATAGACACGGCGTCTTACCGGGAGGGGATGTTACAACGTCCTAGAACGTTTATCTTCTGCCGGTATTCGGGCTCCTACAGCACTGTAGCAGGTTCGAAGACCCAAGCGGGACTCATAAATGCATGTATGTTATCCTCTACTCAGGCACTGGTACCCGCACCGTAGAGTATCGTATTATCTTTCGTTCGTCGACCCAAGCTCCGAGTGTGTGCAAACGAGTCTAGACATTATTTTCAGGGGGAACAGCCTTGTGCGGTGGAGATTGGTACAGACTCGACAGCATCCCAATGCCTCGAAAAGGAGAGTGTTTACCGTGCCCCCGGTACACCTTGGATATTTGTACTGCATCAAACCTCCATCTAGATATGAGGTTTGTACTCGAGTAGACTACAGCACAGTGCTGTACTAGGGGTTGGAAAAAAGTCTGTCGAACTCTTGGCACCAAATCACATAGTAAACACTGCCAAAAGTTCGACAGACTTACGCACAACCCCCGGTACGGGTGCTTGGTGCTCAGGGCCTATCACAACAGTTTGGACAGAACATTTCTTCACCTCTGCACCACCACCACCACCCTTGGCGTCTCTGCATGCACCCCGCAACACCAACCAATTGGACGTGTCTCGAGAAGCAGCAGATAAGAGCCAGCATATCCTTCAAGCATGAACAGCCTATTAGCACTACCGGTATTCGAGTACCGTACTCGAGTAGTTGCCAATCTCGTTGGTCACTTACTGACTGGTTCCAGACATACAAGTACCGGTATCCGGGAATCTGCGTGCCCAGCACCGAAAACCACGTCCAAAACTGCGATCCCGGTAGTCCGACTTCCGGGCGCCTTCAGAATTGACGGGTAGTGATTCGCAAAGACTATGAACCCAACCGATCGATGAGCTTTTTGCTTTAATGCGGGTGATTGTCCATGGTGCTGTAAATGTTCTGTTAATATTATAGACAAGCGGCCCTTTCTTTTTGTTTTCTTCGAGAAAAAGAAATCAAATCTGGCAATTATTTGGCAACAAGAATTTCTACCAAATCACTCCTTGTCCCTTGATTATCAATCTACGAATGCGATTTAAGATGGCGGGCACAGCCCCATAGGAGGGATGATTTCTTTTGTCGTTTGAGGGCGATGGCCCGGAATATGAGGAGCGATAGCATTGACAGCGATGATCAGGTGAAGTCGGCGGGACCGCACGAGCCCACGATAGGAGGAGAATCCACCAGGCTAAAGCCTCAATTAAGCCGGCACCGGCCCTCATACATCTATCGATATCAGACAATGCGGGCGAGGTGCTAGTAATGCACTTTTCGAGATGAGCGAATGGTCGTAGTTTTCAACCCGTTGGAGGACATTGTGAGCAGATGATAGGCTATCGATAACACTTTGGGTAGCACAGTTGCCATGATGGTAAGAATAAAAAATGAAAACAACACTATATCGCGGTTATCTATCAACTTGCGCCGCGAAGTCTGTGTGTACTGTACGGTACTTTGCCGGCAGTTCCTGATAGTGGTAATGCCTGCTGTGAGGCACCGGTAATGAAGATATGATACTGTCGTAAATTATGGCGGCGCTTATAGGAGTTGATGAAACTATATCCAAGTGGGGCATGAATCAATGCAGCGCAAGTGCAAAAGGAGGGTAAACAGAAAAGGAAATGGCTGCCGATTTATAAAGCCGTTTTTTACGGTTTCGCGGGGTAGTTCTCGGTTCCGGGTCGGGGGTTGAATGGATGTTTTGTTGTTGGCAGAAGAACTTTAACCCTGATACAACCGCGTCAGTAAAGCTCGTACCCTTTCTTGTACATGTACAGTACCCCATGAGCAATACCTATCAACAACAGCAGAACAAAGTCCTTTCAGGTCCCTGTTTTCGAATATGTCTCTATGGACATTGTAAACATATGTCACCATTCGCTTCTTATAATACTGGATAATAGAAACGGAGAGCTGGTAGACCTTTGGGGGGGAGGGGGTATAGGAACCTTGCGGACTTTGCTGCACGGCACACTAGCTCTCGGAATTCTCCTTGAAACTTCTTGGTTGACCTTGAGTTCCGGAGGTAGTCTGGGATGATGATGATGATGGTGATGATGATGAATATGAACACTAAGAGAAGCATGGAAAGAAGGAGAGGAGAACAAGGTAATCCAAATCAAGTGGATTAGGACTAGCAAGTAAATGGTGAGAGTTGTGTCCCAGTCGTGCTTGTTTGGCTCAGCTTTGGGGGTACCAACTTCCGCACAGCAACAGCAAACGGCAAACAACGACGAGCACAAATCACTATAATTTATTTGTAGGAAAACAAACAAACGCTTAAGGCTACATATCCCGCCGGAGTAAGCCCACTCTATTGTACGGGGATAGGCGTGTCTATCACACCGTAGAATCTCAAATAATGGAACCGTTACTCGAATGCTAGGTGGTCCAAAATTCCTTCCCTGGAAAAGGGGCGAAGAACAGAGCAGAAGGTAGGTTGTTCGGCCTCTCTGAGAAGGGTAAAAAAATAAAAAATAATAATACCAAAGCTCGCTGGGGGAGACAACTCGAACGACATAGCATAGGGCTTAATTATATGCCATTCCAAGGTATTCATGACGCTGTGGCCGGGGTGCCTGTCCTCCCCTGAGAAAGGTCCCCGAGATATACTAGACAGTATGGCACTCCGGTGTCTACTCGAGTAGGTTCTGATGGTCCGTGGTCCTTCTGTAACCCTTTCCAGGGCGTGGTGGGAGGGGCTTCTAAGGTCGCTTGTAGAATAACAGCCTTAAGAGCCGATGTGGCCTTTTCCTTATGGCAATAAACGCACACCTATCAAAACCTTTCCGGGACTCACTATAAAGCGAGATTTAGCTAAGGGAAGTTTCCGATGTTGCTCAACCCAGTGACCCGGCCCAAAGTCGGCTCTAGTTATAGATTCTCAATGAGTTAAGAGAGCGTTTGGCGCACCAAACGACTACTAAGTGTCTTTCTTCTAAAATTGTGCAGTCCTTTGTTTTCACTACCGGTAAGTGCGTGTTTGGCACACCGTGATTTGACATAAGTTAGCGAATGGCTTACCGGTATTGGATCTTAGGGCAGTAGCGAAACCCCGTGATCCGGCTAAGCCTGCATAGGCCTTGGGTCGTTGTCCAGAACTGCGAGTTGCGTATCTGAGTTTTTAAACAAATCCCAAACACTACAGATTCCAATTGTAAAATGGCCTTTACTCTCGATACTTGGTGACTTCCCTTAAATATTTGGGGCAAATTTTCTATATTTTGGTCATCCATATCACAACAACGGGGGAAGAAAAAAAGTTTCCTTGCTAGGAATATAGTGTTTGTAGGTGGTCTTACGTCTGCCTTTTTTTTTTTGTTCTAGAAATAGTGTAGTCGCTCCCTATCAACATCAAAGCCGGGGAACTGAAAAACGCCATCTTGGGTGTGGTGGTAAAATATCGAAAGTATGGTTTTTAGTTGCCAAAACCGAGTATCATACTGAAGACCGCAGAAACCAGTGAGCGTGAGTGCCCCCACCTAATATGTATTGATTGTATGGGGCAAGGGGTCCTTCAGAGCCAACCTATGAACATACTCCTGAGGCGAAGCGCTGCGATGTGCGCATCGGTATGAAGCTGTCAAAGGATATTGCCCCACCTACGGAATACAGGTACAATACTGTAGTCTCCCGTAACTCTTTTCTTCTTGTGAGGTGGGGGGGGCGAGACGGAAAGAAGTTCTAAGATTTAGATGCATATTTTTCCAATAGATCTGAGACCAAGACCTGGAAACTGATGGAAGTATAATCCTACTGTGGAGGAAAGGTGGATAGGTAGAGGTATATGGATGTATAGGTGGTTGTATGTGGTGATGTTGGCATGATGGCATGTATGCATATGAGAGTGGGTTGTCTGCATGGGGTTATAACCCAAGTATGTGTTCATCTGGGGTTCTACCCCAATACTGGTATTATGTATATATACACGCCATTAGCTAGCTGTTTATTAGATCAGACGAAAACAACTCTCTCCTCAGGTCCATCCACGAATGAACAAGTCTTTCCACCACCATCAGAAACCTGGGACTTTGCACCTGCGTGATTCAATCAAATTTATTATCCCGGTACTACCAAACCAGCATACGTGAGGGCTTCTCTGCTCCCAGTGGTAAAGCAAATTTTAATGCTAGCTCTAAAGGAAGTCTGAAAGTGATAGGCTAGCTATAGGGTATAAAGAGGTAAAAATTTTCAAAAAAATAACGATGGGAATTGGTTCTTATAAGGGTAGAAGTGTAAAGTTGTATCTGTAACACAATTAGCATGTTTATCTAAAGTACTCGCTGGTTCATTTGTTATGCGTACACCTTGGCGCTAAGACCCCTTCGGGCCGAGCAGGCCTGGCACAAAAGCGTCCACATAGCAAATAAACCAACAAGTATAGTACTAGTATGAGGTGTTACATTTTTATTTTATTTTATAGCCAAAACCTTCCTCCCTTCAGCTATCTATACTCCTTTCCGTGCTTGAAATTCTGCGGGCTCCACCGAATCCACTGCTTTTGAACTAGTTTTTCTTCACTAGCTCAAATTGTGCGATAAGAGCGAAAACCCTACCTTAACCATTTCCCTCGGGTGCCCGTCGGGGCATCACCATACAAAAGATCCCTCAATTCTCCCCTAATCTGCGTTCTTGCTAATGCATGGCTACACCTTCATACTTCTGGCCCAAGTGTGCGGTACGGTAGTACTTATTCGTATGGTGGGGGTTGGATATTTGAGAGCGCTAATAGTTTTCAATAGTTGCCTGACTCATAGTCGTATATCACTTCTCGTTGGGCTCATTCTGGGAGCTCTTTCTGGTTGCGCTCTTCAGAAGAATCACTCACATGTGGCTTCCTTGCTATCAAGATCGAAAGGAGTGTGCTCAAGGGGCGCGTACATGGTTTCTACTTTGGGGGGAGCGAAGTCATATAGTGTATTCTTGATATGTCTCAGGCATACAGGTCATTACTGAGGGTCATAGCAAAAAAAGTTTCAATGAAAGGGAAAAGGTGGTGGTATCGTAGACCGTATTAAAGATAATTGGGGGGGGGTTGTTTGACAGAAGCTGCAAAGCATTCCTCCAAACAGAACTTGTTAAACACAAAATTAAAACTTTTACTGTGTGAACGGGATAGGTAGGTGTTTTGCTTTATCACCGTGATATCCCGATCGCAAAGTAACCCATCATACTTAGTCAAGAGGATAGCTACTTGACTAATCGGAGACCCATTGGTCAAGTAAGTTTTCTTAACAACTAGGATAGAACATGTCTGGTAGAGCAAATTTTGAAAAAGTAATAAAAGAACAATTCTGGGAAAAAAATTAAATAAGTGTGAGTCGGATTTTGACTGATGGAGTGGTGTTTAAATACCTAAAATCACCAATGCTATGTCCATCAAACTGGGATTGAGGCTTCATAGTGCGGTATTTTGGACTTATAGTATTAGAGTATCCGCTCTTCACCAACCCATTTCCATTTCTTAACTTTTACGGTTGACGCGCCATAAGGCTGTGGAATTCTCAAAAAAGTCCGAAGAAAAAAGCTGGAGCTTGTCACGTTCTTACGAATGCTCCTCTTTTGGTCTCATGATCCCTATTCGGATCACATGGGAGCACTACTCATACCGCTAATCACAGCGCAAGTGGTTACGCTCTCCGGCACGGAACAGCAACCCGTCAGTGGTTTACCCGAGAGTGGGGTATCACAGTTCCAGCGCGGGTAACACTTTCCTCCTAATATTTCCAAGGATAGGATAGTTGGGGTAGATGAGAGCAATAGTGCATGGGTACCGCATAGTACAAGTTACGGAAGTGATTTGCCTGACTTTCTAGGAGGGATAAGCGGGTTCCATGGGTATGTGGAACCCCCCCCGTAGATGTCCCACCAGGATACATATACATCCCCCCGGTGCATCTCGTAGATCTCTAGAGTGTTAGATATCGTCATCCAGCCTACCACAGATTGTGTCAAAGAGATGTCTATATGTCGTAGTACGACATCCTTGAGAGAGTTTTTATGTATTTAAGGGACCTGTTTATCCTGCTTTGAAGGATAGTCACCACTAAGATTCATTTCCGATATACTTCTGTCTTCCATTTTTCCCGTTGTTACAACATAGAGACTGGGGAAATCGAGTGATTTCTGATGATGTTTAATTGTTGCCTGATAGTGTTCTGGCTTTCTTCACGGTGCTTGATAGTTCTATTCGCTACTTTTGGTAACGGTGTACCTGATATAAAGGGTCCAGGTAATTATATAGTTGCTGGCAAAAAACTGTTCCTCAAGGTAGGGGCTTCTCTCTCCTGGAGTTATATCGGGCAGAACCTTGAGCACTCTTTTGAACAATGAGGTATTCAGACATGTTCTAGTAAGCTTGAGCTTTGCTGGTACTCTTGGAGGATCTATGTTTTTTTGTTTCTATTTTTTCTATTTTTTCTTTTTTAAGAAGCAATAAATTGCCTGATGGTGGTTTTCAAAGTTCATGACTCCCTGGACGGGCTCAATCATTTTTATATCAGGGGGCCCCTATGGCATTCGGAACACGTTTCTATGGGAAGCAAAGAACAAAAATATCTTAATTGCTATCTCTATTTTTGGTTTTTGTGATATGTTTTCCTTATCTGCGTACTATATGTCGACCTTGTTCTGACGATCTTTGCTATCATACCTCATAGATTACAAACCTTGCTCTTGGGTGTGTTGCCTAGTTGCAATCTGGCACCTCATGACAAGATTGGTCCACTCTATGTACATATCTAAGTACGTGTTGAGGAAGGCTGGGTATTCGATCTCCTAGCGACCCATAGGACCACTACTAATAATCCTCCTACCCCATTTAATAGATCGCTCAATAATAGCTCATAGATGAAGGGAATTTAGATCCTGGGCTCCTGTCGGCTGCTAAGCCTTAGATCTTTCACGTAAGGTTATCCTAGGATGGGGTAATTATCCCCTGGAAGATGGATATCGATTTTTTAGTGAAGGGTGGTGCTTCTCCATCTAGACTACCATGCATAGCGGAGAGCTTGAGGAAGACTTTGCTATCTTCCGGAATGTCTTTATTAGGAGAAACTCTACCTTTATAGAAAGGGAATGGTGGAGACCATGGCGGTGATATCATGTTGTCGTTTACCAGAACCTTGTCTGGGTAGAGTTCTTGAAAGGGCGCCCTAAGTTGGTGAAGATCATTTTGTGTGCCTTATTCCCCCCCCAGCACGGGGTACTCGGGTACCACGGGGTCGGAGGAGCTGGCCTGGCCCGAGTATGTGAGACATCGGGCAGATAGCCCTTCTAATATCGCACTGTATTGCAAGAATGTCATGATTGGGGAATCGATTGGTAGCCTGATAGCATGCAGAGCGGTCAGGGAAATGAAAAGAGTGCATGCGAGGGAGGAAGAGTTTACTCTAATTCCTTTGCTCTAGTCTACGATACTATAAAGCCGCAGCGTCAAGAGGATTTGCAACCCATTATATTATGACAGAACGCGGGAAAAAATCATTATATCCGACTACGTGTAGAGCCTGCTGTTAATAACTTTAGGCATCACCGGCCCACGCTTAACTTAATGCTGAAAGCCACGATACGTACAGGTGGTTCCAATGTTGCACCGCCACAATCTACCCCCCACAATCGGTAATCACGTGATTGAATTTCCAATTTCTCTGCCCCTCAGCGCACCTAAGTTTCATCGCCTGCGAGCATCCCTTCTGTAACCTTGCAACTACAAGTAGACACACTTTCGACGCGCATCTTCCTTCCCCACTGTCCATGAGAAACACTCGCTTGGCCATTACTGCGGTGAAAGAACTTCCATCCCTCTCTATAGAGTCGTGCTGACTAGTACTGTTAATAAGCCCCCTATTTTCTTGATTGACAGTCCTCCCTCTCCACCGCGGTAATCCGATGACGGACGCGGAGTCATTCTACGATAAGCTTTTAGCCTCACTGGCGATCCCTGGACTCGAACTTGGCCCACGAAATGAACCGGAACAGAGCAATTCTGGAGCGGAAGCACCGACCACAGAGGCTCTTGAGGGGCGGGATAAGATGAACGGTTTGAGCTCTGGGAGTGGTTTAGTAGGTTTTCAGGATGGTAGTAGGAGGCTGGTGGCTTCAAAATCACCAATTGAAACGCGTGATTGTGGATTAGACGAGGAGGTGGAGTCAGCTGCTGCTCATGTTGAGGAGCGCCGTGATGAAGTTCTCCTGGACGCCCCCTCGCCAAGAGAGCCAGACAAACCTCACCCTCCGGCGAATTTGCCGTCACCGGGGCAGCCGAAATCGGGCTCTACCGGCGCTCTAAAGGTACGGACCTCGGCTGCACTGGAGGCGGAGTTGCGACGGCGGTTATTGGAAAGTGGATTGAGGAAACGAAAATCCGTTTCTGAGCCCGAGGTACCTGTACCCCCATCTACAGCATTGGACGAAAACACCGAAAACACCGAAAAACGTCGAAAACTGCAAGACCCCGGAGATGGTTTACAAGTCAAGAATGCGCCTGCCAGTCCAGAGAATTGCGCTCCAGAACCTGATTCTCCGGGCCCCGATAAGGCGGCCGAACTTCGTCGAAGATTACTATTCGAGCGCAACACGTATGAAAAACAGAAATCGTCTCCACAGAAACCCAGCGCAGCTCCGCCAAAATCACCAACTAGGCCTATGGGGTCGCAATCGCCGATTAGCATCTCCTCTGATGATGACGACCAACATACTACTAAATCCTTGTCCCATCCTGTATCACTTCCCCCACGGCCCCCTCCTCGAATTGGTTTTAGGTTGAGGATCTCGGTTCCTTTCGCTGCCTCAGCAAGTGGATATCTTGTTATGCAGACGGAAGAGTTGCCTTTAAGCACCACGTTGACCAGCATTATTGAGATATTTGGCCCCCTGAATGACCGGGATCACTTGTATTTCCCACATTCGAGACCCAAGCCTTCTCAGAGTGTTATGAAAACTGAGGGCGGTAATGAGGAAAGACGGGAGGAAGATTTGGGGCAAATATTTTACTATGAGCCTGAGGATTCTGAGATAGAACCTCGAGGAGAAGCTACTGGACAACCGGTCGGAACCCCAACAAAAAAGCCAAGCGAAACTAAGCCCAAATCAGCAAAGAGCAGTTTAAATGGTGGAGCACCTGAATTTGTACCAGCCGATAAGCAGGAACGGCCCGACGAGCCTGGGAGTTGGGCAGTAGGACGGAAGACCTTAGAGGATGTTTGGACTGAAGGGAAGCAGGTGGTCGAATGTGTACTGATTCGGGCAGGGGAATTAGATCACGAACAAGGTCAGGCCGTTGAAATGTATGAAGATGCCGAGTATTTTCAGCAGAACGGATGGGGGGGCGCGAGAGACTTTCTGCCGACAGGGAAACAATCTGATGGAGAATCCCATGGACAATGGGGATTTGGTGCATCTGGGTTCCCCCCTGACAACATGAATTACGGATATCCGAACCAGCAATGGGCGGGACCATATCTTGATCCGAACATGCCCAGCCCTTCGACACCTTGGTTCCCGCAGCAAAACTTCACCCAGCAATCACCAGTATTCCTTTCACCCCAGCAACCACAACCCGACTTTTCTCCGGAAGGCAGTAATGGCCAACAGGCCATGCACTGGATACCTGGGCATACGGATTACACTACTGCAGGTTGGATGTACGGTTTTAATGGCGCCGCCGATACCTCAGTTCCACAAGAGTCGCCCACCGCTGGTGAAGGGACACCGATCCCTCCAGCCCCCGAATCGCGCGGCGCGCCCGGTAGCGCAAAGAAACGCATGCGGGGCGGTCGGAGAAAGAAAGATAGAGGGAAACCCGGCCCGATTAGTAGTCCGGGAGTAGCTAGGGCCGGTGGACCATCACGCCCCGGCCACTGAACGGGTATTTGTCCTCCGATCCATTTCCGAACCTTGAGTTTTGCCTCTACTTACGAGTCTTAGTTTCTGCCCCCTCTCTCCCCCCCCCCTTCTCTCCTTTTATTCTTCCCTTCGCCGCTGCTTCTTTGCAAAGCTAAAAGGTACAGTATCGTCATGATCTAAGACTAAAAAACGAGTCCTACTGATCATTCTCCACCGGTTTATACCTAAATTTCTGAAATTTCTTCACCCTTCCTTCTGCATAGCATGTTTTTCCTTCATATACCTCATACCTCGTCATTTGTAACACCCTGCTTCACAGCGGCTTCCATTTGTTTCCTTGTACTTTGTCTCCTCTGGAATGTCAGAAGCAACCTTGTTGGGCACATTCTTCCTGCCCCTGTCGGGCTTTCTTTCCCTTTCTTGACTAGGCTTCGCTCCAATTATTAGCGGCATTCGCGTAGGTTTTGTAGTGTAGATTTTTATTTTTATTTTTCCTTTACAATACAGATAGCCTGGCTTAGTGGGCGAGTGGCTTCGCGAATTGAGATCGTATCATACCTACCGCATCCTACAAATTAGTTCGATGGGTGATATATGTACTTGTGATGTCCTTCGATGTGATACAGCAGTACGAGTACCCCGCTTTATCGTTGCGTAGGAGGCCTGATACATGACCAATTAGGTTCGGGAAGACGGAGGGCAAAGGTTTCAGCCCTGTTACCAGGGTTCCGCTATTTCCAGAAATGGATAGGGTGCTCAAAAGAGAATTCTGCACAGCGCCCGTTGCAAGAGATGGGGGTGGGAAGTGGGGCGATTGAAACGTGGAGGAGGTGGGAGATCGTGGCTGTCAGTCGGGCGAGGGGTTGCTTGGGCACCGGAGGGTTGGGAGATGGGCTGATGTGGGATGAATATGAATATGCGGTGCGATTTACTTGTGATTTTGATAGAAGTCTACCGGATTTTGCGAGATGCACCTTTTAGTCGACAGTGGTTCCACGGGGGTGGTTTGGGGTACCTGTACGAGTTTGCTGGGGGTTGTATCATTTTACCCTGGGGATGCGGCTGGATTATTCGAGTGATGATGCATGAACCCTCTTTTGAGTTGGCGAATACGGAGTTGCTATTATCGTATATCCGGGGGAATGTGTGTCCAGTTTGGCGACCTGAGTGTTGTGCTGTGCAGTGATAAATAGGGATAAGGTGGGTGTGGTCAGGTGGGGTCCCTATTAAAGAAGAAGTGGGGGGGGGGGAGGGCTTCATACTTGATACTAGGATATCCTACCTCATCTCACTGCCCTTTTCCCCGCTATATGCTATCTCTCTTACCACATCTGCCCCCCTTTCTACTTATTTACCCTCTAGTTGCAAACTCAGGGAAAATCCTTCAAATTGGGTACCTACAGCACTCTCAAATGTTCCGTCGTGCATTCGGTATCCTCCGTTTCTAGTATGCAGCCTCACTTTGGCGGTTCAGCGCTGCCCGAACAGTAGATTAGTAGTTTGTGAACCCCCGACCGGAAGAAATTAACAGTGGTGTTAGCACTGGCTCCGTGGGTGATTTGTAGGATGGTTTGGTGGCCCAGTGATAGTAAGTACTGGACAGCGCCAGGCTCTATAGGGCAAGAAAGGTGTAACAGTAATGTGGAGGAGTATTCAGGGCGACAGCATCCTGCGCTTTGGAGCTCTAACTACAGTCGCATCCCGTTGTCCCGGACGGCTAAAATCCTGAGCGGGCTAATTATTCTTGACAACGAACATCTGGGGGAGTGATGTGGCGGACAAAATCTTTGAGAAAAAAAGAATTCAAAAAAATTGAGCGATGATTGAGCAGCGGTGACTAGCAACTATCCCGCACAAAGCCTAAGCAAGGAAGGGATAAGTTGGGAACCCCCAAAACGGTCATATAGTACTCAACAGACGATTTTGCTTTTCTCCTCCTGAGTCTTTCTCACGTGCCGCTTTTAAAGCTCTCATATGAGATCCAAAAGTGTGACGGATTAGAGAAGATTAGTAGTCTAACAACAGCTTTAAAAAAACAAAACAGAAACTCTGCTGTCTAGGACAGAGGTATTTGGCATTAACATTTTTCAACTCCCCACAACTTGAGAAATGTTCCCGTAGACCCGATGGACTACTCATGATATCAACTATAGTATGGCTTTGAACAGCTGTGATTTTAGGTTTTGTGCTAGGGTAGGGCGAAAATCCTGGGCACCGAATATATTTTCTATGCGAGATGGATTGGAGATTTTTATATTCCCATTCGATCCGAAAACACCCGTAGTCTGGGATGGTGAGGTGCACTTCTGCGTATCTTTGACAAATCTTGAAAAACCGCCCCGGGCAACATAGAATCCGGGAGAGCGAAATCCTGGACAAGGGGGGTGCGGCTATAGTAACGACACTTTTCTCTTCGCAGTGCCTGTCCTTTGTTTGTAATACTGGATTTTCTGTACTTAGGTACGGTGTGCACAAATGTCTGTAGAACTCTGGCCTGTTTGTAAGAGGAATTGCGCAGCCGAACTACTATTGCCTCTGGTGGCTAGGCGAAAAGTTGTGAATCAAGGTTCCCTAACAAGATGCACTCTGCAGATTCCTAGATATGCTGGCTCATGTTGGCACACACGAGGATAATCACTTCTCCAGCTACAATTTTCTAGCCACTCGTGGGTTGTTACCTTACACAGCCGGCAAGTACAGTCCCTGCTCAGAAGTGTTCGTGAAAACCCGAGTCATCTTAGTAAGCATATTTCGGTGAATACAGAAAGTAGTAGAGTGTGCGCTCTCCTGTTTATCCACCATCGTGATGCCAAAACAGCCGGGGATTAGTTGAAGAGAGCTCTCCTCCTACTAGGAACAATTCCTCACGAAGTTTTTCAAGAAATTGTGGCTTTCCAGGACAAACAGAGTTGGTGGGATCATAGAAGCAATGGGGCGATAGCGGTACGAAATATTGGCTTTTTCAACCTTTTTATTATAATATCTTAACATAAGATTTGTAGGTTTTTAGGATCATTAGAGGCCTTTGTTTTTTTATTATTCTGGTGAGAGTTGTCTACTATCGGTGTGCTCTTTGTTATCTTCGGAAGTCGTTACGGTAATCACAGGGGGTGTTGACTTAGCCGCCTTGCCAGCACTTCGCACCAAATGCCTCCACCACCAGGCCTTCTTGGGTTGCTGATATCAACCTCGCTCCCAGAAGTAAAAAAATGGGAGCCCAGATGTGTGGGTTTCTCCTATCTTTTCTATTTGCTTACTCGGATAAACTCCCTTTCGATCTCCTATCTCCTGCTCACGGGAGTCATGCTTTGGTCTTATGGAATTCTTTTACCAGAGTTGCTGAAATCCTGGTTGGGGTGATAGCTCATAGGACCGTCCAGGGTTATAGGATAATCTATGTCTTACTCCGATAGTCTTGTGAATAGGGCAGATTTGGGGTAACTATAGGACATGCTGCACAATAGACCAAACTGCACCAGACCTGTCCTCGCCCAATCGCCGATCCAAGCATGGCCATTCGCTGGCACAGTATTAAAGATGGGAATATTTGGAATGCTGAGGTTCGGGTTTTATCTCATGGATTTGGGCGCCTCATGTGATTGGATGTAGCGGAACTAGCAGTAGTATCGTAGTATGATAGGTGGTCTACAAAAGAAACGATGGCGGTTACTTGGTGGTATTGAAAGAAATTAGTGGGAGGAGATAAACTAACAACTTGTGAATATATATAAGATGAATGTCTTAAAGCTTAGTCTCTATTTCTACCTATTGCCTGTAACGGGCCGTACTATACACCACCACCCAGAACAAGATGAGACAGGTGTTGACGAGTGGTAGGAGTGGAGAACAAGAAAGGAGATGATACGGACCAAGTCTGACCGGAGCCCTGGGAAAGGAAAAGGGAAGAAAAGAAAAAGAACAAAAACAGATGGATAGCAAATGGCGAGTCGAGACGGGGGGAAACACCCTCTATCGAAGCTTATTAACATCAAAATCGAGGGAGGTCATGCCTACACCAACCCTTCGCTCGGCAATCATTTTTAGGGCGGAAATACTTTAGGTGACAAAGAAGGAAAGCGAAAGAGGTGATAGTAAAGTACCGGTAGGCCCCGGTCGACCGAAGGTGACAGAATTGATCGAGCGTTGCGAGGGCGGGTGCCAGTTTTCCTGGGGAGGTGCCAGAAGCTTCGGGGCCACATGGGAGGGAGTTGAGGTAGCCTGGACTGCCTGGTTGAGAGGAGGTCGCTATTTGTGGACTTGGGAAGAGAGCCTTTGAGGTCCGGTACTTATTTCCTGCTGATGGGGGTCTGCCGGTAGGAGCGCATGTTGGCCATTATGTCTGTGATATCGGTGATAAGATCACTGCCTCTGAATGGCATACCTACCACACCCGCCACCATGCCCAGCGGAGGCCGGGAGGGGTGCCTAGCCAACGCGATATGCAGTATCGGAATTGACACTGTCCTGTTCAAGTAGCATCCTTGCCACTTGCTTGTGTCCTTTAGAGAGAGCCCTTGGTAGTGGTGTTTGGTTCGCGCTATCTGGAGCGGCGGTGCGGGCATCTTTCCGCTCCAAAAGCGTCTTTACCACCCCCTCATTCCCGTTCCTGGCGGCCCACGAGAGTGGTGTCCGGCTATACCAAGTGTCTGCCTGGTTGGGGTTGACATCCCCTCGTGCTAAAAGCATCTTTACTGCCCCCTCATCCCCGGCATCAGCGGCCAACAAGAGCGGCGTCCAGCCATATTTGGTGACTGCCTGGTTGGGATTGACATCCCCTCGTGCTAAAAGCATCTTTACTGCCCCCTCATCCCCGGCATCAGCGGCCAACAAGAGTGGCGTCCAGCCATATTCAGTGTCTGCCTGGTCGGGATTGACATCTCCTCGCTCCAAAAGCATTTTTACTACACCTTCATACTCGTGCGCAGCAGCCAACAAGAGCGGCATCCGGCCATATTCGGTGCCTGACAGGTCGGGGCTGACATCCTCTCGTTCCAAAAGCATCTTTACTACCCCTTCATGCCCGTTCTCAGTGGCCCACGAGAGTGGCGTCCGACTATACAAAATGTCTGCCAGGTCGGGGCTAACATCCTCTCGTTCCAAAAGAATCTTTACTACTCCTTCATGGCCGCTCTCAGCGGCCCATGAGAGTGGTGTCCGACCGTGCCAGGTGTCTGCCTGGTCGGGATTGGCATCCTCCCGTTCCAACAGCCTCTTTACTACCTCTCGTGCCCGATCTTAGCGGGCCACAAGAGTAGCGTCTGGCCATACCAGGTGTCTGCCTGGTTGGGATTGACATCCCCTCGTTCCAAAAGCATCTTTACTACCCCCTCATGCCCGTTCTCAGCGGCCCACGAGAGTGGCGTCCGGCCATATATAGTGTCTGCCTGGTTGGGATTGACATCCTCTCGATCTAACAGCACCTTTACCACCTCCTCATGCCCTCTTCTTACTGCCCATGTGAAAGCTGTGCTCCCCATAGTATCGGTTGCATTGACATCCATTTCTTCGTTTCCAATATAGTAGCAGCCATTCCCATGATGCCGAGAAATGCTACTCCGTGGAGTGCTGTGAATCCAATAGGTCCTCTCACTGTGCTAAAATAAGGGCCTGAGCCTCTATCTCTATTATAGCGCAATAGAATTAGTTGAGCAGATATATGCTCATCAAATCTATCCAGAAGTCTCAGCGCAAGCGCTTTCACATTTTCCGTCATCCCTCTTCTTGTGTGCTCCCCCCAGTAACAAGAAGCATATTATAGAAGTGGCGTTGTTGTGGGAGCCGAGAGAAGTTTTGGCGAGAGATCCCGGACACATTCGAAATTGAGGTATGTTAAGCAAACCTCCGCAATTGTTGAGTGGGGGCTATGGAATAGGGTTGGATCACTTGAGAGATGCTCTTGCAGAGTAAAGTGCACCAGTCGGTCGGTGGATGAAGACGCCTCGACCGTGACAAGCCCCAGACAAGATGCTAGAAGCGTCCGTAATACAGGAACGTTTTCGACATCCAGATCCGTAGATCCCACCTCCACTCCCAAGGCATCACAGAGCTCCTTGACTCGTAATGGCCGTTCCGAATAAGATACCCACATCAGGACCTTCAGTCCGAGCATTGATTTGTCCCCCTTCTGCGCCTTCAGTCGGGTTATAGTTGCCGTGTAGGCATCGCTTAGTCCGTTACCCTTTGTCATCTCTTCAAGTTTCTTCCTTCTCCGGCGGATTGTCACCTCTCCCAGAATAGCATCGATGTTTAGCGAAACAAGGAGGAATCTACACACAATCGTGGGTGAGTATTGGTCAATGATATCGTTGGAATGATAAATGCTCCTACATATCAGATATATTTTCCAGGATAGCTCCAATAATATCCGCCCGCAGGCCATCGTTCATCGCCTCTGGATCGGGGTCCCCGTCCAACCTCACCTCCAGATAGCTCCTAATGTCATCCGTGGTAGGACTGATGGGTATCACAACAGGCTCGCCGAAATACCTTTGAATGTCTTCTCCGACATGGGGCCTTCCGGTGAGGAATAATTGCGTCCGAGGGGACTCACGAACAATATCTCTCAGCGACTTAAGAAGTTCCCGCAGATGCTTCGGTAAGCATTTGTCAAGGGCATCAATACAGATGAAGACTTGTGGTAGCGAAGCAATAGTGGTCCTCAAAATTCTTATTAGATCCGGGAGTCGAAGCCCTCTACCACCAAACTTCTTTTTCGCTTCTCGGAACGCCTCGCGCAGATAATTCGGGATGTCCTCTCCACCCACTAGCTGCTTCAGAATGGCCCCCATCATGTTGGTGATTGTCTGCTCTTCCTGTGCAAGGAAGTCGCAGTACAAGCCTGCAACGAAGATATCTTCCTCCCCCGCCTGGTCGTACAGGCTGTCAATCACCAGCGAACTAGTATTTTCGACTGTTAGCAATTTTCGCTTTCTTTTAAAGAATCCCACCACTTACCTTAGATAAGTCTTGCCCACTCCCGGACCCCCGCTACAAAACAGGACAGCCCCATCAGCTCCACCCTCGCTACCCCTCCACTCCCGAAACTCGCTTGCTTCCAATAGCCAATCCCCCACACAATTGAACCGGTCGTTTCGCACGCCTTGATGTCTGTTATTAGGCTCTAGTGGAGAGAGCCAGTGCATAATCTGCGCATCCTCATCGGACTTGCAGACGGTTTTGTTGAAACTACCTATTACGTTACCGCAATCGGCATTGCCGTCGCCGATCTTGACTTGTGCCGTCTGGGCCATGATATTCTGTCGAAAGTCTAGGTTGAATGTAGGAATGTTACAATAATTTGTAGGGGTATCGGGGAGCTCACAAACTTCTGTGAGTGCAGCTGAAGAAAGCGGGGAGATGTGGCTTGATGTGTGACACTTAATATCCAATCATTTGGGAAGGGTGCATGACTAATATAAAACATACCCCAAGGACGTTACTGCCAAGAGACTGTAAGTTAGTGCCGGTATTGTAATTTGTTTCGATATCGGGAAGCTCCCGAGTTTCCCATGGTAAATCTCATATAGAGGGGCTCAGATAGGAGGTTACCGAGATTTTGTAGTGAACAGGGGACTGGGTTGGGTGAGTTGCACTGTTTCTAAATGGCCTCCGGGGTTTCTCTTTGTATGTTCTGTGCGTTGACCGTTGCTGCCTACGCGCTGATGTTCCTCCCAATATCTGTTGGATCTTACATCTCTAGCCTCCCGGATATATATCACACCTTTGCAGGTGAGCCATCAGATCCTAAATGGAGGCGGCTTCTTGGTTGGATGCCTGCCTGGGGGGTATGGTATGGTGGGCACGCCGGCACTTCTTCCAAACGGCAACAGTGATAATAACCAGTAATGCAACAAAATGGAGCTCCGATAGCCAGAGCAAAGCTTTTGGGTTAGGTCGGGGAGTTCGCTCGTTCTCAATCAGCTCTCTCTCTCCCCGCTCTATCGCTCAACTCAACTAATTAAAAGGTCAATACAGGAGTATATATCAATTACAACAAAGGAATATCTTTCCATCGATTACCACACACATCCACTCTCGTCCACGTAATTCTCCCTCCCATTCCTCTACGTACTTCGATACTAACAAAAGAAATACAGGCTTTACAAAGACTCCCACTCTTAGCATCAGCTCCGCTCACCCCCTTCGACGCTCCTACACTGCTTCCGCCCCGCGCAGTTTCTTTAACTCTCCAGTACTACTCCGACGCGTACATGATTTACTTCGGGCGAATATATTATTTCCTCCCACAAATGCGTTATCCAAAGCGCATCTCGGAAACCTTTATCCGAGTAAATAAGGCAGCATCCTAAGCACCCGAGCATGCCGAGCGGCATCCACGATTTCCAACAACTATTGTTAGAGGGTGTCGGGGGAAAAAACGTGCTTAATTTCCTGGGTTGAGGATTTTTGCGGGGCAGCCCAGGAGTGAGATATGTTTCACGAACACTTCTGCCGAGTGGCTGTATATTCCCGGGGATTGTTAATTGCTGGGATGCAATTACAGATCCGCCAAGAATCTCAAGTATTTTAGAGAAAAACAGTTTTTCGTCATTAGAGTGACGCCCAAGTGCATGAACCAAAGCTAAATTTAGAAGTGAGAAGTCCGAAGCCTTGGCAACCATGCCCAGGGCAACGCCGGGGAAAAGCAAGGAATACGCAATGACACAAACTTCTTGCTGCGAAGGAGCATTCTTCCCTTTCAAACATTCGCCAAGAGTTCCAACTTCCAACTTCCAACTCTCTCTCCTGGGTGGGAAGCCGCCACTCTATTCATAATGAGCCTTGTGTCTTCAGAACATGAGACATCACTCGGTGCTCACCATTTCGCCCCCACAGGATCCTCATAATATTATCATACAGGCAGTTACCAATATGGTGGCTTTTCACACATTTTGGTTGACGAACGTGTAATGACTCACGGCAAATTCACTATAGATGGACATCCAGTTATGTGGACAGGAGCACCATAAATGTCTACAGAACACTATTAACAAATGGATGGCCGTCGCAAGTTTCCCTATAAATACATGTGGTCTCCTAGTGCTATCATATTTAGTTTGCCAAACTCTTCCACAACCACTGCAGTATACTCGGGTATGATAAATGTCATTATTTTACCTCTTACCCTTGGGTTCTCTGGGGAGTGTGCCCCAGCCCTAAAAAAAGGCTACAGATATCGGGGTTGGATATGGGAGCTGTGAGCAAGTCCTAAGAGTTTCCCGCGAACATTTACTGGTGAAGGGGCTATTGGAGGAAAGGAGAGGAGAATGGCATGAGGGGCTTACGTTTACGGGGTGGTTGATTGTGACCGGCTTTGCTTCGGGGTCTCGCGGGTGGTCAGGCGCTTCCCGTATAGGTAAATTTTAAATGGCAATTATTCTTTCCCCCCAGTCCTATCATTAATCAGCTCTCCTATTTACAATTACAAAATTGGTTATCAGCATTTCTTCTATGGTTGGTCCCACGAATCATCCGTACCCCGCTGTCCTCTCAAAGTATCACATAAATCTGTGACCGAACCGGAGTCATTGACGCTAATAGATTCGCTTGCAGAGTCTGATACTGTTTCTTCCACTTCTCATGGGAGGGGGGGTGGTGACGAAATCGAGTTCAAATCATTTACTCATCGAGGGCATTTTGATAGAATGGCTTTTGAAGTGAAATGTGTCGAAGAATTAATAGCGGTCTTATTGAGAACGATTATCTAGTGTTCGGGGCAGATAGCGTTTGTACTAGTAGACAACATCAAAATAACAAGACAGATATATAGAAAGAGTGATTGATGATGACCGAGTAAAATTCGATTACGATCTGATCGTATCCACCGCCGTAGGCAACTCTGCTGCCTTCAGTCCTTCCTTGCCCGCATTCCGCGCGATACAAGGGCTAACTATCTTATCACTTACAATGTACTGTACCCGGGACCCGAATACTGGTGTATACAAAGTCTTAATGAGTATTGTACGCTATGTGGACCTACAATTAGGACTCAACAGTAGAGGTCGTTAAATGAGTCGTCGTCAACCAAAACACGCCAAGATGGGGGTTTTTAACACCATCAAATCTCAACGAATTTGGATAAAATCGCTATACAGAAAATTTAAGGAATCCCATAGTGTGCATCTACTTAGAGCAAAAAATATGAGAGTTTTTGCTTCAACTACAGCAGAGTAGTGAGGAGGGTTTTGTGGTATAGTCAGAAGATACCTGCCAAGACAGGGGTTTTTGTATGTAAAAGATACATTGCAACTGACCTCACCAACTTCAAACATGTGCCATTCTACATGATTGCTATATGAAAATCTTCAAAAATCATATAGTATACTTCAGATGAAGGAGAAAATTTAAAGAATTTTTTGGAAGTGATATCAGTGGAGTTAGTTGATTTTTGATGGTTTGAAAACCCCCAATTTTAGTGTGTTTTGGCTGACGACGACTCATTTAACGACCTCTACTGTCAACATAACTACGAGTGATATATGATGAAGCTAAGGTTTTTTATTTTTAATAACAAATTTATTTCCATTCTATGGAGAATATTGAAAGCCATAGATGGGGGCTAAGGTAGAATAGAAAGCATACAAATTTAGTAGCAATAAAGAGCTATGGGGATAAGAATAGTAGTCGGGTTAAAAATAGAGCATAGAAAAGAGAAAATAGAAAATTACAAATTTTTTTGGGAGGGCTTTTGCTGTTTTCTTCTGTTTTTTGTTATTTTTTTGGGGGTTTTTTTTTTTCTTTGGTAAACTATTTCAAGGGGCCTTTTCCCCCAATTTTTTCCTTCATCCTGAGGGGGATCACCACAGCCCCCTCATCTTCGCTCATTAATACCGGTACTGTTGGGCATTGGCGGGTTCTGCTTGGCGCCCCTCGATGTTCACTTCGGCCGGCACGGCGTTCTGCTTCGCCGCAAGAAGCTTAGCGCGACGGATCTGAAGGTGCCTCTTGTGCACCATGACGGAGGGAGATGGGGTGTCGACCGAGAAGGGATATGGGGAAGAAGGTGGGGTTTCTGGCTCGGGGGTAGGCCAAATAGGAAGGGCCGGTAGTTCGGACGATATCCCGAGATAGGCATTGACGGCTGCTCTGCGAGCCTGGATGGCGGCGGTTGACTGTTCCCTGGTTTTCCCGCGATTCTTGATGCTGATGGACTTGCGCGTGTGGAGGGCGAAGCGAGGAGGGCTTCTCCCGGGCTTGCGCTGGCCAGGTGTGAAGAGGTGCTCAGCGCTGGTGTCGTGAACATTGAATTGGCCTGGGTCGGGGAGGATCGACTTTTGGAAAACGGGGGATTTAGGCGAGAGGGGGTCCGAATCGACTGGGCGGCTGTAGCGGTTTGGCGGCGTGCGTGAGGCTGGCAAGCCTTCCGTGCGTTCAAGCTCCGGTGCCTGAGGAGTTGCGCGAGGAGGAAGTCCGCCGGAGGCTTTGGGCGGGAGATCAGCCTTCATTGGTGCTCTCGTGGGTCTGGGCCGCTCAAAAAAGAAATTGAATGCTTTATCGCTCATGAACGCCTCCCTCCCAATGATATTCAGGTTTACAATCGGCTGGTTTGCGAACCGTTCAGGGATTGCTAGCTGCGGGATCTCTATGGGAGGAAGGATTCGGGCACGCCCAGTTGCCTGGGGGATCGCATGGCTACCAGTTCCCAACGCTTCCCGAGAATTTATCAAGGACCCAGGTATGTCAGACACCTGGTGATCCTCTCTAGTCGCACCGTCGAGCCCTTTTGGGTAGGGAGGAGGTTGGGAGTTCATGAAATAGCGGGGGGTACAACCGCTATGGTACTCGGACGGACATTGGGGAGCTGGCATAGAGCTACGACCATTGAGTTTTTCCCCCACTGGTTCCACTTCACCATGGCGCCCAACAGACATTGGGTGGTCAAGCTCCCCGCCGTGGTGCAGTTCGACAAATTCAGGAGTAGCGGCATACCCACGAGGCGGGTAGTTAAAATCATAGGATACACCATTCGGTATTCTCTTCTCCTGAGTCCTATCCCAGAGCCAATCCGGGAGTTGCCAATGCAGGGCCTCCGTATCATCCACGCCATAACCCTGATACAGGTAATTGACCTCCTCGGCTCTGAGAGGCTCGGAGGCCATTGGAAGGAGTGTCGATCTAGGAGGAGTGGGTCTCGGAGCAAAAACCTTTAGCATTGGACCACCAGGAGAACAGAAAACTGGCTCTTCGGGTGAACGCTCAGAAGAATTGACCGAATCTTGGGACTGATCCTGAGAATCGTTGTAGAGATCGGGGGTTTGGGTATCTCCAGATGTGGTGGGACCATTGGGCATCTTCTCTTCCGACGCTTGTGGGAGCTCATCAACTTGGGAATGTCCGGTTGAGTTGAGATGACTCTGAACCTGTGCAGCACCGCCACTCCTGTGGGACTTGAAGAATTCTGGAGTGCGGGTGTATTGTTCGTATCCGCGGGCTGTTGACGCATCGAGTGGGCAGTCACCGGCATTTATCTTCTCTGCCATCTGGGATTTGAGTTCGGCAACAAAAGCCGCAAGTCCCTCCGCACTCCCAACTGACCTCACTTGAGGAGCCTCCGAAGAAGGCATGGGGGGAGCTTGAGCCGGAATGCTATCTTGCTTTTGTTGCACAAGCTGAAAGGCACCAGTCCAACCCTCCCCGCACGGACCAACCACACCGGTAGACGCATTGGGCATGCCGTCATGCTCGTTCGAATAACACTCTTCAGGACCAACTTGCCCACTCTCATTCGCCAATACAGGGTCGTGATACACAACAAAGTGGCGGGGAGGGGCAGCGCGAAGGCTAGTTTGCATGGGTTCTTTGAGATATGCTTCGGGAGCGGATTCTTCGTTTGTGGTTTCGGCGGGACGGCAGGGAAATCCATTAAATCCACTATTTTGTTGATGCTGCTGCCAACCCCATTGATCCTCTTCCATGTACATTTGCCTGAGCGCCGCCGTTCTGAAATCTTCGACTTGGATAGTGCGGTAAAGCTGATCAGCGAGCTGCCTCTTTGCCTCCTGAAGCCTGATTTGTTTTTGACGATCGGCCCAGTTATTCAAAGAGGACCAATATTCAACGGGCAGAGTGCGTGGAGGATTAACAGCAAAGGCGGAGCAGAAGGAGGCATCTTGGGCGCAAGGCGGTTCGGAATCCTGATGGCGCTCATTTCTGGCGGACAACCACGGGTTGGGCCCCGGAGGGCAAGAAGGTTTCATTCTTTCATAGAATGACATTGGCGGTTCTTGCTGTTGATGCTAAGAGTTCTGGGGATTAGAACTTCTTGCGTGGTTTTCTTGAGGGGGGCAAGGAGATTCTGGGAAGGGAAATTTTTGAGAAAGATAAACAGAAATTGTCGGAGGGTTGTTCGGGGATGTTGTAGCAAGGGGTGAAACGCCCAACAGAATTTTGTAAAGTTAATGCTTACCTTGAGATAATGTGTTATCAAAAAGCAAGAATATGAGATGGATAAATGGTTTTAGTGATGATTGAAGATGGAGAGTGGGTGCGTGAGGAAAAGGCGAGTGGAAATAAGGAAGTAGGGATGAAGATTGATGGAGGGAAAATGGTTGGTATAAAGGATTGAGTTAAGTGTGGGGAAGATGTGGAGAGCGAATGTGTGGATGTGTAGAGAAGAGAGGAGAGAAGAAGGAGGAAAAGGAAAGGAAGATATATAGAGAGTGAAAGAGAGGGAGAGAGTGAGGGCGAATGGCCCCGGAGGCCTCACTTGAGACCTAACGTTTTCGTTTGTATTTTCATACCAAACAAACGTCCCGTAAAAAGGTCCGTCACATAGGTCACCACAAAATTGTAAACAGAAACAATGGGGGTTAAGACCACACTGAATAGCACCCCCTGTGGAAACAATGGCACATTGAAAAACGAAGCCATTGAATCAGAAAGCGAACAGCAAAGCGTGACATACCTCGTGCAATGGGGGGTGTTGTTTCCCATTCAGGTTGGAAAACTAGTATTCTTACTACCCCCTTCCATTTG
The DNA here is from genome assembly GCA_014065205.1 of Tuber brumale. Lineage (NCBI taxonomy): Eukaryota > Fungi > Ascomycota > Pezizomycetes > Pezizales > Tuberaceae > Tuber > Tuber brumale. Next base: position 99,739 of record JACCEG010000114.1, on the reverse strand, counting down.
TGGAAATCCCTGCGGCATCAATAAGTAGTATCTATCCTCCTTATTACGGAATCACCCCTACTATTTAGACGCCAAAACGATTGCTGTGGTCCTTGGTTGAATTTCTATCCGGATCGGCCGATAGCAATAGTCTTAAGTCAGAAAATCCCGCAGTCCGAAACAAACACAGGGACGATTGACTCATCCCTCTCGATGCATCGACAGGCAAACCAGTTAGACGATAGATGATCCTACAGGAACGAAGTGATTATCGAGGTATTCGAGATGATGACCGGAGTTGATGGTTGGAAATATCCTCATATCTTAAACCGATTATGGCGAACTGACCCTGTAGGTGTTCACTAGTTAATAGCCTAGGGTATGTTTTTCACAACGAGTTTGAAAACCGGATCCTATTTACTATCACAGAGCGCCTCACGTTGCACGGCGCTCGAGGGTTGTTCAACGCGCCTGGCGGCAAAACGCAGGCGGTCGAGTGATGTGTCATGATGGACGAGTGAGAGCATTGCCTTTTAGGAAGTCTTTCTCTTGAAAAAGTAAAAACTTTGGCAGAGGCGGCGCCGTGTGGTAAAGTATCACCAAGACCTAGCCCTTGGAGACAACTTTCTTGCCATTCTGGCTCGCCTATTGGACCACGCTTTATTTGACTGCCCGGGGGAATTATAGCTTAACCAAAGCATTCGGTGCCCCATACAGCGACGTAATGCCAAATTTACCCAGAATACGCTGAACATTAGCTAAGAGTAATAGCCTTAACCAGAAACCAGAGGAGGATACATCAAACGTATTGCCGTGTCTAACATGACGGAAAATTAACTCAGCCCAAGGGAAAGAAAGTGGACCACAGAAACTCTGCGGCTTCCTCTCGATCAATCTTATTTCATCGATCCGATAACCCCTATTAGGGCCTCGGGCAGTTCTGTTTTCCTGGGCATGTGTGGTGTCCAGCTGTCCTGCAAACTTTCAGATTTGGCCATATATACTACCAGGAGCCGTCTCGGGCTATCTGGTTCAAGAAGCAGAATCTAGAAAACCGTGCCACCGGAAGTACTTGCGGCCGAGAAGACCGCCCGTCATAAGGGTGGGGGGATGACAGACTGTGGATTGTTCTCCCTCTTGTCCTAACTATGATTTCTCCCAGACCCTTCGGTTGAAGGATGGGAAGACGACTGACCCCACAACAGGCTGGTCCGTGTCTTAGAACGTGAGGCCCCACATGTCCGCCGGGGAAACCTATCATGAAAGCCTGCTAAGGAGGCCGGTTAAGAAATTCTGGGGGCTTGTCGCAACCTGACAGGGCAAGCGAGGCTTGCTCGCTACCACTAGTAAATATAATTGTTCGTTCGCTAGTAACCTCTCATGAGATTGATGCCGGTGGACAAACCCCCGCTATAATATTATTCACACCATGAAAAGAAGGCAATAACAACTCTTGATTTTATGTCAACTAATACAATGGCAGGCATCCCTTAGAAAGCTGAGCTAGTGGAGAGATGCGAAACAAAAATCTTGAAATCCTCAAGCACTTCAAGGCCATATACATGCCATGGTCCGCATGACTCAATCGGTAGCACCCCGCAGTCCCCTCTCGTCATTGCCTCCAATTCGTCAAAATATATTGTTTCCCACTGCTGCCAGTGGTCCTCCACAGTCCGCTACCACTATATGCAGCCCTAGGACAAAGAGACTGCGGTCGAATTCCCCAGCTTATCGGGCCAGTGATCCTTACCAAAGCCCATAGCTGCCGGAATTAGAAGGACCGAACAGACTGAAGATCGTGGTTCCATCTGGTCTTGCCTTCTTGGAGGCTCCACGGTTGGCCACCAGGACTCCCGGATCATTGTGAACACTTGCCAAGAATGAAATAAACAAAAGATGAAAATTCAGTGTCCGCGTGGGGCCAGTCGCCTATACAGGGTGGGCGATAAAAGAGGTATTTAGCACCGGTGCCGGAAACTCTCCCCTTTCCCCCTGCACCATACCTATCAGGGGCATGTGCAAAAAAAAAAAAAGCGGTATCATACAAACCAAAGTTCCTCGACTCGAAAAACCTGCATATACGGAACGTTTTCCAACCCCAAGCCCGAGTGCCTCCAATGGCCACGCCAGCTCCAGCGCCCGAGACGCCACCCCAACTCCAGAGCCCCCAATCCACAACGCTCATGTCCCTCGCTAAATAAACCTTCAAAGGAAAACAATTTCACCCCGGCATACGTTTCTCACGCCAAATACAGCGTCGAAGAAGTAAAACCAAACTTGAATCGAGGATTTATGGTCTTGAATTATGGCTAACCGTAGCGATGTCCAAAATATCTCCCCGCAGTAGTTAGAGGGTGTTTAGCTGGCCACAATTCTGATTTTGAAAATGACCCAAGTAACAGTTAAGATCAAATGGGGGGGGGGTGTTTGGCCAATAATTGATTTTGAAATCATGAATACGGACATTTCCAATTGGAGGCTTTAACATCTGATTTTGAAATCAAATCGCGGTATCATACACCAAGCACCCCCTCAGTAAACTAGCGCTCTTCATTAGCGCTTAGCCTTTGTTCGATTGCGGGTGGTGACATGAACGATCACTCGGGACATTCTACCGCTTAAGAGGTGGTGGTAGCGACGGGTAGAACCCAGGGACGCGAAGAAAATTAAGGGAGTTCAAGCCTTTCCCTGCTTCCCAAAATTCAGCCAAGTACTGACGTGAACTGGGACAAGAACCTCAGAGTCAGAAGCGACTCTCCACTATAGAGTCATACCTTATCCTTTCAGGCAATTTCTTCCTGTATTATGGGGGTAAAAGCTTCCATAGCAAGTTCGATAACGGAAATAATAGCAATAACCCTCAGGAGTGGCACGGTCGACCGTTTGAGTAAATTTTAAAAAATAGTGGAGCACCTCCTTGAGCTGGAATCAGGTGATTCTTGGAAAATTCTCACCGATTTATAACGCCGCAGCGGAGGAACGCAATACCCCAAGGCGTATCTCGAGGGCTGTGGAAAAAATGATTTTCAAAGTATATTTCGGTACGAGGGCAGAACACTGTTAGATAGGAGGGCGCCCGATGCGATGTTGCAGAAACTTAAGGCTATAGGTATGATAGCTTATGCCACTTCATAACATCAGATCTCACCATCTCCCCGCCTCAGAAAACCCCACCACAATCTCATCGCGGCTGCCCAAATTCTGCCAATTGAATCAGCCATCCGCACTGTAAACCGCAGTGCGATACGGCCACTCACTCACTAACCCACTCAACAGCGCCCCAAACAAGCACGCGAGTCCACCCCTTCGCCATAGCCCACCTCACACGCCAGTACCCAAGCCCCTCGAGTCGTGCTTCAGCGCCGGCGATAGCAGCTCTACGGCTCGCGACGGAGAACCTCGATCTTAGATCCGGGAGAAAAATGAGGCCTGGGGGAGGGGAAGATGCAGGGGGGGGAGGGAAGGGAGTTGCTAGGTTTGTGATTTGGTAGGATGTCATTGGAGGTGTCTGGGGGTGGCAGTTAGTTGGGGGGTTTTGGACACTGTAGGGTGGGAATATTTCGTGTTACTTTTTTGAGAAAACAAATAAAAATAAAAATAAAGGTTTGGTCTAATTTTTTTTGTTTAGGTGGTGGTGGTACCGGTGGGGGATGCTTGAGGAAGGGAGGGAGAGATGGAAGGAGAGAGGGGGGAGCTCAAGTCTTTGACATCCTCTACTGCGGGTTGCTTTCAGCCATGACCTACAGCATTAGCTATGATACAGGACAGTGGCGCGAAGTCACTGCATGCTCTAGGATACCACGAAGCGCTGGGTTAGTAATAGAAGCACTTGAGCACCGATAAGCCAGGTATGCTACGTTATGTGCCGCATCATACTTTCTCGCAGACACCAAAGAAATTCACTTCACTTTTCTCCCCGAACAGGCCCAGCGCGATGATATATATGGTTAGTTGACAAAATTAACCGTACATAGCAACACAAAGAGCATCAACTCTCTAAAAAAAGGATTTCCATTGCATTGATCTACTCAACAGGCAATCATGGAAGAAGAAAAAAACCAACTCTCTGTCCATTAGCAAGGAGATAGGCCATCTTTTATATGTTATTAAAATTGCTTAACATTTGATTTAGTTAAGGTGGAAAGATTTTAAAATAATCTCACATGGTATAATTTCTTGTAGTTCTACTCTCATTGAAAATTCTGGTAATTTTTTACTATGGCTAAATAGGCAAGAAAAAGCTCATTCCACTACATAAAGTATGGAGCTTGGTCGTAATTGTTCTGTGTTATTGAGAGTATTCACAACTAGGGATATACTTATTATCATACTTCGGAACTCTTTTATTTATTTTTACATTCATTAGTAGAGCTAGGTATTAATTGTCTGAAATTAAATTCCATATTGAATACTCCTGGTCATGATGTGAATACATCCACAGGTTTTTCCAAATCCATTCACATTTCCGGGGATTTCATGGGGGGGTTTATTGTTAGCGGGTTTAGTTGTCGATGAATTAAGTTGGTGGTTGTCATGTACTGTACAGCACGGTTAATTTTGTCAACTAACAATACATCTGTATAACGATATTTCGAACAATTATGCAAGTACATACTCCTAGAATACGGTACAACGTTGTGCAGGTGCTACACGAGTTCCCTCGCGGAGCTAGAATACCCGTGGCACCAGATATACTACCACTCGTGGAAAGAAAATAAAACAACGGGAGCAGGAACTGTGTAATTCAATAGCACCCCGAGGGGTTGTGGTGCCGACGGCAGCATATAGGATCACAGTTTCAGACTCAACTAGACTAAAGTAACTTCGATAGCCTGAAGCCTGCAAAACTCCACTAGCCTTATACAGTGGTTATATAATTCCTAGAGATTTCCCACTGACACTATAATACTTGATCCAACATCCACACCAACTTAGACACCCAATCATGATCATTGCCAATCCCGAGGAAGCGGACCAAGCACATCACAGTCCACGAAAAAAAAAAAAAGAGATGGAGAAAGGGTAAATTTCCCGATTATCGCGCCGCTGCCAGTGCACGTCTCCAAAAAGTACTGCGTCACCTGAAACCAGCCCTATTTGGTTTGGTCGTTCGCCCTAGCTATACATATATCACACATATTACAAATCATCGAACCCTAAAAGTATAAAGGATAACCAAAGCCTAGGGCTCTGCTGCCATCAAATTCACTATACGCCGGAACCATCTCCCGCCCATAATGCCTCTTCCACGACCCGCGCAAGATTGTCTCAACGACCTTGTGCCTCGCGTAGCGCTGATCAAACGTGCGATCCAACGGTGACCGGCCTTCATTATCCAGGACTGTAAAGTCCGCACCCATTGCCAGCAATACCGCTGTAGTGAGGTAGCACCCACTTCTAGCGGCCCAATGCAGCGCGGTATATTTGCTGTTGTCAGGACAATCAACTTCAGCGCCCGCATTTATAAGCATGAGTGTGCATTGGCCTTTATCCTCCGATGCCGCAACGAAGTGTAACGGCGTAGCCCCCCCGGGATTCCGGCGGTTGACATCTGCTCCAAGATCTAATAACTTCTTTAGAATCCCCGGATAGGGCCCTTGCGCCGCCCGGTGGATGAGGGATAAGCCGGAGACGTCCTCCGCATGGATGTCCTCGCCGTGGGAGACGAGCAGTTCGACTAGTTCTGGAAAGGGGCTTGATAAAATTGGTCTATAGTGTGGGCTATTTCCGCGGGGGTTTGCGCCGTATTCTAGGAGCATTCGGGCACTTCCTAGATGACCTAGTTTGCATGCCCTATATAGCGGCGTCTCCCCAGAGATGTTTCCGATATTCGGGTCCGCGCCCGCCTCAATGAGGAGCCTAATGATCTTTTGGCTATCGTAGACAAAGAATAGCGCGGTTTGTCCGTCGTGGGTTTGAGAGTTTGGATCTGTGCCTAATTGCAAAAGAAGCTTTACTCTTTCGACGTCTCCCTCCTGAGTTGCCCGATGAAGAGGGATTTTTCCGAGGAAGTCTGGGGCCGAGAAATCTGCCCCGCAGTCTCTAAGCATGCGCAGAAGTCGCCGTACATTTCCCGACGAAGACCGGTTATATAGAAGGTGATATAATAGCGTTCCAGTTCGGAACCCCGCCCTGGCGACATTTGCTCCCGCTTGGAGAAGAAGGAATGATATTTGATCGTGGCCGGATGCTATTGCGCCTCGGAGGGCTTCGGGGTCAACCTTTCCTTCACTGTCCAAGCCCACTCTTTTTGAAAGCAAAAGCTTCACTAGCGGTACATACCCGCGAAGTGCTGCCCATTGCAATCTTGTCATCGCCCCACTGCCGGGAGGAATCAGAGCACGCTGGTGGAGGGCTGGGGTAAGCAGAAAACATAGGCCCTTATTCGCTCGGAGGAGATTCGCAATGGTACAATCATCGAGATATCCACTGATTATAAGAATAAGTTCATTTGGGAGACGGTTGAGCGACATTGAACATTGAAGGACTGTAACCGTGTTGAGATGAGGTTGAGATAAACTCTTGGAGGAAGCGCCTGCCAAGCCTGTTGCTTTACTGGTTGGAATCCTGCACAAGCCAAATAAATTGAGATGATCCGCAAAGCTGGTGACGGGTGTCCTAATTTATATTGCGACATCACTTGAGGCCTTATTTGTACTGCTGACCCCCCGAGACTGCTTGAGTATCGGTAAGGTCATTTTAATCCTTAAGCAAGTTTTTCTCTCCGATAAACCTTGGTACCATCTACGTCATAGCAACACGTGCGATTTCTCCAGCGCAAGCAAGTAACGCGCCTAAATATGATAGATCAGAATTGTTGCAGCAGCACGGGAATTGGTGTCAGGCCATTAGATAGTACCTGCACCCTAAATTCACCACACCGCACTCGCGATACACGGTAGGATCTCAGCCCACTGAATATTCAGACTCTCTGAATGCCCAACCTGATACCGCACGTACCGTACAAGTACCCACACTACCGTATCTGGTGTTGTCCGGCCTCCCACCCGCCACAAGGCTTAGCATTACAGAAGGTTGGACGACACTTAGTGTCATTCGAAGGGGCGGGAACCTTGGCACAATGACCGGGAATACTAGTACGTAGACAGGGTACGATATCACACCCGAGTACCAAATTGAGCCGTGCTGCAGCGAGTCTTTCGGGTCCGGCGTTGCTTGGTGGGTATTTGACACCACGGGAATCACCGGTCAAAGGTGTTGTGATTGCTGCCTGTTATCCTGCCTATGACAGGCGAAGAGTGTTTCCTTAAGGGTGGATGTAGTCAGACTTGCAAGAATGACAACGATGTATTTGTAGTTGTACTGTACCAGCAGTATCATTAAACTAGAGGTCAAAGAATCTACCCCTCAATAGGTATGAAAAGACTAATTGATGAAGAGGAGAAAAAGGTAGGGAAAGAAAGCAATAAAATTTGTGGACAATGGCGCCCTATCACGAATGTTCTTCCTTGCTCCTCCTGAATATCCTTCTGGCCCAGTTTTCAATGATCTTTTCTTCCTCCCTCCCGTGCGCCTTGGGGCCCGTTTTAATAGCACCGTTCCAACAATACTGTCCACGAATTAGTAATGGAGAAACAACATATCAGGACTACGAAGCTCCTCGCAAGTCACTGTGTCCTACCACACGCCTAATAGTATACTACGGTATGTTGGAGTTTCCTCCTCCGGTAAGGTTTGGTGTTTTTTGTTTTTTATTTTTTGTCAGCTCTTTTTTGCCGCGTTTTTTCGCCGCTTCTCCAAAGTAGGGAGCTCTCGACTACCGTACTCAGTACATAGCACAAGAGGTTCTACTGTACTTTGTACTCACTCACCTGTCTTTGCCAAGAATACCTCCCCCACCCAATCTTTTGCTGCAAACCTCACCAAATATCCGGCCTACGGAGGTATTCTTGGCAAAGACGCGCGAGTACTGTACAGTACCCCCCGTAATGTCCTGACGTTTGTGAACACGACCGCTATTGCATACCACCAAAATCTTGAGACTCCGACCGATTTTTTGCGCTTATGCAGTAGCAGTTGTGTTCACAAACGTCAGGACATTACTAGTACACGGCAGTACAAGGACCGCTACTCAACGCCTCCAGGTGGAAGGGAAAAAAAGGCCTATAACAACCTCCCATAACGGTCGGCGGACGGATAATCCCCACAGCGGGAATCCCCCCTCCAGCAAAAAAAAAAAAAAAGATAAAAAAAAAGATTGCAATACTCACCAAGGAACCCGAGAAACAATTTCCTCCGATAGTATGATAATAATTATGATACCGTAAAATGATCAAACCCGAAGCCCAAACTGATTCTGTAATTGGCCCACCAGCCCCAACGCCACAATTCTCAACACATTAGGCCCCAATTCTCGATGCACAAAACGGAGAACTGATAAAGTTATCCTATCATACTTCAGGATACGATCCTATGAAAAATAATTTCCTACCAAACCTTGCATCCACCAGGCCCCACACGTATAATTTAATTTTCCTGCAATGATCATAATCTAGAAATTTGGAAAATCGTTTTTTTCTATCATATGGAACAACCTGTGATCCAGATTTTTCTCCAAACCAGATTCCCCCAAACCCCCACTGGAAGTCCTCCAGTGGTATGATAATGATTCGTGGTCCTACGATAGTTGCTCCAGATGGCTAGGCGCTATTTAGATTGTTATCCCATCAGTGTGCGGCACTTGTAGAGTTCTCCAATTACCACATGATACTATGGTCTACCCAACACAAGCCTGAATGCCGTGTCTGCTGAGCATCTAGGGGTTTAGGAAGGCTGTTCTGTAATATGATAGTGTTTGTATGATACATGGAAATGCCTGTCATAGCTCAAATAGGTATCGTAAGGCAAAAAAGATGTAGCACATGACTGATGGAAGGAATACTGTCTCGCCATCGGCGTATACCTTAAGTTACAAGCGGATAGAAAAACAGATACCATAATAATACATTGGGCACCCAATCAACCGGTCTTAAAATGTGAACTCTCCAATGCACCAAAACCCTAAAAGGTACAGGGGAAGAGAGAAGAAGAAAGGCATGCCAGGAATATTTGAACCCATCACCAAATCCTCTTCGCCGCCATGCTATACCTCCTCACTGTCTCTAGCCCCGGGCCTGGTGGGATCGGCCTTGAGTCTCTCTCCCGTGCTAACCTCGCTCCCTCGGGGTCATCGGCGTAAATCCATTTCTTCTGGTCCTCGTTAACCTCAATAGTGCCGAACCCTCCTACCCGTCTGGCGCCTGTCAGGAAATTCATTCTTTCTCGATCCTTCATGCCCTTATACCTTCGTCTAGCGAAGCCCAGTAGACATATTCCCAGGACAAGTTTGAGAACAAGGAAAACGAGGAAGAAACCGATAAAGAATATTAATAACATTGCAGTTGCTACAAGGTTATCGGGCAGGGAGGTGGGGAGAGAGGTCGGGGAATGGCCGAGGGCGCGGCGGAGGAGAACATCAATGTTTGTCAAAGCCTCAGTTGTAGTGCGGGACGTGTGGGATTCGCTTAGAGAGGTTGTTGTTGAGGGCATAGGGAGTGGGACTTGTGTTGCTAGAAACATTTGGTATGTTTGGAGACTAGCACGGATGAAGAGGCAAGCTAGAGGGATCACCGGTAGGCCAAGCCGCTTTGTTAGGTTTTGATCGGCGAACGCCTACTTATCGTTAGCTTGTGGGATAGAGCTTGAAAAGAGGAGGGATACACGAGAGTAGTAGTCTTTGGATAAGACATCTAGGAATCTTTCATATACAGCTGGACGGGTATTGTTGAATTTGGTGATGTATGCATGCTTCAACCAGTCGACAAACATTTCGCTTCCAAGAACAAGAAGGAATGGCCCCATCACCTGACCGGTCCATTTGGGGAACAAGGTAAAACTCTTGGGCATCACACCTGCTCCATTGGTGCTGGAGGTGTCTGGTCCAGCTAATGACCATACGCCTGTTTCGACGAGATTCCGTGACGCGATTATAATCAGCATCAACCATAACTGAAACCGCTCAACAATGTCGGCACAGGTCAGTTGAAAGAGATTTTCTTTCTCAAATTTCTTGAAGACAGTGGATTTGATTTCGACGAACTGAACCGAGAGGAGAAGTGTAACGAGAGCGTTGGAATATGAGTTCACAGCAACATTAAGGGTGATAACTTGATAGAATAAGGCCGTCGAGTGAGCCGCTGTGGTTGCCTGTTAGCTTGCAGGTCCGGTATTTAGCTTGGGACACAGAATGGTATTACTATTATAGGCCAAGCCTAACAGGAAGAATCCGAAGGGCCTCAATATCTTACTGCGCCCGTCTGGCCCCCGTTCAAGCGTTTCCTTAGAGAAGAGGCATTCAAAAATGTCTTGTCCTAACGCGGAACACAACTTATCGCTAATCTATCGGTTTCTATGGAATTAGCGAACATTTGATATAGAAAGTCGGGGAGGACCCCAAACCTCTAACATGTTATATATGACATATAACTTGACACCGTTCTGACCCCTGATCGAATGATACATTCGACTAGCATCGAACCTCATCAATATCCAACATGTACAAAAAACTACTAATCCTCTTAATATATCTGCCTTGTGGCTAGGCAAAAGGTCCGAAACTCTTGCTGCCTTCCTTCTAGCACTGAGAGTGGTTTTATCTCCTTTGGGTTTTTCCCACTTGTTCACATCCGCTTTATTTATGTTGCTGCTACTCCGGCGTCTAGGCTTGTGATCTTTCACACCTCTTCTATTACGCGTGCAATATCCCATTAAGCCCCCCCACCAAAACGCGCAGAGTAAGCCTAGAGCTCGCATGAATCGTAGCGGTAATATTGTAAACATGTATAACCAACTGTCTAAACAAGCGAGAGCCCCAAACCATAGCGCGCCCTCAAGTTTGGGTGGAAGAAGAAGAACATTCATTATTCGCTCAATTGCAATTTCTGCAGTATCATCTGGATGGTGCTGTGGTGGGCCGTGGATTTGTGCTGGCTGATGTGGTACCACTTGTGGCGAAGGTGGGAAATTCATAGATGGGGAAGGGCTTGAGGATGTTGGTGAGGAGAGAGCTAGAGATAGATATGTTTGTAAAGGTAGGGGTGGGAACGATGCTGGTGTGGGCGTGGCAGATTTCAAGAGGCGCGTGGTCGTAGGAGGGTGAGACTGTGCAGAGGAAACTGGTCCATTCTCTCGACTTGTGTGCGGTGGATTGTTTGCCGGGTTTGCTGACGTTAGGTCATTAGAACCATCGGGGCCGAAATGTGGTGCCGGGGAAAATGTATCGGAGGTCTTTTGGGGAGAAATTGTAACTCCTGGCTTCTCGGCGGTTCGTCCTCGCGGCTGCTGGGATGGCCGATTATTGGAACTTTGAGTATTAAGTTGTAATGCACGTGGGGATGACCTTGACCGTTTCATTCCCGGGGGGGCTGAGAGTGTGCGCTCCTGGAGTGTGAGATGGGGGCGTCCGGCCGATGAGCTCTTAAAGGTCACCGGTGAGGTATTTAATGGATTTGTTGTCGACCTATGGCGCGACCTGGATGTTCCAGGCAGTTCAGGCGATGTAGGTAAACGGGTGAATACAGGAGAAGCTGGGCGAAGTAAAACTGGTGCTCCTGGGTTGTCACTCACAAGCTCCCCTAGCCGGGTAGGTGAGAGCTTAAGAACCTTGTCAACTTCAGTAACAGGTGCTCCAATAGCCCGGAGTTTATCGTTGCCTTTTGTTAGTTCCGAAGTAGGGAGTTGGCGTGGTTCGTCGGGCACCCAAGAATCTTCAGACGACGCTGTTGACGATAATCGTTGAAGCGGAGCTATCGGGCCGATCGACCCCAAACAACTATCCCGATTTCCGTTAGTACTCCCCACTAACCCGTCCTGCCCCGTATCACCTTCCCTCGCTCTATGACACTCGTTCAAGTTTTCCTGAGGTTCACCGGGGGTGCCGTTCTTCAAAGGGTTGGCCCTCAGAGCGCCATCGGGAGGCTGAGATTCCTGGACGGAGTGGAGGTGAGGTGTCGCGGCAACTGCGGGGGTGGAATGAAGGCCTTCGCGGTGCTGAACTTCTGGGGCAGCATCGGAGGTCATTCTGGGAATCGAAGCGTTGACCCTTGACCTGCTATTCCGGGCTTGATCTTGTCTTGAAGATTCGTGGTCTTTCTGGAGACTCGTGCGAAGATGGCTACAACCTAGTCCGGGTAACTCTATCTCGTGGTTCGACTACTTGTACCGCCACTGGTATCTTATCGGCGACATACCAGTACCGGTCCTGTAGGAATCATGGATACCCCTTGTTGGGGACGTGGTGTCCTTTAAATGCGACGCCGATCGCTAGTGCACGGCTTTGGGGTAAGTGGGGAAGTTCGCTCGTTCTCATTCAACTCTTCCTGCGCTATCGCTCAATTCAACCTCTTTCTATCGGTCGCTACACATATCCGCTCTTGTCCACGCAAGTCTCCCCTTCCACCCATGTAGTGGGGGACAGATTGTTATAGCCAGTGTACTATAACAAGATCAACCATGCTAACAAAAGAAAGACAGGCTTCATGAAGACTCCCACTGTTCATAGCCTCCGCTCCGTCCCTTTGGCTCCCGTACCGTTTCCGACAGTACATAGTTTGCTTCCGACGGATACATCATTTCCTCCCATAGATGCGTTAATCCAAAGCGCACCTCTGAAATCCTTATCCGAACAAATGAAACAACGTCTTAAGCATCCGAGCATGCCGAGCAGCATCTACGATTTCCAGCACTATTCGCCTTGGTTTATGTGGAAGCGCACAAAGATGTTGTGAGCTATCGCGAGGCAAAAAGTTGTTAAGTATTCTTAGAGATGCCATGAGTTATTACGAAGCGACGATAATGGAATGCTCTCTATGTTCAAGGACTGCTCCCTACTTCGCAGAACCATCAAGGTTGAGCATCGGGCACTAATCCAGCAGGAGAGTGAACCAGAGAAACAAGACGCCACCGTGCAAGCCATAGTCAAGCTTTTTTACTACTTACGATTTTCCTTCTCACTCTTCAATACTTCCTGCCCTTCGATTCCCTCCTCAAAATCATCATCCACTTCGCATGACCTCTTTTTTCCCGCATCTCAAGGTTTGGTGGTCGCGATAGCCGGTCGGGCAATATAGTCTTCACCAGGGGCGCGGCGAAACTGGGCGGATTGAGGAACTCACTTTTTGCTTATGCAGGTCCCCTGTCCGCCACCCGCCCAGTTCTGTCACGCTGCTACTGGCAATACAAACTCTTTCATATAATCCTCAAATACTGCTACCGGCATGAGCCGCTTTCTCAGCATCCTTTAGACACGCCCACATATACTGCCAATTGCTTCAAGCACGAGGACTATGGGCCATGGAGTAGCACGACGCAATTTGAAGTCAACATCACCAAAAACGGTCGCAAGGCTATCGTCCTCTCCCAACTCGATCACCGCTATGGTGCCTTCGCGGCCGCGCGAGACCGCAAGGCACCCGCAAATACAAGGTTGTCAAGGAGACGAAGAAGCATAACAGCGAGAAGCTCACACGAGTCGGAATGAGCTAGGACGTTGGCTTCGCAGGCTGTAACAGAGCCCAAGAGTGAGGAGGTCATCACTGACAACGAAGAGTTACTGGGATGCCGTCGCATAAGTGGGCTTACGCTGGCACACCCTGGATACGGGGGCTGGCCGTCGAAATTGTTCATGCTGCAGAGGACTCTGGCACGCTTGGTCTGGGTGACCCGACCAAAAATGCTGCTAGCGAAGCAGGGGATGATGAGAATGTTGAGGAGTAGATCAATTTCTCTTTACTTTGAAAATAACGGGACTATTGTATGTTTCGGCATGAAGGGTCTCGATGGGTTTGGAAGGGTGGCATTCTGCCTTTTTTGGCTTAGCTACGTTCACTATCCGCTCTACTCTACCTTTTTTGGTTCACTTCGGCCCCTGGTTTAGATATCCTCATGAAGAATTACTGTGGTGAAATGTGAGATCAACTTAACCAGTTTGTTGCGAAGCCGGTGGTGGAGAAGTTTGTTCCCGATGACCCAAGTGTTATGCCATGTCCCACAAGCCTTCGTCCCGATCACAATTGAGTTAGCAAAGTACTCGAGTACTAGCAAGAGGCCCTTGAGACTCCGAGGGGGGAAAGGAAAAGGAAAAAATCCTACCAATCACCCCTGGTGTTTAATAATAATAATTATTATTATTTCCGCCCTATTCCCTGCCTCCCCTCCACTGGGAGATATAGCAGTCTTTCGGCCCCCCTGGTGGCCTTTGGTTATGTAACATCAACGATCACTAGTTAAGGTTGAATGCATAGCACTGTACTCGGGTATATGAGTATGTACTGGTAATTAAGGGGCGAGAAGGCAAGAGTAGAGAGGGAAAGGTTTGATATGGTGCGCTACTTAAATACCTCCGGCACGCCCACCGATACCATACCAGTAGAGGGAGAGAATCTAGAAGTGAACACGAAACTACTTGATTGCCCACAACATCCCTTCATTCACCTGATATTTCTAAATTGCTTTCTGGCATCAAGCCCAAGAAACCCTTCCCCCTGGTTAATGCTTGACACCAACCCCAAGACCACCGCTCCCATCCGCCCATGCGTATCCAGCACCACCACCACAACACAAAGCTGGGGCCTAAAAACTTAGGCCCTGTTTGGCGGGAACGGAAGGCGGGTCGACCGTTCGGTTTCGAAATGGTCGTGTAAGGAGGAACGGTTGCCACCCATTTGGGAACGCTTGTACCGATGAATGGTGTTTGGATGTACCGACCATTCGTTGCAACCATTCGTTGCAACCGTTCGTTGCAATAAGAAAATTTTCTCCCTAACTACAATAACAGAATTTTCTCTATTCAACAACCATCATGGAACTCGAATCACCAAACCAACCTGAGGAGGAAGCTCAGCTCCTGCCAGTGGCTCCTGGAATGGAGGATCCTGCAAGTGACAGGTAAGTGACATGGTCAAATATAGGGAGGCAAAATGTCCTTTTACTAACCTTTGACAAGCCTGATACAGGGTGTTGTTGGTTTGTTGTTTTCTGAGCTTTGGCCAAGATATTATTTCATATATTAGGTTGAATTAAGGTATTATGTAATTTTATCACTATATACATAGAAGTTATTTCCATATTATTTTTTTAATTGCCAAGCCACTCTGTATTGAAATGGTTAGTGTAACCATTTCCGAACGGAACGGTTGCTGTCTTCCAGGTTTGCCAAACACCAGTTCGGTCCTTCCATTTCGAAATGGAGGGCGAACGGTCGTTTGTATGGGGGAACTGAATGGAACGGTCGTATCCAAACAGGGCCTTACTAGTTTTGGTCATAATACCTGAAAAAGTGGAGGTATATTTTGTACCGGCACCCAAATACGGAGAGAGATTTTTGCCGTATATCTCTCTTGTCTACTTTCGGATGCTTTTGGTCTGGGATAAGTGTTAAATCCACCTACCTACCCGTTAGTCCCCCAAAAAACCCAAATCCACCCGCTGCGTTGGAGCGAGTAGAGAGAGCTATCTTATCTTAACACTAAGATTTTCTTGCTTGCTTTCCTCACCTGCCTGCACTTGGGATCATATTACTGAACCGCCTGGTGGCCTTTGTAGCTCCCTTCTCCTCTTTTTTTTTTCCTTATCTTTTCCCTTTCCCCTTGGTATCCGATTCGCTTAATCCTCATTATCGTGCGGTCTCGGAGTGATATCCTGCTCGAACCTTGTAACTATAGTTACAGTACCTCACTCTTAAGAGTAGGAGACCATCTCACCGAGTGGAGTCATTTTTTTCTTTGTTCACTTCTCCAGGCATCTATATACTGTAATTGCCGATATTAATACTCAGAGCTTGTTGAGTCTTCTATGGTTAGAATCTCAATACAGTGAGAATCTGAAGCCAAGTTGTTGTGCATGTCTCCAAATTGCTAATTCAGACCTGCCGTGGTTCACTTCATGGCCCACCTGGCTGTTTGACCGCATAAGCTTGTCCGCAAGCAGTGTTCGGGGGTGCCCTGCCGGTCCAGGCCTGGGACAAACGAGAAGAAATCAAAAACATTCGGATAGGCTAAGGGCATCGAGAGCAGTGTGGGCGCTGCGCGGTTTCCTGTCGCTCGATATATTACTAAAGTGTATCATAGATAAAATACTCATGCATTCGCAAGTAATGTTTGATTATCAAAGTATGATACAGTACTAGCTATCTTGAATATTCCTTATCGCAAGGCCATCATCTCTTTTGATCCTGGTTATCGGGCTGGATGCAATTCAAGCGAAAATACTCGTACAGTACGAAGTATCATACGGTGCCTTGCGTCCAAAGTGTACACCGGGGTTCTTGCATCATGTAACACTCAACCCTTGGAGGAATTAGGGCTATGCCATGATACGCGTAATTTACAAGTCCCTATGTTCAATTCACATTCCAGGTTTACTTTGTATTCCCTTTCTATTTTGTTTACTAATAACTTCAGATATTAAGGGCGTGTCAGGTCGTTCAAGGGTTTTCAAAGTAGTAAAATTGCAAAACATAGGTTGCAGTGTACAAGTATAGTTATCTCAAATTAGTATAATTAATGAAAATATACGTCCATCCTCTGTCTCCTCTACACCTTTAGTCAGTGAAATTTATTTCCTAATTGGGAACAACGCAATACTGAGAAAATATCACCACTTTTCCTTCCCTGCATCCCCCCCGTATGAGGGGTATAGGCTATTAATCCTTGTTTTCCTTTGCCTTCGGACATCATCTATACTGGTTTTCCTTCCAAAGGCCTGATCTGTGATATTGTTACAGGCATGACTTAGCAAGGAAGGATTTCACATGACTCATAGTTATGAGTCATAGGTATATGATGTTTTGCACATGACCTCACTTTGAGGTCATGCCATTTTCATATGACTCATAGTTATGAAGTAACATACTATTATGATTGGTTGTTTAGTTGAGTAATGCATGATTGTGAGTATTATGATTCTAGACTGACATATAGTAGAAGAAGATGTTTGTACTATGGCGAGGATATTCGTCATAGGATTTGATTTGTTATTTTTATGATTTCAGGCATATGACCTATTCAGAAGTCATGAGGGCTGCATACAAGATCAAGGGGGCTATTCACTATGGTGTGCTTTCACACACATGATCTACTAAGAGGTTATGGGAGCTGTGCACATGACAAAGGAGGCCATCAGCAAAAAAGATAGATGCGTCAGATGTACAGGTGCAATGTTAGGATAATAGGTAGGTGTCAATTACATCTGGTATGCCAAGTACATCCTGTAAATCAGGAGGCACCATGGACCTCCCTGGTACATCCTGTTAATATGGAGGCACTATGGATGTCGCCAGTAGGTCAGGTATGTCCAGTGGTAACAGGGGATGTCAGAAGTATCTGGTGGTAACAGGGAATGTCTGGGCCATTAGGTAGTAACAGGGGATATCTGGAGCAGCTAGAAGATATCCTAGGAGAGGACTTGGCAAGCCACATTTTGGGATCCAGTTATGGTTACTGAGAGGTCATACTAGCATGGCTAGAACGATAAAGATCTGATACTGCGCTAGCCCTAGTAAGTACTAGAACTAGCCTCTCTGCAAGAAAGCTGTAACCGTCTCTTAAGAGAGATATAGTAAACGTAGGGTTAACGGACTTTGTTCGTTACCGAAGTTCGTAACTAGCGAATCAAAGTCTGGAGGCTCTAACCAAAGTTATTCAATAGACTTCCTATTGTATCGCTACTATTGAAGTCTGTGAGATGTTTGGTGGATTTCAAACTAAAGATTTTCGAAGCGAACTGAAGAAAGTAACTGTTCAACTAAGTATATTAAAAACTCTGTCTGTTGAAGTCTGCTTCTTCTAACATGAAGAATAGCAGTTCTTAAATATACTGGTTAGACAACCTTGAGCCTTGTATTGTAAAACTTATAAGGCTCCAAAAGTGGTAGCCTTAAAACCAAACATAAAATATATAGAGTATCAAACTGATACTTGAAACTAAAGATAAAACATGTGGGGCATCAAACCGATACTTGAAATCAAACATAAAACATATAGAGTATCAAACCGATACTCGAAACCAAATATAAAATATGTAGTATATTAAACCGATACTCAAAACCAAACATAAAACATATAGAGTATCAAACACTATACTATCAGGCTAGAGGTACACCTCATTTCTTGAAACAAATTCAAAACACAAATAGTATCAACAGATACCTAAAAATCCTAAACCAGTAACTAGTGCTGGTTACAAAAGCTAACCTTTATGTAGCAGCAAAAATAGAAGACATCATAGGAAATCTATTTTAGGTGCTAGAAGAATGGTTAAGAGATAATGCTCCAAGTTCTCACTGGAAAAGCAAGTGATGGTTGAGTTCTGCTGGTAGTAACTTGATCTAGACTGGGTGTGGTTCATTTCCTGGCACATTCTTTAACTCTTACAACCACACAAAATCCTCCCTTGCCTACACAATTGGCTAAGTGCTGAGTTTGATACCAGATTCCTACAGAGCCTTTTTGGTACAGCATGCGATACTTTAGCACCTAGATGTACTCGATCCTGACTTTCCAATGATGTAAAGAACATCTACTCGGCGCCAATATTCATCGAGTTACGTGCTGGCAAGTCTTCCCATTGATGAGGTTCTAACTAAATACTGACTTTGATGCCAGATTCCTACAGAGTCCATAGGACTCAGCTTCCAATACTATGGCAGCCTGATGTACTCGACACCAGCTTTCCAACAGTCTAAAGGCCATCTACTCAACGCAGATATCCATGAGGTTACAGCCTGGTGAGTCTTGCATAAGGTTTTGATTAAGTGCTGAATTTGATGCTAGATTTCTACAGAGACCCTAGGACCCAGCTTCCGATAATTTGGCACCAAGGTGTACCCAATACCAGCTTTCCAATAGTCTAAAGAATGTCTACCTGACATGAATATCCATAGCGTTACAGCCTAGTGAGTTGTAAGTAAGGTTTTGGCAATATACTGACTTTGATACCTGATTCCTATGGAGTCTAGGGGACGTGGCATGCAGCACTTAAGCACATAGACATACTGGATGCCAGCTTTACAACAGTCCATGGAGTGTGTACTTGACACAAATGTCCATAGAGCAACAGCCTAACGAGTTTTAGGTAAGGCTTTGACTTTGTACTAACCTTGATACCAGATTCCTACAGGGTTCTAGGAATGCAGCATCTGGTACTTTGGTATCTGGACGAACTCGACGCCAGCTTTGCAATGGTACAAGGAGCGTCTACTTGACACCAATACCCATAGAGATACAAGCTGTTATGGAAGTGGTATTCTCTGGTGATGCTTTGACTAAGTTATGAATTTACTGCCTGATTCCTACAGAGATATTGGGAGAGAGCATGCAATGCTTTGGCATCCAGATGTACTCAATGCCAGCTTTCTAACAGTGAAAAGGATGTCTACCTGATACCAATATCTATAGAGTTACAGACTGTTATGCAGGTGGTATTTTCTGGTAAGGTTTTAACTAAGTACTGACTTTGACACCAGATTCCTACAAAGATCATGGGTGTAACCGCCTCTCGGAAGATGCGGTAAATGTAGGGTTAATGGGCTTTGCTCTTTACCGAAGATGATAATTAGCGAAGGAAAGTCCGGAGGCTTTATCAGAAGTTGTTGAATAGACTTCTTACGATATCGCAACTACTGAAGTCTCCGAAATGTTTGGTAGGTCTCAAACTAAAGATTCTTGAAGCGAACTGAAGAGAGTAACTGTTCAACCAAGTATATTGAAAATTCTGTCTGCCGAAGTCTGCCTCTTCTAACATGAAGAATAGCAGTTCTTAAATACACTTCTTAGGCTACTGAGAGCCTTATTCTCATAACATATAAGACTCCAAAATGGTAGCCTTGAAATAAAACATATAAAGTATCAAACCGATACTCGAAACCAAACATAAAACATATAGAGTATCAAACCGATACTCGAAACCAAACATAAAATATATAGAGTATCAAACCGATACTCGAAACCAAACATAAAACATATAGAGTATCAAAACCTATATTCTCAGGCTAGAGGCACACCTCGTTTCCTGAAACAAATTCAAAACACAATCAGTATCAACTGATACCTGAAAATCCTAAACCAGTAACCTGTACCGGTTACACCCTGAAAACAAAATAAAACCTTTATTTCAAAATATAACAAGAAAATCTCTAATCTTCGCTATCATAAATCAGAATTCAAATAAGGATCCCAAAAACCTTTATCAATCGTGGGTACATCTGAATAGCTCTCAAAGCCATCCTTAGTGAGAGAATAACACATAGGAATAAATCCAGAAACTACTGTAGGAAATTCATCTCCTGGAATATTATCTGTCCACCATGCCTGAATCAAATCCATCGCATGTTCCAACCCTTCCACCGGTTCCCAACTGTTCTTGCTTGCTGGATACTCTTTCCAACTAACCAGGAACTGTCCTTTGCCATATCATTCCCTATAATCGAGGATTGATTGGACTTCTGATTCCTGTTCTTCGTTGATAATGATAGGTGCCGGTTTTGCAAATGTTCGTCCTGGGAACTTAAAATCGTCGTTAGGGTGGTATGGTTTGACTACCGAACAGTGGAATACTCCTCTCTTTCTCTGGTACATTCTTGCATCCATGCTAATAGTGTAGTTCTGTGTATGTCCATCGAATTCCAGCACTGTAAATAGTCCTCGCCAACGTGGTTGCAATTTCCGAGATCTGCCAGATTCCATCGCAAACTGATCCCCAAAAACCATAATCCTTTCCCCAATCTCCACAGGTTTGTGTGAGCTCCTTCTCTTGGCTGCCACTCTGTTTGACCTAGCTCTAGCCAACCGTAACGCTTGGTATGCCGCATTTCTGATTTCTTGGTATCGATTGTAGTAGTCATCGGATGCGGGTACTGTTGTAGAGTTGACCTTATAGGTATCGAGCAGTTGGTATTCTCGTCTATACACAGCTTTATATAGGGACATTCCAATAGTATCTGAGTGACCTGCATTGGAGTAAGCTGTCACTTCAGAGAGGGAGGTAAGCCAGTTCGTCTGGCGTGCATTAACAATATTCCTTAATGCTGTTTTTAGTTCTCTGATCTTGCTTTCCGCTTGTCCATTGGTTTGATGGTGGCCAGGGGTAGCCATGATGTGTTCGACTCCTATCGTCTTCAATGTTTGTTTCCAGAACCGAGAGGTGAACCAAGGATCAGCATCGCTAACAATCGACATAGGTATTCCATGAGGAGTAAAAATATGGTGACGGAGTAACTCCATAGTCGAAATCGCAGTAGCGTTTACTGATGTTGGTATTAGCCAGCTGAAACCAACCGCTCTATCTACTACTACCAATACTGAATCATGTCCTATCAGCTTAGTGAATGGGCCCATGAAATCGATAGCTTAGCTCGAAAATATTTCAGAGGGAAAGGGAAGCAAAAGGGTAGTGCCCATGGGTAATGCAGTCCTCTCCCAGTTCAGTTGACATATGTCACATTGCTGGACATAATCTTTGAAATCCTTCCTCATCTCAGGCCAGTAGATGTATTCCGTTGCATACCGGAGGTTTCAATCAATGCTATAGTGTCCTTTATTATATATCTTCCCTATCATCAGTTCTCTTAGTATTTCTCCATTCACTCCATGACCTTTCGGGATGTAAAGGCAGCCTTCTCCTCCTCTTGTAGTAGCATAGAGTAGACCATTGCATATTCGGTAATGTTGCATCATACCGTTTCATGAAGTGAAGTTGGAATCCTTCGCTAACTGATAGATAGGGTCATTTCTATATCCTTTAACCATCTGTTCCCACCAAATGTTCTTCATATCATCCACTCCTAAGATGATATCCCTTTCGTCCACCACTTTGTCTAATACTGTTACCTCCTCCTCTTCCTCAGGTGTTTCATACACTTTATAGAGCTCACGTTTCTCATAAAGTAGGGAAGGTGGTTCCACTACTGGAACCTCATTCAGGTATGCGAAGGGCGATCCATAGAGGGGCTCATTATGGCGGTGTTCAGGGTACTCGGAGTTATGACATTCAGCAGGGGGTGTGCCACAACCTAAAACTTTCTTGACACGTTCTTTGATAGCTCGGATATCGAGGTGTGGGCATGGTGACGGGATATCTCTATCTTTGTGATCATCATTGGTATTAGGCAGAGTTTCGATAACTGGCGGGCTACTGCAAGGGGAGCCGGCGTAGGGCTTAGTCTTAGGTTTCAATTCCTCATGGTCAGGGCAGAAGGGTATGTTGCAGAATGCCTAATGCATTGATGCATGTTCAAGTTCCTCCTCACTCCTACCACTGGTATAGCTTCGATGGTCTCCCCAATCGTTTAGGGGTTCGCTATTTCTGTAATCGTTTGCGTCTAGCTGTGCTTGCTCCAGGCAGCAATTGCTTCCGCATTCTGAATGAGCACCGATGTGCTCAACTGTGTGGGCTTCGAATCGAGACATTTCGTGTTCAATAGTAGAATTTTCGCAAGAAAGAAGGGATGAGATAGGTGAGGAACTAGGTGAATCGTCTTCTCATGTAGGATCGTTTGCAGTATGTGGGTAATCATCGTTCTCATCAAAAAGGTGGGATAAAGCATCTGCTAAATAGTTCCATTTTCCTGGTCTGTATAGTATTTCAGTATCGTATTTCCCAATGAACCCTTGCCATCGTAGCTGTTTTTTGGTGGGTGTTCTGCTTGTCTTGAGGTACGTCAGAGGTAGATGATCTGTGACAATAGTAAACTTGCTTCCTGCAAGTATGTGGTGGAATGCTGTCAGCACATCAACTATCGCTAGAGCTTCCTTATTGGTTGTGCCATAATTCATTTGGGTGTTAGAGAATTTCCTGCTATGAAGTGAAGCTGGTCTAGCATTCTTGGGGGTTTCTCCTTGTCCTACCCAGGCTCCCATGCCTGTGTTGGATGCATCAGTTATCAACCATATTGGAAGTGACGAATCATATTGTAGTTGTTTCGTAACCTCGTATTTTGAAACAACTCACTTAACATTATCCATGGCTTGCTCTTGGGTGGCGGTCCACACAAATTCTGCAACTCCGGTGAGTTCTGTTAGGGGTGATGTAATGGTTGCAATGTGTGGCAAAAACTAGCTGATGTAGTTGACCGTTCCTAGAAATTCCTGTAACTGTTTCTTGGTTTGTGGCGTAGTCCATTCTTCGATTTTCGCTATCTTTTCCGGTGCTGGTGAGAGCCCTTCGTCATTGATAATATGACCCAACACTTCTATGCTTGTGGTGAAGAATTCTGATTTCTTCCTGCTTGCATAGAATCGAGCCTCCTTGAGCTTGTCGCAAATCAGAGATATGTGTTTCATATGTTCATACTCTGTATTGGAAAAAATGAGTATATCATCAATATATACCCACATGAATCATCCCAGATAGTCAGCGAATAAATCCGACATTATGCGCATGAAAGTCCCGGGAGCATTCATATCTCCTTGTAGCATAACCTTGCTGACGAAACATCCAAATGGTGTTTTGAAAGCATTCTTGCTTACATCTTCTGATTCCACTCTTCTTTGAAAGTAGGTATCGCTAAGATCGATTTTACTGCGGTATCTTGCCCTAGCTAGGGCATTCAGGATCAACGTTTGGTTTGGAATGGTCTCAACATCCTCGATTGTGATATCATTTCTCGCTGTGAGGTCCACTAATAGCCTCATTCGTTTCTTGTCATTTTTCTCTTGCGCAAACATGGGTGCTGCCGATGAAACTGCTTGTCATTTGATGATTCCTGCTTTCTGTCTTTCTCTTAGCCATATACTCATGTCTGTTGCCCATCGTTCTAGTATTGAGTAGGTGGGTAAAGAGCGCTGCTCCTTTCCTGGCTGGAGGTTGATCTTGTGATTTATCTTTCTTAGAGGGGGCAGGTTTTCTGGTATTTCCTCTGGAAACACTTCCGGGTGTTGGTCCATAACATCTTCAGTGCTAATCACTGCTGCTCGGATCATGCCACTAGTAGGTGTGCAAATAATTCGAACATTCTGTTTGGGAAACAGGATAGCCAATTTGCCGCATTCAATTTGAGCTTGATGTTGTTCCAGGAAAGGCATTCCTATTAGTGCATCGTATTTTACTAGGTTGCCAACCAACATCCTGGTTCCTGGTGCACTCAATTTTCTTGCTGATATGTTGACTGAACATTCTTTATGACCTTCAGACCATGATCCTTTCATAGCTAGAAGTATTCTGATCGGAGTCTTCAATTCCTGACAAGGAATTCCGTGCGTGGTCACAAAGGTAGCGCTAATTAAGTTTGCTCCTATCGATCCGGTATCAAACAGGACTCTCGCTTCTTTGCCCTTGATGTGCATTGTTCCCTCGAGAGCATCATGGGGTTTGACGTTTGTTGGTCTAGCGGCCATGGTGATGATGTCTTCCTCTTCTTTCTCTATTTCCATACTATTGATAAACACTTCTTCCGCTAGTTGTTCTTATTCCATTCTGTTAGAAGTGACTTCTTTCTTCACCTTAACCTTGCCCTTGCCTTTGCCCTAGTCATCTTTGCTAGGACAGTCTCTTGCTAGATGTCCTTTACCTCCGCAGGTATAGCAAAGACCCTTTTCTTTTTGTTCCTTAGATTTGGTGTGGGGCTGGTTGCTGGTTTTCCGATTTTCCTTTCATACTTCTTGTTTGGAAATGAATTTTTTTGCTGGTTTTTCGAACCTTTCCTTCCCACAAGCACCAATGCTTTTTAGGGTAGCATCAATGCTCTCCGCATTTTGTATAACTTCCATAACAGTGTCATTTTCAGCATGTTGTAATTCCACTTCTTGCCATAGTCTAGGGTGCATGGTCTTGAAGAACTGTTCAATGAAAGCGTAGTTGCTTATGGTATTTGCAGGTAGGCGTAATCGAAATATTAGCATGTTGGTTGCTATTGTTAATATTCTCTGTATCTTGCCATTATACACTTGCGTGATTTCATGGAACTTGTGATAGGTATCATCTTTCTGTTTCGAAGATTGAAATCTTTCTCGTAGGAATCCGACAAAGTCTTCTCTGGTCATGTCTGCACCGAAATACTCTGCTGCTTGGAAGGCTGCTTCCTGAGCTCGTCCTTCAGTATAGAGGATCCAATAGTTTCCTCCTCCTGCCTCGCTAGTCCCTACACCATTAATCCACAGGTATAGCTGTACTAAATTATACCATCTATCAAATGCTTCTGGTTTGAGATCATCTCCTTCACCAGTAAACATACTGGGCAAAGGTACTTTGATACTGAGTTTAGCTGCAACAGCTGGGTTAGGCCTAGATGTTTGTGGTCTTGGGACCTCTGGTACCGGGGCTCCGGACCCTGTTGGTCCTGCTTCTGAAGCCATATCGTCTGATCCTTTGTCGCTATCGGAGCTATCAGGATCGTTACTTGGTGGTGCTCGAGGTACTTGTGTACCTGTAGGCTTCCTTGGGGATTCTGGGTACCCACCGGGGGTAGTGGTTGGTGGTTCTAATAGTTGTTGTGATGATTCTCCTGTCGATTGTTCAGCCGTGTCTCTTGCTAACTGCTGAGCAGCCACGTTGCTTGTTGCTTGTTCTTTTGCTGGAGTCTTTGTGAACCGTCCTTTGGAATCCCTAGTGCGCTGTTGAGAACCTTTCTCAGGGGCCTTGCTCTTACTTGGTCCTGAAATGCCTTCTATCTTGATAACTTGCTAAAGTTAAAAAAATGTAACCACCTCTCGGGAGATGCGGTAAACGTAGGGTTAACGGGCTTTGTTCTTTACCGAAGATGGTAACTAGCGAAGCAAAGTCCGGAGGCTTTATCGGAAGTTGTTGAATACAATTCTTATTATATCGCAACTACTGAAATCTCCGAAATGTTTGGTAGGTCTCAAACTAAAGATTCTTGAAGCGAACTGAAGAAAGTAACTATTCAACCAAGTATATTGAAAATTCTGTCTGCCGAAGTCTGCCTCTTCTAACATGAAGAATAGCAGTTCTTAAATACACTTCTTAGGCTACCAAGAGCCTTGTTCTCATATCATATAAGACTCCAAAACGGTAGCCTTGAAATAAAATACATAAAGTATCAAACCAATACTCGAAACCAAACATAAAACATATAGAGTATCAAACCGATACTCAAAACCAAACACAAAACATATAGAGTATCAAACCGATACTCAAAACCAAACATAAAATATATAGAGTATCAAACCCTATATTCTCAGGCTAGAGGTACACCTCGTTTCCTGCAACAAATTCAAAACTCAATCAGTATCAACTGATACCTGAAAATCCGAAACCAGTAACCTGTACCGGTTACAATGAGATACAGTATGCGATGCTTTAGTACCTAGATGTACTTGATGCCAGGCATTCAACAGTGCAAAGGCTGTTCACTCGACGCCAATATCCATGGTGCTACAGGGTGTTACTAGTATAGAGGTAGTATTCTCTAGTAAGGCCTTGACTAAGTGCTGATTTTGACACTAGATTCCAACCGAGACCTTGGAATGCAGCGTGTGATGCTTTAGTACCTAGGCATACATGATGCCAGCTCTCTAATAGTACAAAGGACATCTACCTGATGTGAATATCCATCGGGTTACAGGCTAGTATACAGGTAGTATTCTCTAGTGAGTCTTTAACTAAGTACTGACTTGGACACCAGATTCCCACTTAGACCTTGGGATGAAGCATGCAATGCTTTGGCACTTAAACATACACAATGCCAGCCTTCCAATGCTGCAAAGTATGTCTCATTTGACACCAATATCCACCAAGTTATAGGCTGTTAAAGAGGTGGTATTCTCTTGCAAGGTTTTGACTGAGTAGTGCTTTTGACACTAGGTCCCTGAAGGGTCCTTGGGACACAGAATGCGACACTTTGGTACCTAGATATACTTGATGCCAGCTTTCCAATGGAGTAAAGAATGTCTACTTAACGGCAATATCTATAGAGCTACAGGCTGGCGAGTCTTTAGTAAGGTTGTGACTAAGTACTAACTTTGACGCCAGATTTCAACAGAGCTGTTAGGATCCAGTTTCCAATGCTTTGACACCTAGATATACCTGATGCTGGCTTTCTAAAGGTGCAAAGGACGTCTACTCACCACCAAGACCCATGGAGTTACCAGCTATTATGTCTTTTACTTGTATTGTAGTTACTGTTTCATTATATTAGCTTCTGTATTCTCTGTTTCTGTATATTAGCTTTTGTGAGTTACTAGTACTATAATAAATACAATTTTCTGTACTGGTATTGTGAATCGCCAAATGTGACCTAGATCAGTAGTGTGAGTTATTCTATCAGGCTTAAGTTCTGTGAATCTGGTTATTTGGCAGACACCAGTATTATGTCAGGATTTGTCCCTGCCATTTAGTTGCCATATCTGGTTGTGTCCAGTGTCTCTTGTAGATTTGGTTACTATGTCTGTGTTAGGCATATGGAAAGTCTGAGACAAAAAGTGCACAGACATCACTCTAGGGTAACTGCGCACAGACCCTTGATTTTCCGGAGAAGCCAATACCCGCCTACGGCCCCCTGGTGGGGCCCGCACGTCATTAGGGAGATTTCGAGAGTTGTGTTCTATAACTAAAATGTCACATCAATGAAGCCCACTTCATAACACCATATATGTTGCCACTGTCCATCCAACCACATGCTGTTCACAGGATATATGAGAGGAGACCTTTGGCGACATCTGGGAAGTGGAATGGAGGAAATCAGTAGAAGGCGCATTGAGATAGTAGGCTACAAAGTTAGGCTTCCTAAACTATGGGCCAAAAGGTGATGGGACGTTTTCAGCGAAATAGTCCAAGAGGATGTCCCAGTAGCAGAGGCTATTAAGGGCATACTGAATCCACCCATATCCTTCTGAGATCAGCTGTAGGTTGGTTGGTCCTAGTAATAGGACCCCTCTATGGAGGCTGGCGGACCAAGGGGAAGCACAGTCAGAAAAGAAGACCTAGATAAGTCAGAGACCCTGGAGACGTTGACATGTTAGGCTCAGACTTGCGATTGGCACTAGGTAACCCAGCATGAACTTGATCACTTCATGACTGAAGAGACAACTAGAATGATAGTCAACAAGACCAGAGTAATCTAATAGTCAATGCGGGCAACTAAGTTGGAGGCCACTATTTGGTACAACTAATAGCGCAGTCATCTCAATGGAGGAATACTGTTCCGTAACTGTGAGAGAGGGTGATAAATTTCAGGGTCAAATAGTGCTCGTACTGATAAGATTCTAGACATTTGCGTATTAAAACCAGAGTGGTACTTCAGAGGTATAGTAGTTAGAAGTAGTCCGCGCCGGTGAATACTCAGACATAGGATATAAATATCGAAGTGCCTCCTCAGCTTTACAGAGATCAACAAACAACGGAGAAGACATCTTATCAATATAAGATTGTTTTACGCTGTAACTCTTTACATTACCTATTTATTGAGACAAGCCTTCACCGACAGATTCTCAGATCAAAGATTTGGCCTATGTCCCTCAGAATTATACTAGAGTTTGGCGTCTGCCTAACAGTATATTAATAGTTCTCCTGTTACCAAGGCTCACTATATGAACTACGAGTTCACCTCAAACTCCACCATTAGCTTCGACTTGGATTACATTTTCGAAGTACCTCACGTTCCTATTTATATTTATACATTTGAAGAAATCTTTGACATTGAGCTATTTGAAATCGAAGAAGGGTTTACTCAAGAACCCTCATGGCTTACAATATATTTTGGGATCCCAGGGAGGGATCAATTCAATCGCATATATCGCACTTGGTACGGTTCGAACTTTACGTGGAGTTCTACTAAGTCAGAAGACTTCATGGAGTAGAGTACCCTGTACTCCGAGAACAAGAAATCAGGCACAGCTATCTGGGTACCAGACATCTCCCCAGCTTGAGCCTGAAACCTATACATGTACTATAAGTACATTTTGAACATTGAGGAAAGGGAAATTCAGGGCCTGAGTCCAGAATCAGATCGCCTGAACCCTTTTTAACCTACACCACTAGAGTACCTCAGACATTGGATACCTTACATACTATTCCTTAAATCCTTTAAAGGATATCAAGAACTCCGGTATGAAGTACTAGTAATCACTCATCTAGGGCTATTAGAGCAATTAACCTATCTGGAAAGTATTACAATGACTGAGATTCTACAAGATATGAGAAGGAGGATAACGGTAGAAAAACCTATGAATACCCACCAGGATACGATGAGAACTGATGATTTGGCTATAAATAGTCTCTTCCTGGTGACACGTCAAGAACCCGTGTTCTGAAGAGGAGCCCTATCCTCTCACCGATCTTCTAGTGTCACAAGTACACATGGGATATCATGATCCTCCATGCTAAAGCCTGGAGGAGACCATGCTGCAAACCTGGCGAAGCTAGCTACCCATCTGGGGATAACCTTGGGGCGAATAAGGCAAGATATAGACACCTCACTCGACCAAGCCAATATAGCCTTCAAACATTTGAGCGTAGTCACATAGGACAACACCTTAAAGTTACTTAAGGTTCAACAGCAAATCGCAGGTGGACAAGATATTGTTAGGTATATGGAAATCTAAGACATGTGCACAGACCCACGGTAGGGTAACTGCGCACAGACCCTCGATTTTACAGAGTGTCAACACCCCCCTCCGGCCCCCTTATAGGGCCTGCATGTCATTAGCGAGATTTCAAGAGTTGTATCCTATAACTAAAATGTCACATCAATGAAGCCCACTTCATTACACCATATGCGTCGCCACTGTCCTTCCCACCACATGCTGTTCTCAGGATAAATGAGAGGGGACCTTTGGCGACATCCGGGAAGTAGAACAGAAGAGATCCGTCGCAGGCACATTGAGATAGTGGGCTTCAAATTTAGGCTTCCTAAACTACAAGTCGAAGGTGACGGAAAATTTTCCGCGAAATACTCCAGGAGGATGTCCCAGTAGCAGAGGCTATTAGGGGTGTACCGAATCCACCCATACCCTTTTGAGATCCGCTGTAGGTTAGTTGGTCCTAGTAATAGGACTCCACTATGGAGGCCGGTGGACCAAGGGGAAGCGTGCTCAGAAAGGAAGACCTAGATAAGTCAGAGACCCTTAAGATATTGACACGTTGGGCTTGAACTTGCGATTGGCACTAGGTGGCCCAGCATGAACTTGATCACTTCATGACTCAAGAGACTACTGGAATGATAGTGAACTAGACTAGGGTAATATAATAGTCTATGCGGACAACTAAGTTGAAGGCTACTATTTGGTATAATAAATAGCACAGTCATCTCAATAGAGGAATAATATTCCATAACTGTAAAAGGGTGTGATAAGTTTCAGGGTCAAACAGTGTGCACACTTATAAGATTCTGGAAGTTTGCGTACTAAAGCCAGGATGGTACTTCGGGGAGATAGTAGTTAGAAGTAGTCTGCGAATATTCAGACATAGGATATAAATATCGAAGTGCCTCTTAAGCTTTACAGACATCATCAAGGAAGAGAGAAGAGATCCTATCAATATTAAATTGTTTACCTCATAAATCTTTACTTTACTTATTTTTATCGAGACGAGCCTTCCATGTCAGATTCTCCGAACAAGGATTTTGGCCTATGTCCCTCCGTTATCCTTGAGATCGGACTCCGCCTAACAGTATATTGATAGTTCTCCTATTACCAAGGCTCACTTTATGATCTACGAGTTCACTTTAAACTCCACCCTCCGTTCAGACTTCGACTACATTTTCGAAGCACCTCACTGCCTTATTTACATTCATACATTCGCAGAAATCTTCGCCACTGAGCTATTTGAAATCGAAGGAGAGTTTACTCAAGAACCCTTGTAGTTCAAAAAACCTTTTGGGATCTCAACGAGAGATCAATTCAATTGCATATATCGCACTTGGCACAGTTCGAACTTTCAGTGGAGTTCTACCAAGTTAGAAGACTTTGTTGAGTAGAGTACCCATTACTCTAAAAAGGAAGAGACACCAGGCACAGTTATTCGAGGGCCAGCCATCCCCTCGGCCTGGGCTTGAGCAACCCTTATATGTACTGTAAGTACATTTTTAACCTTCAGAAAAGGGATATCCCACTTTTAAATCCAGACTCGAATTTCCTAAGTTCTTCTATACCATCTCCCAAAGAATACCTCTTGTGCAATCTACGATTCATTAAATTCCTCAAACCATTTAGAGGAGATCGAGAATATTGGCACCAAGTTCTAGACCCCAAATCCAACAACACAGTGTTGGGATTAAATTTATCATAAAATTCTTTTAACGGGATGGCCGCAATACCTCAAGACCCAAGAAAGATGATAACAGCGGGAGAACCCATGGACACCTGTCTGGATATGATGGGAACTGATGATTCGGCTATACATAGCCCCTAACTGTTGACACTTCAAGAACCAGCATTTCAGAGAGGAACTCTACTCTTTCACCAATCTTCTAGTGTCGCAAGCACACATCAGATATCGCGATCCTTCATGCTAAAGCCAGGAGGAGACCATACTGCAAACCTAGCTAAGCTAGCTACCCATCTGAGAATAACCTTGGGTCGAATAAGGCAAGATATAGACACCTCACTCGACTAAGCTAGTATCGCTTTTAAACATTTGAAGAGAGCCACCCAGGACAACACCTTAAAGTTAATTAAAGTTCCACAGCAAATCGCAGAAGGACAGGACGTCCATGATACCGATATTTCACTCTTGTTGATGCAGCTGGCAGGCGTGGAACAGGAAGTCAAGGGTATCTAAGAGGAAATGGGGAGAGAAGTGGCCACGAATATAGCTGACCAAGATCAGCAGCAACAAGCCTATGAAAATGTAACCACCCAGTTACATGGTAGTCTAGGTCAGCAAGGACAGGAGGCCCTTGCACAAGATAAAACCTTGAGAAAATTAGTGTCAGAACTCCGCAGTGAGTTCAACCTCTTCCACAATCAGATCATGGTATGGGATAAAAACTTAACAGCATTGCTGATATACAGATACGATGGTCTGAAAGAACAATAAATGAACTTATGCACGTTGCAAAGAGAACAAAAGGAAATAGCTGCAAATACCATGGAAGCAGTCAAGTCTTTGATAAAAGCCATAAATGATTTCGCGGAGACAACAAAGGAACCGACAAGACTGGATCTGGCACCGCTATATGCAGTCCCAGAAGAAGAAAATGACGAAGACTATTACTCTGCACCTATACGAAGGGAGAAGGGAAAAGGCCAAGAAGCTGCTGATGCATCCCCGTCGGGTACCCAGGGTGGTGACCCTAGAGATCCTAGCGACAATGATAATGATGGCGAGAGAGGAAGAAGGAGGGGAAGTCCTAGCCATGGCAGGCGAGGACAAACACCAGATCAGTCTAGTATAGCAGAAATACTTGCCAATGCGATGGCACTAAATATTAAGTGACCATCGGAACCACCCCCATTCTTTGAGGATAAACCCGCACAAGATATATATGTATAGATTATACAATGCAAGGACTATTTTGAAAGAAATCCGCAGATCTGGAATATTCCTGGAGAACAAGTAATATACGCGCTCAACCATACTAAGGAAGACATAGTACTTCCTTACACCATTTGGTAATGGAAGGCTATGGATGGACTTTAAGGGGAAATCCAGCAGCCAGAACTGGCTACATGGACTTGTTTTGAACACAATATTATCAAACGATTGGCTCCAGTGGAAGCCGAAAGAATAGCACTTTGAGTCATGAAGGTTGTCGAGTAGGAAGGAAGTATTGAGCGGTATCTCATCATCATGCATAACCATAACATTAGAGCACGCATGACGGGAGAATCCCGGAAGGAGGAAGTTGAAAACAAACTTCCCAAACAAATTATCCACAGGTTGTGGGCCTTGCAGTGTACGAGGGATCAAGAATGGGAAGAGACGCTCAGGCTATGTGGTAGATCCGAAGAAGGAGTTCTCGCAAGGGAAAAGTTGGGGAAATCCCTACAGCTAAAGCCAAAAGTAGTCCAAGAGGTCAAAAGAGAAGACCGACGGGACTCTAAACCAAAGGGACAAAGGGAAAATAAACCATATATCAAGGGAGATAGAGCCATTCGGCGAAAATGGAGAAGGGAAGATTTGCCAGGAAAAGCCCAGGAAGAGGTTGTGAGGTGCGACAAAGACCACTAACTCAAACTTCGACCAGGCCGATACCGGCATCCTGCAGAGTCTGATAGACACATGGAGTAGAGGTGGGAATTGCACAAATTGTGGAAAGAAAAACCACACCTATCAGATGTGTTGGGAAGACGCCCATATATCCGCGGCAACCGTCAGCTCAAGACCAATAAAAATAGGAATTTGGTAAGCAAGATCGGCTATTGTAAAGTGTAAATTAGCGTGCAGGGTTGCAACCATCACAAACTCAGCCTAAGTAAATAAAATCTGAGAGCTGGCAGACGATGAGGAACTGACCTAGGTCAGTTGATTGGCACTAACGGCATCGGCGATTGGGTATTCAGTGTCCAGATGGAACTGGAATCGAAATGGGAACCCCCTTTGACAGGGGTGTATTGGGTACTGACCACGACAGGGATCAGGTATTCCATTTGCAACTACAAGAGTTGAAACTCAAAATGATCAAAGCGGCGCGAAACAAGCCTCTCCTTTCAGGATCGATGCAAGTAGGCTCCAAGTGAAGGGACTCCATGAGGCACTTGAGAGTGCGAACACAAGAATCAATATATGGAGAGTCTTGATCGAAAGAGAGGATAGTCAACCTGTCAACATGGCCCGAATGCCAGCAGTCCGAAGTTCCATGAGTCACCTAATGACCACCTGCTACTGGTGTGCAAGCAAGTTACTATACCGAAGAAGTTGGAATATAATAATACAAAATCTACCAGACAACAATACACAACAGGAGGACAAGCGATGCAGCCCATTCCACCTACCACCCGAGTCTGAGTCGTATTATACATATGTACTATCTTGCCTTCAGGCTAGAGTGTGGGACAGGGATGTAACGCTTTGGCACGCAAGGCCACTCGGAGGGAGCTGGATGGATAACCGAAACTCTAAGGGAAAGGATTGGTGAAAGTGTGAACTCCACACCAGGGGAGTGAAATGGCTAATATCAGCGCGAAAATCTGCTATGAGCCTAGGTCTGGTATGACAAGAGAAGGCATCCTGCCTGAAAACTGGTTGTTAGCAATTGCGTATCGGTGAAATACCGCTTAGTATGTAGACCCAGATTGTTAGCGCTAAAGAGTTACTAGTTTATCTGTGGAGACCTCAATGGTCGAAACTACGCAGGCGTAGTAACAAACATCTTGTTACCTTCACGCAATACCAACAATTCCTAAACCAAAGAACCAAGAAAGTCTTATCTGTGCTAAGCATGTGGAATTAGATGCTCTGAAACCAAGACAATCCAACTGTCAGGAGGGGATCACTTACCTCTATATACACGATAAGCAATGTAAAGTTAAAGTCTTATTAGACTTGGTATCTAATGTGTTCCTTATCAATAAGGACCTAGTTGAAGACCTTCGCGTTCCGACAGCAGAACGCAACAATGCAGTTGATATCTTAGGCTTTGATGGATCGTCAGCCACCTCAGGAGGGAAGTCTTATACTCTCCCTAAAAAATTGGAAATTGGAAGAAACCTACACATCTCTGAAGTATCGGGTGAAGTGGCTAAAGTAGGTCATTACGGAATGATAATTCCATTTAGTTGGTGGCATCGTGAATACACAGTGTCTCACATAGAAGGTGCAGACAATTGGACTTTCTCCACAAAATGTTACGAAAACTGTGTGGAAGATGATGAAGGAATAGTGGATATGTTCAAATATGACGAATCCATCACTTGAGACCCTAATGCATACCGCATCGCAAGAATCGGAGCCATCAAAAATATGGTGGAACTCGAATCATTATCGAAGAATACTGGTGTTACAAACATTTGTTTGAAGCCCAGATGGTAGAAAAACTAGCCCCAAGACAGACATTCGGTCATGAAATCAAGTTGATTCCCGGATCAACACCCTCCTGAGGACAGATATATTCACTATCCGAAAGACAGCTTAAGGCATTAAGAGAATACTTGGAAACAATAATTAAGCAGAGAAAGATTATATGAAGTCAATCTCCTGCAGGAGCACCTATATTATTTGTACCCAAACTGGACAGAAGGCTATGACTAGTTGTGGACTATTGAAATATAAACAAGATTACCATCCTCAACAAACATCCTCCTCCCCTAATGTCTGAACTATGAGACCGAGTAGCCAGCGCCAAGATCTTCACCCAGTTAGACCTTAAAGATGGCTACCACTTGATTAGGATTAAGGAAAGAGATAAGTGGGAGTCAGCTTTCTGAACGAGATATGGGCACTACAAATATAAGGTTATACCTTTTGCATTAGTAAATACTCTAGCAACTTTCCAAGATATGATGAACTAGGTACTTAAAGAATACTTGGATATTGGAGTCATGTATTATCATGACGATATTCTCATCTACTCCAAGGATCAAAAGGAACACATCGAAGCTGTTAAAAGAGTTGTACAAAGTCTGTCGGAATTTCAATTAGCGGTGTTACTAAAAAAGTTGACCTTCCATGCCACTGAGGTAGAATTCCTCGGCTATATGGTAGAGGTCGATAGGATGTCTCTGAGCACCATCAAGATGGAGTCTATTATGGTTTGCAAAGCACCAAAGTCGGTTAGAGAAGTACAAGTTTTTATTGGATTCGCTAACTGCGACCAATACTTTATAAAAAACTTCTGCGCTATTTGCAAACCCATAACCAAGACATTACGAGGAAATCCTAAAAATTTCAAATGGGGGATTGAGCAGGATACTGCATTCGAAGAATTAAAACACTGATTCACCACAGCTCCCATTCTCCACTACTTCTTCTCAGAAAGAGAAACGGTAGTGGAAACCAATGCTAGCGATTTCGCACTCAGTTGCATTGTTTCTCAATATTTTGAGAAAAGGCTACATCCTGTAGCTTTCCATTCCAGAAAGCTAAACGCGGTGGGGTGCAATTATGAGATTCATGATAAAGAACTTCTCCGAATCCTTGAAGCATTTAAGGAATGGAGACACTACTTGATCGGAACGGAAAAACCGGTACTAGTCTTTACCGACTATCAGAACCTACAATACTTCTTCACCTCGAAAGTCTGCAGTGGCCGTCAAATTCGATGAGCTCAGAAGCTAGGGGAATGCAATTTTCGCATTGTATACCGACCAGGCACAAAGGGCAGAAAGTCTGACGCGTTAAGTAGACGGCCGTAGTACCATGCGGAGGAGGGAGCTACACATCGCGAACAGAAAATTTTGAAACCAGAAAACTTCTTGGTATCACTGATAGCAAGGGTAGGCGTTGAAGGAGAACACTGGGATGGAGATAAGGATTTAGATTTGGAACCAAGAAGAGGTGGAAAGGAGCCCATTATTACGGTTAAAAGATTGAGCAAAAAGGCATACTTGCCAACAAAATGCACGAGAATGGCAGCAGAACGTGATCTGTACACCATAGAAGATGAGATTGTCGCGAGATACGGACAAGCATTGATAAGGACAGGAATGGCCGTAGGGCTAACAGAAGGAACTTGCAGAAGAGTTGCTCCAAGAAGCGGATTAGTAGTTTGCAGCGAGATCTCTACTGGAGCTGGAGTAATTGATCCCAATTATACCGGTGAACTCAAGGTCATGCTATTCAACCATAAAAATCAGGACTACCAGATAAGAATAGGTGATCGCATAGCTCAGCTGGTAGTAGAAATAGTCAACACCGCAGACATGATAGTGGTAGACAACTTGGAAGATATGGAATGAGGAACCGCGGGATTCAGAAGCACCGATATAGCGACAAGATCCTTGATCATCAAGGAACAGGAACTTAGTATCAGTTACCTGCAAGCATCGGCTAAAGACAACGAACACTAGTACGACATTTCAGAAGTACTGCAGAAAGTTCTAATGTCCAACGCTATTATCCTGCAAAAGGTTGTGAAGCAGTTCAATCCTGAATTCTTAAGTGAGAAAAAGTCATCGATCAGAATGGATGCAGGTTGGAGGCAATGGAGGCAAGAGCTCATTAGGTTATGAGACGAGGGAAGATATTTCTCCAAGGACTGGACCGTAACCGACAATCTGCTATACTATAAGCAAAGACTATTTGTACCAGATAGTCAGGCTCTATACACCAAGATTGCAGAATAATGTCACGATTCAAAAGTTGCCGGACATTTCGGACAAAAGAAAACCTTGGAAATCATCATTCGAGACTTCTACTGGAAAGGACTTGCAAAATGGGTCAGTGATTACGTACGATCCTGCGATGAATGCCAACATAATAAGTCATCTAAACATACCAAGTACGGATTACTGCAACCATTGTAAATACCCTACAGGGCGTGGGCGTCTATTACTGTGGACTTCATCACACAACTACCAGAGTCATGGAGGTATACTCAAATAATAGTAGTAGTTGATAGATTCACAAGGATGGCACATTTCATTGTACTACAGACATCTGCTACTGCCAAGGATGTCGCAAACGCATTCCTGAAAGAAGTATGGAGGCTTCACAGTCTACCAACCGAAATCATTTCGGATATGGACTCTAAGTTTGCAGCAGAATTCTGGGAATCCCTCCACAAAGCGCTGCAGATTAAGTGAAGGACGTCAACGGTATACCATCCACAAACTGCCGGACAAACCAAACGTACCAACCAAGTGGTGGAAGGATACCTTTGAAGTTTTGTCAACTATGATCAGGATGACTGGTGTCAGCTACTACCACTAACGGAACATGCCTATAACAACTCTGCAACCAACGCTCATGAGATGTTACCATTCTATACGAACTACGGATTCCATCCACAAACAGAGTGGATGAAGGAGCGTCAAACCCAAAATCCAAGAACAACACTTTATGCAAACTGGATAAAAATGATACATGAACAAGTAAGGGTGTCACTAGAAAAGACACGGGAGAGAATGTCAAAATATTATGACCGGAAAGCGCAACAATAGCCGGACTTCAAGATCGGGGACAAAGTAATGTTAAACTCAAAAAACATTTGCAAATGACGGAAATCAAAGAAGCTAAGTCCCAAGCTTTACAGTTTCTTCCAAATCAAGAAAAAGAGCGGATCACGAGCATTCAAGCTCAACATATACGATTGCAGGAACATTCATCCAGTATTCCATGTCGCACTTTTGGAACCTTTCTGCGAATCTTTTTCTTCATAATTGCCAGCAACTCCCTAGAGAACTGAAGGATATTGACAGCGATCTGCAATAGGAGGTTGAAAAAATAGTGTGAAGGAAGATTCGCTCCTAAAGAAAATGGGTACCCAGCCGCTATCAAGAGAAGCGAGAACTGTGGTACTTCCGCAAATAGTAAGGTTGTTCCGAAGATGAGAACACCTGGGAGCAAGCTACTGTTATGGAAAATTCGGAGGAAGTGGTGGAAAACTTTCATAATGAAAATGCGGACATGCCAGGAAGGGCAAACACAAGATAGTGAGGAAAAGGTTTTTCACCCTGACCACATTGAGTCTTAAAATGTATTTGGAAGAAATTATAAAAAGGTTATAAAGGCATTCGAGGTGAAGCCTGATAGGAAGGAGCTCATATTAGGTATACAGAAATCTAAGATATGTGCACTGACCCACGGTAGGGTAACTGCGCACATACCCATGGTAGGGTAACTGTGCACAGACCCACGGTAGGGTAACTGCACACAGACCCACGGTAGGGTAACTGCACACAGACCCTCAATTTTCCTGAGTGCCAACAACTTCCTGCGGCCCCCTTACCAGGCCAACACGTCGTTAGCGAGATTTCTAGAATTGCGTTCCATAACTGAAATGTCAAATCAATTACGCCCCCTTCATAACACCATATACGTCGCCTTCGTCCGATCGATCGCATGCTGTTCACAGGATATACGGGATGGGACCTTTGGCGACATGTGGGAAGTAGAACCGAAGAAATCCGTCGCAGGCATATTGAGATAGTAGGTTTCAAGGTTAGGCTTCCTAAACTACAAGCCGAAGGTGATGGAACGTTTTAGGCGAAATACTCTAAGAGGATGTCCCAGTAGCAGAGGCTATTAGGAGTATACCAAATCTACCGATACCCTTCTGAGATTAGCTGTTGGTTGGTTGGTCCTAGTAATAGGACCCCTTTACAGAGGCCGGCAGACCAAAGGGAAGCATGCTCAGAAAGGACGACCTAGATAAGTCATAGACCCTTAAGGCGTTGACACATCGGGCTTGAACTTGCGATTGACACTAGATGGCCCAGCATGAACTTGATCACTTCATGACCGAAGAGACTACTGGAACGATAGTCAACTAGGCTAGAGTAATATAATAGTTTATACGGACAACTAAGTTGGAGGTCGTTGTTTGGTATAACAAATAGCACAGTCATCTCAACGGAGGAATACTATTCCGTCATGGCAAAATGGTGTGATAAGTTTTGGAGTCAAACGCTGTTTGCACTTTCCAGATTCTGGACGTTTGCATACTAAAACCAGGATGGGACTTGGAGCGCATAGTAGTTAGAAGTAGTCCACGAACACTCAGACGCGGGATATAAATATCGAAGTGCCTCAGGAGCTTTACAGACATTATCAAGCAATAGAGAAGAGGTCTTATCAATAATAAATTGTTTACCTCATAAATCTTTTGTTTACTTATTTTTATCAAGATGAGCATTCCTCGACACATTCTTCCAACCAAGATTTTGGCCTACGTCCCTCAGTTATCCTAGAGATCGGCATCCGCCTAACAGATGTCCATAATAACGATATTGTACTCTGGTTGATGCACCTGGCCGGTGTGTAACAGGAAGCCATGGGTATACTAGAGGAAATGCTACAGGAAGTAGCAAAGAAGCTAGCCGAACAGGATCAGCAGTAGCAAGTCCATGAAAATGTAACTACCTAGTTACATCGTAGTTTAGGTCAGCAGGGACCGGAGGACCTTGTATGAGATGAAACACAGGGAAAATCAGTGTCAGAGCTCTGCAGCAAGTTCAACCTCTTCCGCAACTAGACAGTGGCCCAGGATAAGTACTTCACAGTATCGCTGATAGACATATACGACTGCATGAAAGAATAACGGACGAGCTTACCCATATTGCAAAGAAAGCAAAAGAAAATGGGCGAAGATACCAGGGAAGTGGGAAAGTCCTTAATAAAAGCCAAAAATGATTCAGCGGAAACGATAAAGGAATCGATAAGACTGGACCTGTTGCTGCTATATTCAGTCCCAGAAAAGGGAAATGACGAAGACAACTACTCCTCACCTACACGAAGGGTGAAGGAGAAAGACAAAGAAGCCAGTGATGCATCCTCTTCAGGTGCCCAGAGAGGTGACCCTGGAGATCCTAGTGATGATGGTGACGATGATGATGAGAGAGGAAGCAGGAGAGGAACTCCAAGCTGTGGCAGGTGAAGACAAATATCAGATCAGTCTGGTATGGCAGAAATACTTGCCAACGCGATGGCGCTAAACATTAAGTGACCATCGGAACCATCCCCATTCCTTGTGGACGAACCTACACAAGATATATACATGTGGATTATACAATATACCGACTATTTCTTGAGAAAACCTGCGAATCTGTAACAATGCCCGGGAACTAGTTATAAATGTGCTCAACTATACTAAAAAAAACATAGTACTTTCTTACACCATTTGGTATCCGAAGGCTATGGATGGACTTCAAGGAGAAACCCCGCAGTCAGAACTGGCCATGTGAACTCATTTTGAACACAATATGATCAAACGATTTGCCCCAGTAGAAGCAAAACAACTAGCGCTTCAAGCTATGAAGCTGGTTGTATACGAAGGCAGTATTGAACGCTACCTCACAGTCATGCACAACCATAACATAAGGGCCCACATGACGGGGGAATCTTGGAGGAAGGAAGTTGAAAGCAAACTTTCAAAACAAATTGTCCACAGGTTGTTGGCCTTGCAATACAGGACGGAACAAGAATGGGAAGAGGTACTCAGGCTATGAGGTTGATTAGAAGAAGCACTTCTCGCTGGAGAAAAGCTTGTGAGAGACAGACTCTCTAAGCCAAAAATTGTCTAAGAGGTTAAAAGAGAAGACTGACGGGACTCAAAACCAAAGTGGCAAAGGGACAACAAACTTTATATCAAGGGAGGTAGAGCCCCACCATGAAAAAGAAAAAGGGACAATGAG
This sequence comes from Tuber brumale, assembly GCA_014065205.1. NCBI lineage: Eukaryota > Fungi > Ascomycota > Pezizomycetes > Pezizales > Tuberaceae > Tuber > Tuber brumale. Next base: position 58,583 of record JACCEG010000114.1, on the reverse strand, counting down.
CCGGAAAAGCCTAGGAAGAGATTTGGAGGTACAACGAAGACCACCCACACACACTTCGACTAGGCTCGTACCGGCATCCTGCAGAGTGTGATAGATCTTGGAGGAGAGGTGGGAATTGTACATGTGGTGGAAAGAAAACTCACACCTACCTGACATGTTGGGGAGATCCCCATATATTAGCGGCAATGGTCAGTTCAAGACTGTTAAAAATGGGAATTTGTCATTCACAATCGTCTATTGTAAAGCCTAAATTAGCATGCAGAGTCACTACCGTCCAGCATCCAGCCTAGGTAAATAAGATCAAGGAACTGGCAGACATTGAGGAACTAACCTAGGTCAATTCATTGGCACCAATGGCGATAGCATTTGGGTATTCAGTGTCCATATGAAACTGGAATCGAAATGGGAACCCCGTTTGGCTAGTGTATATTGGGTACCAACCATGACAGGAATCGGGTATTCTGTGTACAACTATGGGAGTTGAAACTCAAAATGATCAAACCGGTATGAAGCAAGTCTCACATTATAGGATCGATGCAAGTAGGCTTCAAGTGAAGGAACCCTACAAGGGACTTGAGAACTTGAACACAAGAATCAATATATGGAGAGTCTTGATCGAAAGAGAGGATAGTCAACATGCCCACATGGCCCAGGAGCTAGCAGTACGAAGTTTCTCGAGTCACCTGATGGCCGCCAGCTACCTATGTGCAAGCAAGTTACTATACCGAAGAAGTTGGGACATAGCAATGCAAGATCTACCTGATAACAATACACAATAGGAGTACAACTGACATGGGCTATTCCACCTACCACATGAGTCTGAGTCATATTATATGTATGTACTATCTTGCCTTCTGGCCAGAGTGTGGGATAGGAATGTACCACTTTAGTGCGCAAAGCCTCTCGGAGGGTGCTGGACGGATAACTGAAACCCTAAGCGAAAAGATTTGTGAAAGTGGGAACCCCACACCAGTGGAGCAAAATGGCTAATAACCACGCGAAAATCTGCTATGAGCCTAGGTTTGGTGCATCGGGAGAAGGTCTCTAGTATGAAAACTGGTCATACGCAATTATGTATTGGTGAAATGCCGCTTAGTATGTAGACCCAGATTGTCAGAGTTAAAAGAGTTACTAGTTTGTCAAAGGAGACCTCAATGGTCCAAACAAAGCAGGGGTTGTAACAAACATCTTGTTACCTACACCAAATACTTATGATGGCTAAACGAAAGAACTGAGGAAGTCTTATCAGTGCTAAGTGCGCAGAGTTAGATGCTCCAAAACCAAAACGATACAACTGCTCAGAGGGGATTGCTTACCACCATATACATAATAAGCGATACAAAGTCAAAGTCTTGTTAGACTCGGGATACAATGTGTTCCTTATTAATATAGACTTAGTTGAAGACCTGCGCCTTCCTATTATTGAACGCAATAATGCAGTTGATATCTTAGGCTTTGATGGATCATCAGCTGCCTCAGGAGAGAAGTGTTATACCATACCTATGAAGTTGGAAATTGGAAGAAACTGTAACATCTCTGAAGTGTCGTGTGAAGTGGCTAAAGCAGGTTATTGTGGAATAATAATTCCATTAGGATGGTGGCATTGTGAACACCCAGTGCCTCACGTAGAATATGTGAAGAACTGGACCTTCTCCGCAAAATGTTGCAAAAACTGTGTGGAAGAAGATGAAGGGGTAGCGGATATGTTTGAATATGATGAATCAGTTGACTGGGACCCTAATGCATGTCGCATCGGACAAGTCGGAGCTATGAAAAATACGGTAGAACTCGAAACGTGACTGAAGGAATATTGGCATTAAAACCATTTATTTGAAGCTCAGATGGCAGAAAAATTACCCCCAAGATGAACTTTCGATCATGAGATCAAGTTGATTCTAGGATCAACTCCTCCCTAGGGCCCAATATATCAACTATTCGAATTTGCAGCTGAAGGCATTAAGAGAATACTTTGAAACAATGATTAAGCGGTTAAAAATTATGCGAAGTTAATCTCCTGCCAAAGCACCTATATTATTCCCACCCATACCTGATTGAAGGCTATGCTTAGTTATAGTTTACCGGAATCTAAACAAGATTACCATCCTCAACAAACATGCCCTTCCACTAATATCTGAACTCTGAGATTGAGTAGCTAGTGCCAAGATCTTCACCAAGTTAGACCTCAAAGATTTCTACTACTTAGTTAGGATAATGGAAGAAGATAAGTGCAAAACAGCTTTCCAGATGAGATATGGGCACTCCGAATATAAAGTTATGCCATTTGGATTGGTCAATGCTCTGGCAACTTTCCAAGATATGATAAACCAAGTACTTAAAGAATACTTGGATGTTGGAGTTGTGTGTTACCTTGATGATATTCTCCTTTATTCAAAGAATGAAAAGGAACATATTGAAGCCATCAAGAAGGTTTTATAAAGTCTATCAGATTTTCAATTAGCGGTATAGCTAAAAAAGTCGATGTTCCATACTACAGAGGTAGAATTCTCCCGCTATATAGTGGCGGTTGATGGTGTGTCTTTGAGTACCCGAAAGGTAGAATCTATAATGATATGGAAAGCACCTAAGTGTGTCAGAGAAGTACAAGTTTTTATTGGATTCATTAACTTCTACCAACAATTTATCAAAAACTTGTCAGCTATTTGCAAACCCATAACCGAGACATTACAAGGAAATCCAAAGAATTCAAATGGGATGTTGAACAAGATATGGCATTTCCGGAACTAAAGTAGTGATTCACCACAGCTCCTATACTCCACCACTTTGTCTCTGCAAGAGAAACAGTGGTAGAAACAGAGGCTAGCGATTTCATACTCGATTGCGTTCTTTCTCAATACTTTGAGAAAAGATTACATCCAGTAGCTCTCTATTCCAGAAAACTAAACTTGGCGGAGCGCAATTATGAGATTCATAATAAAGAACTTCTTGCCATCCTCGAAGCCTTCAAGGAATGGAGACACTACTTGATCAGAACAGAAAAACTATTTACAGTCTTTACTGACTATCAGAACCTGAAATACTTCTTCTCCTCATATGTCTGGAGTAGCCGTCAAATTCAATTGGCTCAAAAGTTAGTGGAATATAATTTTCGCATTGTATACTAACCAGGCACGAAGGGCAGAAAGCCTGACGTATTAAGTAGATGGCCGGAGTACTGTCCTGAGGAGGGAGTTACGCATCGCGAACAGAAAACTTTAAAACCTGAAAGTTTCTTGGTATCACTATTAGCGAGGGTAGGCGATGAAGGAGAAGACTGGGATAGAGATAAGGATTTGGATTTGAAACCTCGAAGAGGTGGAAAGGAACCCCTAATTAGGGTCAAGAGATTGAGCAAAAAGGCATATTTGCTAACAAAGGGCTCAGGAATGAAGGCAGGACATGACCTATATGCCATAGAGGATGACATTGTCCCGAAATATGAGCAAGCAATAATAAGGACGGGAATTGCTGTAGGACTACGTGAAGGAACTTACCGAAGAGTGGCTCCAAGAAGTGGACTAGCATTTTGAAGCGGAATCTCCACCGGTGCAGGAGTTATCGACAATGATTACACCGGAGAACTCAAGGTCGTACTATTTAACCAAATGAATGAGGACTGCCAGATAAGAATGGGTGACCATAGAGCTCAGTTGGTAGTAGAAAAAGTCAACACCTCAGACACGAGGGAAGTAAACGACTGGGAAGAAACAAAATGTGGAACCGTGGGATTCAGAAGCACCGATATAGTGATAAGATCCCTGATTGTGAAGGAACAGGAACCTAGTATCAGCTATCAACAGGCATCTGCTAAAGACAACGAACATTGGTATGATATTTCAGAAGTACTTGAAAAAGTTCTAATGTCAAATGCCATTATCCTACAAAAGGTTATGAAGCAGTTTAACCCTAAATTCTTAAGCCAAATACAGGCAGCTATCAGAACGGACGCAGCTTGAAGGCAATGGAGGGAAGAACTCATTAGGTTATGAGACAAAGGAAAGGCTTTCCCTAAGGACTGGACCTGAACTGATGATCTACTATATTATAAGCAAAGACTATTTGTACCAAATAGCTAGGAGCTATACACAAAGATCACAGAAGGATGTCATGACGCAAAAGTGGCAGGACATTTCGGACAAGAGAAAACCTGAGAGATTATTGTGGGTGACTTCAACTGGAAAGGACTTGCAGCATGGGTCAATGACTACGTACGATCCTGCGATGAATACCAATATAACAAATTCCCTAGACATGCCAAGTACAGATTATTGCAACCACTGCAAATAACCTACGCAGCATTGGCGTCCATCTCAATGGAGTGCATCACACAACTACCGGAGTTACAAGGACATACTCAGATAATAGTAGTAGTTGATCAATTTATAAAGATGGCACATTTCATCGGACTACAGACATCGGCTACAGTGAAAGATATCGTGCATGCATTCCTAAAAGAGGTATAGAGGCAATACGGCATGCCAACCAAAATCATCGCGGATATGAACTCAAAGTTCACGGGAGAATTCTGGGAATTCCTCTGCAAAGTGCTGGAAATTAAGCGATAAATGTCAACGGTATAATACCCCCAGACTGACGGATAGACCAAACATACCCACCCAGTGCTGGAAGGATATCTTGGAACTTTCATCAACTATAATCAGGATGACTGGTCTCAACTACTACCACTAGCTGAACATGCCTATAACAACCCCGCTACCAACGCACATGGGATGTCCCCATTCTATGCAAACTATGTTTTCCATCCACAGACAGAGTGGATGAAGGAGCAAGAAGCTCAGAATCCAGGAGTAACACTCTACACGAACTGGATTAAGATGATACATGAATAAGCAAAAATGTCACTAGAAAAGATACGGGAAGAAATGTCAAAATATTATGACCGGAAACCTCAACAACAGCCAGACTTCAAGGTCGACGATAAAGTAATGTTAAACGCAAAGAACATTTGAACATGATGGAAATCAAAGAAGCCAAGTCCTAAGCTTTACAGTCCTTTCCAAATCAGGGAGCAGCGCAGATCACGTGTGTTCAAACTCATCATATCCAATCGCTAGAACATTCGCCCAGTATTCCATGTCGCACTATTGGAACCCTACAGCGAATCAGTTCATGACAATTGTCAGCAACTCGCTAGAGAACTTGAGGATATTGAAGGCAATCTATAATGGGAGATTGAAAAAAGTAGTAAGAAGCGAGATTCACTCTTATCGAAAATGGGTATGCAGCTGCTATCAAGTGAAGCGAGAACTGTGGTACTTCATTAAATGGCAAGGGTGTTCAGAAGATGAGAACCCATAAGAGCCAGCTACTGGTATGGAAAATGCGGAGGAAGTTGTAGAAAACTTTCATAATGAAAATCTGGACATGCCAGGAAGGGTAGAAGTAAGATAGTAAAAAAAAGGTTTTCCTGCCATGGCAAAGTAAACACGGAAGCTTTTTCACCCTGACCACACTGAGTCTTACAAAGTATTTAGAAAATATTATAAAGATTATAAATGCATTTGTGGTAAAGCCTAGTAGGAGGGGGGTCGTGTTGGGCGTATAGAAATCTGTGACAAAATGTTTGCAGACCTTATGGTAGAGTAACTGCACACAAACCCTTGATTTTCCGGAGAGCCAACAATCCCCTCCGGCCCCCTTATGGTGCCTACATGTCATTAGCGAGATTTTAATCGTTGTGTCCTGTAACTAAAATATCACATCAATGAAGTCCACTTCATAATACCATATACGTCACCGCCATCCACTTGACCACATGCTGTTCACGTGATATATGAGAAGAGACCTTTGGCGACATCTGGGAAGTAGGAAGGAGGAGATCTGTCAGAGGCGCATTGAGATAGTAGGCTTCCACATTAGGCTTCCTAAACTATGGGCCGAAGATGACGGGACATTTTGGTGAAATACTGCAAGAGGATGTCCCAGTATTAGTGACTATTGAGGACATACCGAATCCACCCATACCCTTCTGAGATCAGCTGTATGTTGGTTGGTTCTAGTAATAGGACCCCTCTATGGAGGCCAGCAGACCAAGGGGAAGTACGGTCAGAAAGGAAGACCTAGATCAGTTGGAGACCCTTAAGACGTTGACATATTGGGCTCGGGCTTGCGATTGGCACTTGATGACCCAGCAATAGCTTGATCACTTCGTGACCGAACAGACTACTGGAATGATAGTCAATGAGACTAAAGTAATATAATAGTCTACATAGACAACTAAGTTGTAGGCCACTGTTAGGTATTACCAATACCACAATCATCTGAATGGAGGAATACTATTCCGTAACCGTGAATGGGTGTGATAAGTTTCTGGGTTAAACAGTATTCGTACTTATAAGATTCTGGATATTTGGATATTAAGACCCTAGTGGTACTACGCTGACATAGTAGTTAGAAGTAGTCCACGAACACTCAGACGTGAGATATAAATATTGAAGTGCCTCCCAAGCTTTACAGATATCATCAAGTGACAGAGACGAGATCTTATCAATATAAAATTGTTTATGCTTTAAAATCTTTACTTTATCTATTTATTGAGACAAGCCTTCATCGATAGATTCTCTGATTAAATATTTGGCCTACCTCTTTCAGAATTATACTAGAGTTTGGTGTCCGCCTAACAAGTTCCCAGATCTGGTTTGCCCTAGCTAGTGTCTGAATGGTAGTAACCTTTGGTGCTAACTTTGGCTTTACAATAGCTGAATTGCATGACAAATTCTCATTTTCATTGGTCTCGAGCTGCAAGTTACTGCCAATATATGGATGTCTCCCCAATATGTTTAATAGGTATGGTTTCTCTTTATACAATATGTGCAATTCTTTTCCAGCCTTCAGGTGTCCATAACACTTTACCGGATACTAGTATAAGCCTGATCGAAATTGTTCTGGGTTGTTTTTACCATGCCTCATAATCCTTTCCTTAGCCTTCTGGTTTTTCCTCCTATTTTCATTTTCGTAGTGGGACTCTACTCCTCTTGACATAAGGTTTATTATTCCTTTGTCTCTTTTGTTTTTAGTCTTGTCGGTCTTCTCTTTTGACCTTGTGGACTTTCTTTGCTTTAGGTGGTTGGTCTCTTGTAAGCCTTGTTCTTATGAGTAATGCTTCTTCACAGTGTCTTACCCCCCTAAGTCTTTCTTCTGATTCTTGATCTGTATCATAGTGTATAGCCGACAACCTGCAAATAATCTTTTCTTGATACTTATTTTCTACTTCCTCTCTACTGGACTCTTCTATCATGTATGCTCTAATATTGAGGGTGTGCATGAAGGTCCAGAATAGTTCAATACTGCCTTTGTATTTGACTAACTTCATATCTCAAGGTACTTGTCTTTCTGCTTCAACTGGGATGAAATACTTGCTCATATCATGCTCAAACCTTGACCAAGTAGCTAGTTCTGATTGTCGCATTTCCTCATGAAGTCCATCCATAACCTTCAAATACCAAATAGCATAAGGAAGGACTATATCTTCCTTTAGACAATTGAGTATATAAATGACTCATTGTTGAACATCCATTCAAATCCCTGGGTTTCTTTGGCAATAGTCAGTACATTGAATAATCCAGACATATATATCCTGGATTGTCTTAGCCTTTGAGAATGGAGAGGTAGTTCTGATGGTTACTTAATGGTTACCGCCATTGCATTGGCAAGGGTTTCTCCCATACCAGACTGATCTGATGTTTGTCCTTCCTATCTATAGGGGCGACTATCTTGTGGTCTTCATCTTCTTTCATCATCATCATTGTCATTATTATCAGGATCATCAAGGTCACCTCCTTGGACTCCTGAGGGGTTTGAATTAGCAGTTTCCTTGCCTTTCCCCATGTCTCTCCATGTTGGTGGACTATAATATTTCTCACTGTCTCCCCTCTCCTCTTCAACTGAGTATAGTGAGACAGGGACAAGTTTCTTAGTACTTTTTACCTCCTTTGACAAATCATTTAGTGCCTTGATGACTTTTCTGATGGAATCCGAAGTATCTTCTGCCATCTTGGCTTAGTGCTTTTATAGGTCTCGTAGATCTTTTTGTTGATCTTTAAAACCTGCATAAATGTCTAGTAATAAAGTGGTGAAGTACTTGTTACAAGCTACTGTCTAATCTCAGAATACGTTACATTCTTGCTACAGGTCAGTCTCTAACTTGTCTAATGGTTAGTCTTGAGCTAACGCTTCTTGACCATGTTAGCTTAAGCTACCATGTAACTGTATGGTTATAAGTTTATAAGCCTGTTGTTGTCAGTCCTGTTCAGTCAGCTTGGCTGTTCTTTCAACATTTCCTGTTGAATTTCTTTCACCTCCTGCTCTACCTCTGCCAGTTGGATTAACAAGATTGATATCTCATTATTGTGGATATCTCACCCATCAGGAATCTTTTGCTGTACCTCAAATAATTTTCAAGTATTGTCTTGAGTTACCTCCTTTAAATGTTTGAAGGCAATATTTACTTAGTCAATTGAGGTATTTATATCTTTTCTGATATGACCTAGAGTAATTCTCAACTGGCTAGCCAATTTGACTAGGTTGGGTGCATGTTCTGTCGATTTCGGTATTGTTGATCTTGTAATCCAGCGGGAGCGAGCCACACTAAATGATCACAGTGAAGATGTTCTATCTCTTTTAGGGTTTCTGATGTCAGGGTATAGAGAGGGTGATTGACTCCAATTGATGGAGTCCTTTTTTGCAGATATATCTGGTCTCGTATCCTTGGGTTCCCCTTCGGTTATTCTCCTCATGGGACACCGCAGTACCTTCACCATCCCATTGAAGAGTTTGTCAGATAACTTTAATCCTAAAGTTTTGTTCATGGGTATGTAGTCTGATACTGTATGCTAGGATTCTCTTTCTCCTTTGAATAGTTCAAGGAGTTTGATGAGTGGTATATGACACAATAAACCCTTTTGAGGAGATGGTACCGAAGGGTTGGGATGGTCAGATTCTGGGTTTTAGACCTGAACTTTATTTTTCTGAAAGTTCAGAATGTACTTATAGTACATATATTGAGTTTTAGGCCCAGGCTGAGGGAAATTGTTACTCATGGCCAAATGTACCTAGTTGCCAATTTAAGGTGTACTGGGTACTCCACTGAATGAAATTTTCTGACAAGGTCGAACTTCACTCACAGTTTGGACCATACCAGGTACAATAGATTTGAAAGGATTGATCCTTTTTTGGGATCCCGAAAGGTATTGTGAACTAGGAGAGTTCTGAGGTATCGATAAATTCAATTTCAAGTAGCTCTGTGGCAAATATTTCTGCAAATATAGTAATGTAGATGAGACAATGAGGTGCTTCGAAAATATCATCCAAGCGAGAGCTGAGGGTGCAGTTTGTAGTGAACTTATAGTTCATGTAGTGAGCCTTGGTAATAGGAGAACTATCAATATACTATTAGGCAGATGCCAAACTCTAGTATGACTAAGAGACATAGGCCAAAATCTTGGATCGGGGAATCTGTTGAGGAAGGCTCGCCTTGATAAAAGGTAAAGTAAAGATTTAAAGTGTAATCAATTTCATATTGATAAGATCTCTGCTTCGTCGCTTCATGATTTCTGTAAAGCTCAGGAAGCACTTCGATATTTATATCCCGCATCTGAATATTTGCAGACTACTTCTAACTACTATGTTTCTGAAGTACCCTCCTGGTTTTAAGACGCAAATGTCCAGAATCATGTAAGTGCGAACAACATTTGACCATGAAACTTTTCACACCCTTTTATGGTTACAGAATAGTATTCCTCTACTGAGATGACTGTGCTATTTGTTTTACCAAATAGAGGTCCTCAACTTTGTTAACTGTATAGACTATTATCTTACTTTAGTCTTATTGACTATCATCTCAGTAGTCTCTTCAGTCATGAAGTGATCAGTTTCACACTGGGTTACCTATCAACAATCTCAAGTTCAAGCTCACCATACCAACATCTTATCGATCATTAACTTAGCTAAGTCTTCCGGTCTGAGCGTGCTTTCCCTTGGTCCGCCTACCTCCGCAGAGGGATCCTATTACTAGGACTAACCAACCTACCGCTGACCTCAAAAGAGTATGGGTAAATTCGGTATGTCCTCAATAGCTTCTGCTACTGCAGCATCCTCTTGGAGTATTTCGCTGAAAATGTCCCATCACCTTAGGCCTGTAATTAGGAAGTCTAATCTTGAAGCCTACTATCTCAATATGCCTCCCACGGAATCTTTCCATTTCACTTCTCAGATGTTGCCAAAGGTCCCCTCCCGTATACTCTGTGAACAGCATGCAGCTAGATAAATCGTAGTGATGTATATGGTATTATGAAGTGGGCTTCATTGATGTGACTTTTTAGTTACAGGACGCAACTATCAAAATCTTGCTAATGACATGCTGGCCCTGCAAGGGGGCCGGAGAGAGGTGTTGGTATTCCTGAAAATCGAGGGTCTGTGTGCAGTTACCCCACTATGAGGTCTGTGCACTAATAATACCTAATGCAAGGATATACTTTTACTGATGCTTTCAGCATAAAACTTATTGGATAAAGGTTTAAGCTTAGGCCCAACAATCTCAAGTTTTGCTGCTTCATTTTTTTTACTTTTACTATTGAGATACTTGTATCTTTACTTTACATTCCTGCAGAACACTTTGATGCAGTCACACACTTAGAATCCATTTCCCTATGTGGAGTTCCTATTATTATAGTACTATATACTCTCCTTGATATCAACTTTAATTACTATCAAACTCAAACTCTAGTCTGTAGATTTTTGAGATACTCTAAATTAAATATTCAACTTGGAATCTAGTAATTACTTAGATGTGGTTTAGTTGAAGTATGATAGCTGTTGTAGGATTTGTGTGAAGAAGGAAGGGAAAACCTTTTCTGTATATAGGGAGGATCTTCTCCACCTTTCTTCCTTCCTGATGACAACCGAATCGAAACTAAGTCTTTGAACGATGCACAACACAAACAAGAAAAAACCAATTGGTGTTGGAGTATGCGAGTGAAGTACACTGAACAATGAAACTTTTCCTTGATGAGCAAGGGTTGATATGAACATTTGTGAATTGATTTTTCTTTCCTTTGTCTTTTGTTTTGTTTTTCATCTTGATGGAAGTTACTGATCCGTTTTCTTTGGTTCTTGCTCCTAGACACGTAATCGTTTTCTCATTACCAACTTTCCAGAAAGTTTGACTACTACTCCCATGCCCCGATCGTCCAAGAAGTTCAGTTATATAATTATATCCCCAAGGGCGGATTTTGTTTGTTCACCAAACTAGATATGAATGCAGCTAAACCCGACAAAATCACAAACCTCGTCCCATAATACCTCTTGTTCTCGATAGCCAGCTGATTTAATAGGAGGCGGTATGAGCTGCTGAAGAATTCTTCCGGGTGAGCTATCACTGCCGGTACGTTGAAAGAATCATGTCTTAGATCCATTGGGTCCGACTACCGCTTCCATGGTAGGGGACGGCTTGAATCTTCAGACTAACCCCAAAGGCCCCCCGGACCCGCCGGTCAGCACGGAGCCAGCTTGCCCGGAGCACCACCCTGCGCGTGCCAAGAAATCTTGGACCCAACTTAGCCTAATCAGGTCCAGCCTAACCAAGGGCCCGGGTCGGCTCAAGAAATCTTGGTCCATTGGGCGTCTTGCATCGGACTATGGGAAAGTGGCTTTACAAACCCTAAGCCGGGCCTGGCCTGGGTCTGCTGCAGGCCGTGGTTTCAAACCATAAGTTAGATTTCGTCACTAGAAAAGAATTTACCTCCGTCTTGCCAAGGCATCTAGTAGCTTTGACCTGGGTTGCGCGAAGATTCGACCTGGCGGTTTCCGGGGCACCGCCGGGTTTTTTCGACAGCTGATAATTTCGACAGGACTCACCCAGATGTTCAAATCCATAGCCGTGCTTCGAACCCATAGTCTGGACTATCGTCCGGACTGGCCACTTTGGATCGCTGCCCCCATCACATGGAAAGAGGCGGGAACAGAATCGGACTCTGCAAACGAACGCAGTAGCGCCAATGACTCCGACTTAGTCACATATTTCACTGATACTTTGAGCGGGGGTGTGGGCTATGAATCATCCATGGGACCTATCTAGTGGATGAAATGGTGATAATAAGTTGCATAGCTGCAAATGAGAGAGCTGTCTAATTATAGGACCATCAGTGGAAAAGAGCAAATGCCATTCAACAGCTACCTATGATCATTCTCGAGACTACCAAGTAAAACCAATCGTAATCGACTAGACTCCACTATACTCGATCACAACTCAATAGTGGCCATGACCGATTACTCGATCGGGGTCCACCAATCCGCTCGATCACTCGATTACGGAGTTCTCGATAATGCTCGTGGCCATCACTACTTGCAAAACCCCCACACATAGTGATTCCACAGATCTCGGTCATTGAACGATCCCTGCCTGCTGGTTTGGGGGACGCCCGGGAGGTGAATGGCTTCCTCGAACCAGCATTTACCAACTGTGGTGCAAAGGGTGCTGCCCTTCTCTGAGCAAAATGTGCCGTTGAGATATCTACAGTTGGTTTCCTTGGATAATAGGGGGTACTGCGGCATATTATCTATTTCAAGAGATCGCATAGGACATTCTTGGTGCCCAAATCCATCATTTCTAGATGGGGAGGTAATGATTGGGAACCGGGTTAGATTTACTCATCCATTATAGTTGAAAATACGATAGGGCAGTCATGCACAAAGTGCTGTTAACAGGTCTCCACCTCCTACTAAAGGCACAGTAACCCTCGAAAGGCGGTAGAGCGCAAAGGAGAGGATGGGATTACATTTGAAAACTGCGGTGAGTAAAACACTTACGGGAGCAAGCACCAACGCTGAGATCTCCAGTTGGGCTTTGCTTGTCTAAAGTATGATCCATAGCAATTAAAGCGTCTACCAAGGTGGGTGCATTTTCGATCGCCCCTAGTCGCATTGCCTCAAGCGTCCCGGTTTTTAACCTCACTACCTAGGGGTATTAGAATGTGGTTTTGTCGTCGCACAATCAGGGTCTTCCCGCCGCGTGGCGCTGTGTATACTTGTTGTAGGAACGTGGACAGTACGCTGTCGACGACCTATGAATTCCTACATAGTGATGCTTTCCTGGCTTGTTCGCGAAGTTGCTGTCGCTATTTATTTCCTTAAATAAGGGTTGGTCTTTCCTTCTTTTCTACTTATTCTTTAATCGATCAACAAAATGGTCTTCCCTACTCGTGCTGTTCTCACCTCGCATTTCGTCGCCTACACTTGTTGCTACGACAGCGCTTGAGGTAGTTGGAGTACAATAGGGAGGTTCGAGGTCCTCAGTACATGGAAGCTGCAGGTGCTTTTGTAGAGGTGTACGGTATTTCATTGGAAAATAAGGTACTTGTACACAGCAAACCTTCTGGCGAGGAGGTACACTGTATCCTGAGTGCAGAGGTAGAGTTATTTTATTTCTCGTCCCTTGTTCAAACTAACTTATACTTTGCCCCGCCAAAGCGAGAAAGATCAAACCGATACACCCTGTCCCAGCAGGAGCCAATACAGGTAACTTTCAAAGCGGCATTCGCGCTGTTGTGTACTGTATTCGAGTACAGTACTCAGTTTTCGGCATCCAAGAACGTTGAACCTCCGCTCATACCGGTACCCTGCTGATGCTTCAGAAGAGCAAGGCTGACAGAACAAGTCTTCCATGTGTAACATGAGATGCCGATGCCAAGAACTGGGATCGGCATGAAAACTCATCACCCTCTGTCCGGCGATGAAGTTTACATCTCTTGAGTTACTGGAGAGCCGGAATCACCTCCAGGGCTCAAGCCCCCAGCTCCACTATACCCATCATCGCTATTACCTTCCCATAAGCATGAGCGTGGGTACAAGCTCGAGGATGGAACGGGAGAATACCTCTTCAGATCTACGATTTACTGTGCGACATCCAACGGCGGTTCTTCCCGGTTACTTGCTCATAGGTTCCACCACAATGCCGAATCTCAGAGAGCTAAAGCGGAGGCCCTACCTGGTAATTCAATGCAAACAAAAACATGTTATCTGCTTGTAGGTAATCCCCGGATGACAGACGTTACCCACAGTCACCGTTGATACATTCATACAGGCCATTCACCTCACTACGAAAATCCACGTCATTCAATGATGCTTGTCGTGATCACGGGAGAGAGCCAGATACCTACTACCCAGTCTCGCCGAACCAAAACGGCGGTATATATACTCCGATAACAGTACCGGAGTATTGCATAGGATACATTGACCTCTTATGTCCAATGACCCTTGGAATGGACACAATCGATTGGGACAAGAAAATGGGCAGGGTATCTGATGATGACCTCGCAAGAGTCACCGAGGCCCACAAAAGGCTTTTGTGGGGCATGGGTGAGGTCAGCAATCCACCCGGGATCTCTCTCGTAAGTGCACCAGTGTTGGCCGGACACATGCTCAAAGGTGGGAACTTACAACCTGACATCACACCCGGTGTACTACAGCACGACCACGAATCTAGAACGCCAGAGATATCCCAACTGAGTCCACCAAATAGCTCCCGTCAACAAATTGCACCACTGAGGAACATATCCGAAATCGATCGATCCCTACACTCAGCCCCAGGCCCTAGGCGGGGCGGGGGCTCCGGTCGCCGCCCCTCAAATCACAGGACCTTGTATAGACCTTACGATCGAGATAGCCGTAGAGGCAGACAGGACTATAGCAGCAGTAGGGACAGGATAACGCGAGACTCCAGGAACGGCAGCAGCCGTCGAGATAATGATGGGAGACAAATGAGAAATAGGCAGACGAGCACCGGGAACTCATCATACAGCACACGCCACATGAGTTTTAACTCTGGGGACCCAAGTCGAGGCATATAGGCCATACCGAGCATTAGTGCTTATATGATATTTATATGCACCAGAAAGAGGGAAATTGAAAGTGTGTGTTGGATATGGCCCTAACAAAGGATACCATAAAGCACTACTGGCACCATAACGGAACCCACGATAGAAAGCACACAGACAACCTGTTCACGAGATGCTTGAGGGCCGCGTATACTGTCACACCCCACTCCCCCGAAGGAAGGTCAGGGCTGAGGAATTTCCCCCACAGTGGTGCATACAGGAGCATGGAAGAGGAATGCTCTCGATACTGCCACTAGGATAAACCGAATTGTCTCTGCTTGTATACTGATAGCATTTCCTAGATGATCGAGGTGAACCTAATATAGTATATGGCATCTTTCTTGCTCTTTAGAGGGTGGGCTTTGATATTAAGGCGGAATTCGAAGAACTGTAATTATGAGCTGAGAATCTGGGTTGGGTGAATTAAAATCAACCATTAAATCCTAAAATCCTAATACTCTAGAAATCTTAGCGTGCTAATAGTCCATGACTTTGATAATGATTTTTATTTATTCCCAGTTTCGATGAGGTTTAACCTTTCGGATATACAGGTACTTAACTTAGATCATGTGCATTGCACTACGCTAATTAAAATGTCTCCCAACGTGTTACTATCGGAGTACACGAGTTACATTGATCAGTCTGATGCCTATCTTGGCGCAATAGCTTCCGAACCCCATTTATTAGGATCTGTTTAGATACGACCCTTCTGTTCAGTTGCCCCATTGTCTACAAAACGACCGTTTCCTCCCGTTTGACCGTCATTCCTACAGCAGAAAAGGTCGCAAAATGGAACGGAACGGTTGTACTCAAACAGAGCCTTAACACAACTGCTCATGGCGAGATTGATACCATGAGAAAAATTGTGGAAGACCAGAACATGACTCCTGTGAGCAGGAGATGGAGGATCTAACGGGATTTTATCATAGTAAGCAAACAGGAAAGGTAGGAGAAACCCGCACATAGTGGATTCCTTTTTACTTTCTTTTCTCTTTTTTCTTCACCTCTAAACTTCTAAGAATGAATTTGATGGGGACTCAGGAAGGTCCGGTGAAGGCGGCACCTTGAGCAATTACTCTCGCAGCTTTCGAAGATAACGAAGAGCATAAGGGGACACCGGCCGGAAGCCACCAACTAGAACAAGTATTGTCCGGGGACAAAATTAACTAGCTGTCAACGGCCGGAAAATCTTCGGTGATGACAACCACACGCTCCCACCAACCCACTATCATGAAAACCCAAAAGAGAATTAAAAAATGTAAATACATAGTAGAAATTAATATTTAGTATACCATCCATCAGGATTAATAATTGCTTCCACCCTATCCACCATTGATCCTGCCAAAGTATCAAAAACCTTTGGGTCCAGAAATTCCCAACAATGAGTGATAATAGCCGGTTCCCCTCCTATTTCGCTGTCACTCATAGTCGGGCAAAGCAAGTGTGACGCCAAAGCAAGTGTGACACTTCAAACTTTTTTGAACTTTTTTCATTTTTACCTCTTACAGGCCTTCACAATACTAGTATTAATTAGATACATCATTTTTTTTAAGAGGATATAAAGTTTCAATTTAAAGTAACAAAATCATTATTTTCCATAATTGAATCAGTGGATATAGATGAAGAATCATCAGAATCTGATTCACCACTCAAATCTTCACCTTAACTTCTAATACTAGTATTACCATAATGTGTATTACTAATCTCCCTCCCGGTTCTATAAGTTCTAGCTGCTTCCGTGTCCTCCTCAATCTCTTGTAATTGTGAATCAATCACACTACCAGGAATACTTCCTGCTGGTTGTAGCAGCAACAGAGCTTGCATTAAATCTGGTGGTACCTGAAGTGACTCAAGGTCATCTGGGCTTGGGTTTTTCTCAGAATCAGGAATTGGGATCAGCAACTCAGCTGGAACAATCCCACCCTGATCTACAATCTCTTGTACTTTTTTTTTCCTCTCTCTTTCCATCTTCCGAGCATTAATACCGCAACGGTTTAGTGCACTCTTGGCTTTATTCATAGCCACTTGGATATTCTTTTTTGCATGCTTAATTGCGGTAGCTTTTTCCTTCTCCTTCTTTTCCTTCTTTCAAAGTCTAGCACCCTCAACTGTAATTATACCTTCTTTTTGCACTACACGGTGGGAATTCATTTTAAGTCTTTGTTTTCCGAGAACTCAGGCTTGAATAGTACGGTATTGTTCATACTGTAGTTGTGCCTGAGCTAGAACAACCTCAGTACCCTTAGCCCATTGCTGAAATCGCTTCTTAGAAGTGGGACTAAGACTCTCGGCTCGGTCAACCCACTCTCCTATACCTCGCTGGCACTCACAGTATGTGCTGGAAATTTTCGGGAGCTCCAACTCCTCCATATTATCCATTGACACCTCTATATCTGGATCTTCAATTTCTTGGCTACTATGATTTTGGCTATCAACTGGAATTGACTGTCTTTTCCTTTTACTATCATAGTGCCACATCTTTTTTAAAGCATTCTTAAAAGAAACAGGTAACATTTCAGAATCCTTGAAGGAGTTTTTGATGGTACGTGGTTGAAAGGTTTGTTCTCGGAGAGAACTCAAGTCACGGAAAAAGGAAGAAATAGTGTAATCAATATCGAGGGAGTGAAGTGCATGTTGAATTGCCTTATTATGATAGTGCTTCCATGGCCAAAGCACTCCAACATCTAGTGGCTGTAGGACATATGTCAGATGAGAAGGAAATTGGAAAGAAACAATCTGGTTCTCATGACACTTGATTGTAAACTCATCAGTACAATGAGAGACATGTCCATCAAATAAAAAGATGTGCTAGTGTTCATTGGAGCCAGCATTAGCATACTTGATAAAGTGATTAAGCCATTTGAGAGCAACATTCTCATTTGTGTATCCTGTTTCTGATAGTGCAATTACCTCAGTACCAGTCAAGGTATCTTGTATCCAGTTCTCCATAATCTTTTCTCCTGGACAGATAACAACAGGTGGCAATGGTCAGCTACTGTCTGCACATATAGTCTCAATAATTGTAACAGACTTCCTATTCTCAGGACTTGCTATATAAAGCTCCTTGACCTCTGTTGGAATAATGACAGTTTCTCTAGTGGGACATACAACACGTATCTCAGACTCATCCATATTGAAGATGTATTTTCCTCACCTTATTCTATATTTTGAGAGAGTATTTTGATACTCGACAAAAAAGTTCTGAAGATCTTCTGTATGGCTAACTATTCGGACACGGGCGATAGGCTTTGTTTTAATAGTATAGAGATCTGGATTACTCTTAAGCCACAGTTGGAACCATTTCCATGATGGCAGGCCTAGTTGCTCTACTTGTCGAAGATTGCAGATGGCTATATAAATGATTGATGGTGTCGCTCCGAATCCCATCTCAATCTGCTCAAGGCAGTAACGAAAAACAGCCTTCTCTTGTGCTACTGTCAAAATAACATTATTTCCACCATGATGATTGAGAATACCAGGGGCATTACGCTCTTGATAACGCTGATGAAACTGACGCATTCAGATTGATGATGCTTTGATATGAAATATTTGTGCTGCAGTACTAGCCTTCACAGTAGGCTCTTCATCAAGCTATTCCAGGGCACGATCTAAGCGCTCTTTCTCTTCCATCTAGTCAATCAGATCCGACATGGTAATTGGTATAGAAAGTCAAATCTGGTTATTGTATTTCAATTAAACTGAGTTGAAGGAGGCAAGAATGTATGAATGGAGTCTACTTGTCAATTATTATTTCTATGTCTTATTTAAAAATATAATAAAAGCCATACAATTGAATATAATACTATAAAAGCTGTGGTAGAAAAATACAATTTTTCTTTTTTTGAGGCATCACACTTGCTTTGGCATTACACTTGCGTTGCCTGACTATGAGCGATAGCGAAATAGGAGGGGAACTGGCTACTAGTCTCCACTGTTCGTTCTTAGTTATTTTCTTACTTATTACTTTATGCTTTTACAAATATAAAACCTTTACGCTCTTTATAATTTTACCTATACAAGATGAGAACTCTATTACACGAGTAGAGTTGAAGAAAGAGTACGATTGGTAACAAGGACTAGAGACAGGAGAGTCTCTCCCACTTTATCATAGGTATAGGCCTAAGAACTATTGTCAAGGGAGAATGAGAGAAGTATCATCTACCCATTGCTGAGAATTGATACCGATTAGGGATCGTAACAGTGTGTACTACTCTGCCTTCCAGCTCAAGTGTAGGGCAGGGATGTACTACTTTAGTGAAAAGGGCCTTTCTGAGGTAGCTGGATGGATAAACTAAAAACCTAAAGAGAAAAGATCAGGGAACCTGGGAGCCCTACACCAGGGGAGTAAAATGGCTAATAACTGTCCACAAATCTGTTATGAGTCTAGGTCTTGCATGTAAGGAGAAGCCATCCTGTCTGAGAATTGATCGTACACAATAGTATATCACTGAAATGCCGCTCAGTATGTAGACCATGATTGTTAGAACTAATAATTACTGGTTTATCTGTGGAGACATTATTGGTCAAAACTAGGCCGGTATAGTAACAAATATTTGTTACCTACACCTACCAAAACTATAACTAAACAAAAAATCCTGCAACTAGTCCTTGCTAAGCATATGAAAATAGCTGCTCCTAGACCAAAATATTATAACTCTCCAGAGGGTATTGCTTCCCTACATATAATATCATTTACGGGGAAACCGCTCAGGGCCCAGATACTGCTCTCCTATGCCAACTAGTGGAAAATCAACCTCAAATTTATTATTCCCACAAATATTAGAGATACAACTCTGCAACTTTGGGAGCAAGTACCTTTGAATATGGAGAATCGGACTATGTAATTATTATTGCATAATTGAAAGCTATCACTATTTTATCATATTTTTAAAAGTGTTTACCCCAAACTATATAGCTCCAACTTTAAACCAAATATGAATTAAAATTGATATACCAAGTACTTTCATAACTCATTCCAGTACTTCTGTAGGTCATGTATATCTAATAACAAGAGTTTTCACCTTGATTGATAGGAATTCTTTGAATTTATAGGAGGAAATAGAGACCTGAAAAACTATATCAAAATACACGCAAAATTGAGCAATTTGACTACATGATATCTACTTGCACAGTGGACCTATAAATTTAATTCTTTAAAATTAGCTTTGCTAACATGGTCAAGATAGATATGAAAGGGATTAGGCAAAAGTGGAAAGTTTTATGCATTCTATACTTCAACTACATATACTTCAACTACAATTATGTTAGGCAGACGCCAAACTCAAGTATATAACTGAGAGACGTAGGCCAAAAATCTTTGAATAGAAAATCTGTCGAGAAAGGCTCGTCTCTATGAAATAGGTAAGGTAAAGATTTAAAGCGTAAAACAATATTATATTTATAAGATCTCTTCTCCGTTGCTTGATGATGTCTGTAAAGCTCGCGAGGCACTTTGATATTTATATCCCACGTCTGAGTGTTCGCGGACTACTTCTAACTACTATGCCCCTGAAGTACCACTCTGGTTTTAATACGCAAACGTCCAGAATCTTATAAGTGCGAGCACTGTTTGACCATGAAACTTCTCACTCCCTTTCGCAGACATGGAATTGTATTCCTCAGTTGAGATGACTGCACTATTTAGTATACCAAACAGCGGCCTACAACTTAGATATCTGCATAGACTATTATATTACTTTAGTCTTGTTCACTATCGTTCTACTAGTCCCATCAGTCATGAAGTGATCAGGTTCATGCCGGGCCACCTAGTGCTAATCGCAAGTCGGAGCTCGACGTGTCAACGTCTTAAGAGACTCTCACTTATCTAGGTCTTCCTTTCTGAGCATGCTTCCCCTTGGTCCACCGGCCTCTGTAGAGGAGTCCTATTACTAGAACCAACCAACCTACAGCTGATCTCAGAAGGGTATGGGTGGATTCGGTATACCCTTAATAGCCTCTGCTATTGGGATATCCATTTGGAGTATTTCTCGGAAAACGTCCCGCTACCTTCGGCCCATAGTTTAGGAAGCCTAACATTGAAGCCTACTATCTCAATCCACCTCTGATGGAGATCTTCCGTTTCACTTCCCTGATGTCGCACAAGTTCCCCTTCCATATATCCTGCGAACTCCATGCGGACTGATGGACTGCGGCGACGTATACGGTATTATGAAGTAGGCTTCACTGATGTGACATTTTAGTTATGGGACGCAACTCTTAGAATCTCGCTAATGACGTGCGGGCCTCACAAGGAGGCTGGAGGGGGGTGTTGGCACTCCAGGTAATCGAGGCTCTGTGCGCAGTTACCCTACAGTGGGTCTGTGCACATGTCTCAGATTTCCATATGCCTAACATGAGCTCCCTCCTACCTGGCTTCGCCTTGAATGCCTTTATAACTTTTTATAATTTTCTTCTAGGTACCTTTTAAGACTCAATGTGGTCAGGGTAAAAAACCTCCCACATTTACTTGGCCACGGTAGGAAAACCTTTTCCTCACTATCTTACTTCTGCCCTTCCTGGCATGTTTGGATTTTTCCTATGGAAATTCTCCACGACTTCCTCCATGTTTTCCATACCGGTAGCAGGCTCCCATGTGTTCTCATCTTCTGAACAGCGTTGTCATTTGACTAAGTACCACAGTTCCCGCTTCTCTTGGTAGCGACCGTGTACCCGTTTTCTGTAAGAGCGAACCTCGCTTCTTACTATTTTTTCAACCTCCCATTGTAGATCGCCGTCAATATCCTCATGTTCTCTAGGGGGTTGCTGTCGGTTGTCATGAACTGATTTGCGGTAGGGTTCTAATAGTGTGACATGGAATACGGGGTGAATGTTCCATGGATCGGATATGTGGGGCTTGAAGGCTCGTGATCCGCGCTTTTCCAAGATTTGAAAAGGACCATATAGCTTTGGACTGAGCTTTTTTGATTTCTGTCAGGTGCGAATATTCTTTGCATTTAATATTACTTTGTCCCCGATCTTGAAGTCCGGCTGTTGTTGAGCTTTTCGGTCATAATATTTCGACATGCCTTGCCTTGTCTTTTCTAGTGAACCTCTTGCTTGTTCATGTATTGTCTTAATCCAGTTCGCGTAGAGTGTTGCTCCAGGATTTTGAGCCTCGCGCTCCTTCATCCGCTCTGTCTGTGAATGGAAACCATAGTTCACATAGAATGGTGACATCCCATGAGCGTTGGTTGCGGAGTTTTTATAGGCATGTTCAGCTAGCTGTAGTAGCTGATACCAGTCATCCTGATGGTAGTTGACAAAGCTTCGAAGATATCCTTCCAGCATTTGGTTGGTACGTTAGGTTTGTCCGCCAGTCTGAGGGTGATATGCCGTCGACATTCTTCACTTAATTTCCAGTGCTTTGCAAAGGGATTCCCAAAATTCTCCCGCAAACTTTGAGTCCATGTCTGAGACGATTTCGGTTGGTACACCGTGCAGCCTCCATACTTCTTTCAGGAATGCATTTGTGTTAGGCATATGGAAATCCAAGACATGTGCACAGACCCAGGGTAGGGTAACTGCGCACAGACCCTCGATTTACTGGAGTCAACATACCGCTGCGGCCCCCTTATGGGGCCTGCACATCGTTAGCGAGATTTCGAGAGTTGCGTCTTATAACTCAAATGTCACATCAATGAAGCCCACATCATAACACCATATACGTCGCCGCCATCCGTCTGGCCACATGCTGTTCATACGATATCGGAGAGGGAACCTTTGGCGACATCTGTGAAGTAGAACGGAGGAAGTCTGTCAGAGGGCATTGAGATAGTAAGCTGCAAGGTTAGGCTTCCTAAACTACGGGCCAAAAGTGACCGGACGTTTTTGGCGGAATACTCTAGGAGGATATCCCAGTGGCGGAAGCTATTAGGGGTATAATGAATCCACCCATACCCTTTTGAGATCAGCTGTAGGTTGGTTGGTCCTAGTAATAGGACCCATCTACGGAGGCCGGCGGACCAAGGGGAAGCATGCTCAGAAAGGAAGACCTAGATAAGTCAGAGTCCTTTGAGACGTTGACACGTCGGGCTTGGACTTGCGATTGGCACTAGGTGGCCCAGCATGAACTTGTTCACTTCATGACCGAAGATACTACTGGAGCGATAGTCAACCAGACTAGAGTAATATAATAGTCTATGTGGATATCTAAGTTGGAGGCCGCTGTTTGGCATAACAAATAGCGCAGTCATCTCAATGGAGGAATACTATTCCGGGTCTGCGAAAAGGGTGTGACAAGTTTCAGGGTCAAATGATGTTCGCACTAATAAGATTCTGGACGTTTGTGTATTAAAACCAGACTGGTGCTTCGGGGGCATAGTAGTTAGAAGTACTCTGCGAATACTCAGACGCGGGATAAAAATATCGCAGTGCCTCCCGAGCTTTACCGACATCATCAAGCAACGGAGAAGAGATCTTATCAATATAAAATTGATTTACGCTATTAATCTTTCCCTTACCTATTTTTTGAGATGAGCCTTCCTCGACAGATTCTCCAATCAAAGATTTTGGCCTACGTCCCTCTGTGATATACTTGAGCTTGGCGTCTGCCTAACAGTATATTGTTAGTTCTCCTGTTACCAAGGCTCACTATATGAACTACGAGTTCACTTCAAACTCCACCCTCACCTCAGACTTCGATTATATTTTCGAAGCACCTCACTGTCCCTTGTATATTCAAACATTCGAAAAAGTCTTTGACCGTGAGCTCTTCGAGATCGAAGAAGAATATACACAAGAACCCTTGTTGTTCACAATACCTTTCGTGATCCCAACGAGGGATCAATTCAGTCACATATATCGCAGCTGGCACGGTTCGAACTTTGAGTGGAATTCTAGCGAGTCGGAAGTCATTGTCGACTGGAGTACCGAGGACTCCGATAATAAGAAATCAGGAACAGCCTTCCGAGAACCAGACATCCCCTCAGCTTGGGCCTGACAAAATCCTTATATGTACTACAAGTACATTCTAAACCTCGAAAAAGGGAAATTCAGATTCTGAGTTCAAAGTCGGACCAACCAAACCCTTTTAAACTTACACCTCTAGAGTATCTCAAGCGTTGGATACCTTACATACGATTCCTTAAACCGTTTAAAGGATATCAAGAGCTCTGGTATGAAGTACCAGAAATCACGCATCTAGGACTATTAGAGTAATTAGCCTACCTGGAAAGCATCATAATGGCTGAGATACCTCAAGACCCGAGAAAGAGAATAACGGCAGGAGAGCCTATGGACACCCGGCCCGATACGGTGGATCAAACCGATGATTCTGCTATATGGAGTCCCTCTCCGTCAATACCTCATGAACCCGTATTTCGGAGAGCAAATCTGCCCTCTCACCGATCCTCCAGTGTCGCAAGTACACATCGGATATCAAGGGCCTCTATGCCTAAACCAGGAGGAGACGACTCTGCAAACTTGGCCAGATTGGCTGCCCATCTTGGGATAACCTTGGGTCGAATCAGGCAGGACATAGACATCTCGCTCGACCAAGCCAATATCGCCTTCAAACATTTGACAGGAGTCACACAAGACAATATCTTAAAGCTAATTAAGGTGTAACAGCAAATCGTCAAAGGACAAGATGTCCACGCCAATGATATTGGACTCCTGTTAATGCAGCTGGCCGGTGTGGAAGCAGAGATCAAGGGGATTCAAGAGGAAATGCTGCGACAAGTGGCAAAGAAAATTGACGCACAGGAAAGGTGTCAACAGGAACATGAAGAGGTAACCACAAGGTTACATGGATTGCATGGGGAAGACAGCCAAGTGGCATTAGCCTGAGATTAGACTCTGGAACAGATGGTCCTTAGTCTAAGGGTGGAATTTGTCGAATTTCGCCCACAGAGTGTCACCCATGAAAGAAAGGTCAACCGTACCCAAGGACAAATGCGTACCGATCAGATGACCCGTCAAGCGGAGATTTGCAGGTCTCAAGACCAGCAACAACTGCAGAATATCGAGACAAGCCAAACCCTAAAAGGGTTAACAGCGGCCATATATAAGATACTAGCCGCTGCACCAACTCCCGAAACTGCAGGACTCGCACCTTTACCCGCAGTCCAAGAAACTGACAACGAGGAGTACTATGCTTTACGTACACGCAGGGACAAGGGAAAAGGCCGCGAAGCCGCTGATGCATCCCCCTCAGGTGCCCAGAGAGGTAACCCAGGAGATCCTAGTGACGATGATGACGATGATGATGAGGGAGAAAGAAGGAGAGGAAGTCCTAGCCGGAGAAGGCAAGGACAAACACCAGAACAGTCTGGTATGGCAGAAACACTAGCCAATGCAATGGCGCTGAATATTAAGCGACCATCCGAGCCACCCCCATTCTTTGAGGATAAGCCCGTACAAGACATATATGTCTGGATGCTGCAATGCACGGACTATTTCAAGCGGAATCCGCGAATCTGGGACGATGCCCGGGAAAGAGTTATATGTGCACTCAGTCGTACAAGAGGAGAAATAGTGCTTCCTTACACTGTCAGGTATAGGAAGGCTATGAACAGACTTCAAGGGGAAATCCAGCAACCCGAACTGTCAAAGTGGACTCGTTTTGAACACGGTATGATTAAACGATTTGCCCCGGTGGAAGCCAAACGACAAGCACTTCGTGCTATAAGGGTAGTCGAGTATGATAGTAGTATTGAACGTTACCTAACGATCATGCATAACCATAACATTCGTGCCCGTATGATGGGAGAGTCCTGGAGGCAGGAAGTCGAAGATAAACTTGCGAAACAAATTGTTCGCAGATTGTCGGCTCTGCGGTATGCAACTGATCAAGAATAGAAAAAAGCGCTAAGACTGTGCAGTCAGTCACAAGAAGGACTTCTGGCCAGAGAAAAAATCAGGCGAGACAAACCGTCCAAGCCCAAAGTAGTCCCGGAGGTCAAAAGAGAAGATTGATGAGACTCTAAACCAAAGCAACAAAGGGAAACCAAACCTTATGTCAAAGGAAGAGGAGCCCCACCACGAAAGCGGAAAAGAGACAATGAGCCGGAGAAGCCTAGGAGAAGGTTGAGAGGTGCGACAAAGACCACCCATACAAACTTTGACCAGGCCCATACAGGTATCCAGCAGAGTGTGATAGATACTCGGAAGCGAGATGGAGATTGTACATGTTGTGGAAAGAAAAACCACACCTACCAAACGTGTTGGAGAGATGCCCATATATCAGCGGCAACGGTCAGCTCAAGACCGATAAAAATGGGAATTCGACGAGCAAGATCGGCTATTGTAAAGGCTAAATTAGCTCGCAAAGTCGCGGCTGTCCAGAACCCAGAATGAGACAATAAGATCTGGGAACTGGTGGACGACGAGGAACTGACCTAGGTCAGTTCACTAGTACCAACGGCTATGGCCATTGGGTATTCAGTATCCATATAGAGCTGGAATCGAAATGGGAACACCCTTTAGCTGGGGTGTATTGGGTACAGACCACGGCGGGGATCGGGTAGTCCGTGTGCAACTACGGGAGTGGAAACTCAAAATGATCAAAGCAGCGCGAAGCAAGTCTCTCCTTTTAGGATCAATGCAAGTAGGCTCTGAGTGAAGGGATCCCACGAGGGACTTATGAGCTCCAAAACAAGAATCATTATATGGAGAGTCTTGATCGAAAGAGAGGATAGTTAACATGCCCACATGGCCTGGGAGCCAACAGTATGAAGTTCCTCGAGTCACCTGGTAGTTGCCTGCTACCCGTGTGCAAGCAAGTTACTATACCGAAGAAGTTGGGACATAGCAATGCAAGATCTACGTGATAACAATACACGACAGGAGGACAACCGATGCGAGCTGTTCCACCTACCACACGAGTCTGCGTCGTATTATGTATATGTACTATTCTGCCTTCTGGCCTGAGTGTGGGATAGGGATGTACCGCTTTGGTGCGCAAGGCCCCTCTGAGGAAGCTGGATGGATAACAGACATCCTAAGGGAAAGGATTTGGCTAATACAGGAACCCCACACCAGGGGAGGAAAATGGCTAATAACCACCCGAATGTCAGCTATGAGCCTAGGTCTAGCGTGTCGGGAGAAAGCATCCAGCCTGAAAACAGGTCGTGAGTAATTGCGTATCGGTGAAACGCCGATTAGTATGTAGACCCAGATTGTTAGAGCTAAAGAGTTACTAGTTTGTCTGAGGAGACCTCAATGGTCGAAACTACGCAGATGTAGTAACAAACATCTTGTTACCTACACTCTACACCAACGATGCCTAAACGAAAAAACCAAGAAAAACCTATTCGCGCTAAGCTTGTGGAGTTTGAAGCTCCAAAACCAAAATGATACAACTGCCTGAAGGGGATCGCTTACCTCCACATATACGATAAGCGATATAAAGTTAAAGTCTTGTTAGACTCGGGATCCAACTTGTTCATTGTAAATATGGACCTAGTTGAAGACCTTCGCATTCCCACAGTGGAATGAAACAATACAGTTAATATCTTAGGCTTTGACGAATCGTCAGCTGCCTCAGAAGGGAAATGTTACACTCTCCCTATTAAATTGGAAATAGGAAAAAATCGACAGATCTCTGAGGTGTCGTGTGAATTGGCTAAGGCAGGTCACTATGGAATGATAATTCCGTTTAGTTGATGGCATCATGAACACCCAGTGTCTTACATAGAAGATGCTGAAAATTGGACCTTCTCCGTAAAAGGTTGTGAAAACAGTGTGGAAAAAGATGAAGGAATAGCGGATATGTTCGAATATGACGAATTCGTCGCCTGGGACCCTAACACATACCGCATCTGTAGAATTGGAGCCATAGAAAATACTGTGGAACTCGAATCATTGCCGCAAGAATACTGGCATTAGAAGCATTTGTTTGCAGCCCAGATGGCAGAAAGATTAGCCCCGAGACGAACATTCGATCCTGAAATCAAGTTGATTCCAGAATCAACTCCTGCATGGGAGCTAATATATCCACTATCCGAGAAACAGCTTAAGGCTTTACGAGAATACTTGGAGACAATGATCAAACAAGGAAAGATCACATGAAGTCAATCACCAGCAGGAGCACCCATATTATTCGTACCTAAGTCAGATGGCAGACTACGCCTAGTTGTAGATTACCGAAATCTAAATAAGATTACTATTCTCAACAAACATCCCCTTCCACTTATGTCCGAACTCAGAGGTAGAGTAGCCGGCGCAATGATCTTCACCAAGTTAGACCTTAAAGATGGCTACTACTTGATTAGGATAACGGAAGGAGATGAATGGAAAATGGCGTTTCGTACAAGATACGGACATTACGAATATAAGGCAATGCCTTTTGGATTGGTTAACTCTCCAGCAATTTTCCCAGATATGATGAACCAAGTACTGCAGGAATACCTGGAGGTCGGAGTTGTGTATTATCTTAACGATATTCTCATCTACTCAAAGGATGAAAAAGAACACCTCAAAGCTGTCACAAGGGTTTTACAAAGTCTGTCGGATTTTCAGTTAGCAGTATAGCTAAAAAGTCGACCTTCCATGCCATGGAGGTAGAATTCGGTGGCTATATGGTAGCGGTCAATGGAGTGTCTATGAGCACTCGTAAGGTGGAATCTATAATGGTCTGGAAAGCACCTAAGTCGGTTAGAAAAGTACAAGTCTTTATTGGATTCGCTAACTTCTACCAACGATTTATCAAAAACTTCACAGCTATTTGCAAACCCATAACTGAGACATTACAAGGAAATCCCAAGAATTATAAATGGGGGGTTGAGCAGAATATGGCTTTTGAAGAGCTAAAATACTGGTTCACAACAGCCCCGAGACTCCACCACCTTTTCCCAGAAAGAGAAACAGTGGTAGAAAGCGACACTAGCGACTTTGCACTTGGTTGCGTCCTTTCTCAATACTTTGAGAGAAGGCTACATCCAGTGGCTTTCCACTCCAGAAAATTAAATTCGGCGGAGCGCAATTATGAGATTCATGATAAAGAACTTCTCGCAATCTTCGAAGCTTTTAAGGAATGGAGACACTACTTGATCGAAACGGAAAAACTGCTTACAGTCTTTACCGACCATCAGAACCTACAATACTTCTTCACCTCCAAAGTCTGGAGTGGACGACAAATTCGGTGGGCTCAAAAGCTAGTGGAATACAATTTCCGGATTGTATACCGACCAGGCACAAAGGGCGGAAAGCCTGATGCGTTAAGCAGATGGTCCGAGTACCGTCCTGAGGAGGGAGCTACGCATTGCGAACAGAAAACTTAGAAGGAAGAAAATTTCTTCGTATCACTTGTAGCGAGAGTAGGCGATGAAGGGGAGAACTAGGATGCAGATAAAGATTGAGATTCGGAACCTCGAAGAGCTGGAAAGAAACCCGTAATTAGGGTCAAGAGATTAAGCAAAAAGGCATACTTGCCAACAAAGGGCTCAAGAATGGTGGCAGGACATGACCTGTATGCCATAGAGGATGACATTGTCCCGAAATATGAACAAGTGCTGATAAGGACGGGTATAGCTGCGGGGCTATCTGAAGGAACTTACGGAAGAGTTGCCGCGAGAAGCAGATTAGCGGTCCGCAGCGGAATCTCCACCAGCGCCAGAGTAATCGATGCTGATTACACTGCCGAACTCAAAGTCGTACTTTTCAACCATAAAGACGTAGACTGCCAAATAAGAATGGGTGATCGCATAGCCCAGTTGGTTGTGGAAAAGGTCAACACCTCAGATATGATGGAAGTAGACGCCTTGGAAGCCACAGAATGAGGAATCGTGGGATTTGGAAGCACCAATATAGCAACAAGATCCTTGATTGTGAAGGAAAAGAAACCAACCATCAGCTACCTGCAGACATCAGCCAAAGACAATGAACACTGGTACGACATTTCAGAAATACCAGAGAAAGTTCTAATATCAAATGCAATAATCCTGCAAAAAGGTATGAAGCAATTCAACCCTGAATTCTTAAGCGAGATACAGGCAGCTATTGGGACAGATGCAGTGTGGAGGCAACGGAGGGAAGAGCTCATTAAGTTACGAGACGAAGGAAAAGATTTTCCCAAAGACTGGACCTTGACCGACGATCTACTATACTATAAGCAAAGACTATTTGTACCAAATAGTCAGGCACTATACACCAAGATCGCAGAAGGATGTCACGATGCAAAGGTTGCAGGACATTTCGGACAAGAAAAGACTTTAGAGATAATCATGAAGGACTTCTATTGGAAAGGACTTGCGAAATGGGTCAACAATTACGTACGATCCTGCGATGAATGCCAATATAATAAGTCACCTAGATATGCCAAGTACGGATTGCTGCAACCATTGCAAATACCCCATGCCGCATGGGCATCTATCTCCGTGGACTTCATCACTCAACTACCAGAGTCACAAGGATGTACTCAGATAATGGTAGTAGTTGATCAGTTTACAAAGATGGCACATTTCATCAGACTTCAGACCTCGGCAACGGCCAAGGATGTCGCAAACGCATTCCTGAAAGAGGTAGGGAGGCTGCATGGCCTACGAACGAAAATCGTCGCGGACATGGACTCAAAGTTCGCAGGAGAATTCTGGGAATCTCTTTGCAAGGCGCTGCAAGTTAAGCAAAGGATGTCAACTGTATACCACCCTCAAACTGAGGGACAAACCGAATGAACCAACCAAGTGCTGGAAGGTTACCTTTGTAGTTTTGTCAACTACGATCAGGATGACTGGTATCAGCTACTACCGTTAGCTGAACATACTTATAACAACTCCGCAACCAACGCACATGGGATGTCACCATTTTATGCAAACTACGGTTTCCATCCACAAACAGAGTGGATGAAGGAGTGAGAAGCTCAAAATCCAGGAGCAACACTCTACGCGAACTGGATTAAGACGATATATGAACAAGCAAGAAGGTCACTAGAAAAGACACGGGAAGGAATGTCAAAGTATTACGACCAGAAAGCTAGACAATAGCCAGACTTCAAGATCGGGGACAAAGTAAGGTTAAACGTGAAAAACATTCGAACCGAATAGAAATCAAAGAAGCTAAGTCCAAAGCTATACGGTCCTTTCCAAATCATGGAGAAACGTGGATTGCAAGCCTTTAAGCTCTACATTTCCGATCGATAGAACATTCACCCCGTATTCCATGTCGCACTATTAGAACCCTACCACGAGTCAGTTCATGATAATCGTCAGCAACCCCCTAGAGAGCCAGAAGATATTGACGGCGACCTGCAATGGGAGGTTGAAAAAATAGTAAGAAGCGAGATTCGCTCTTACAAGAAACGAGTACGCGGCCGCTATGAAGAGAAGCGGGAACAGTGGTACTTCATTAAATGGCAAGGGTGTTCAGAAGATGAGAACACATGGGAGCCATCTACTAGAATGGAAAACACGGAGGAAGTTGTAGAGAATTTTCATAATGAAAATCTGGACATGTCAGGAATGGCAGAAGTAAGATAGTGAGGAAAAGGTTTTTCTACCGTGGCCTAGTGAACATAGGAGGTTTTTTACCCTGACCACACTGAGTCTTAAAATATATTTAGAAGAAAATTATAAAAGGCATTCGAGGCGAAGCCTGGTAGGAGGGAGCTCAGGTTAGGCATATGGAAATCCGAGACATGTGCACAGAACCACAATAGGGTAACTGCACACGGACCCTCCATTTACGGGAGCTAATACCCTCCTCCGGCCCCTTATGGGGCCCGCACATCATTAGCAAGATTTCGCGAGTTGCGTCCCATAACTGCAATGTCACATCAATGTAGCCCACTTCATGATACCATATACGTCGCCGCCGTCCTTCCGACCACATGGTGTTCGCAGGATATATGAGAAGGGCCCTTTGGTGACATCTGAGAAGTGGAACGGAGAAAGTCCGTCAGAGGTGCATGGAGATAGTAGGCTTCAAAGTTAGGCTTCCTAAACAACGAGCCGAAGGTGACAGGACGTTTTCGGCGAAATAGTCTGGGAAAATATCCCAGTGGCAGAAGCTATTAGGGGTATACCGAATCCACCCATACACTTCTGAGACCAGCTGTAGGTTGGTTGGTCCTAGTAATTGGACCCCTCTACCGAGGCTGGCTGACCAAGGGGAAGCATGCTCAAAAAGGAAGACCTGGATAAGTCAGAGTCCTTTGAGACGTTGACACGTCGGGATCAGACTTGCGATTGGCACTAGGCGGCCCGGCATGAACTTGGTCACTTCATGACCGAAGAGACTACTGGAGCGATAGTCAACCAGACTAGAGTAATATAATAGTCTATGCGGATATCTAAGTTAGAGGCCGCTGTTTGGTATAACAAATAGCGCAGTCATCTCAAGGAAGGAATACTATTCCGGGTCCGCGAAAAGGGTTTGATAAGTTTCAGGGTCAAATGGTATTCGCACCAATAAGATTCTGGACGTTTGTATGTTAAAACCAGAGTGGTACTTCGGAGGCATAGTAGTTAGAAGTAGTCCGCAAACACTCAGACGCAGGATATAAATCTCGAAGTGCCTCCGGAGCTTTACACACATCATGAAGCAATGGAGAAGAGATCTTATCAATATAAAATTGTTTTACGCTATAAATCTTTACCTTGCCTATTTTTTGAGACAAGCCTTCCGCGACAGATTCTCCGATCAATGATTTTGGCCTATGTCCCTCAGTGATATACTTGAGTTTTGCATCCGCCTAACAGTTTGCGACATCTTTGGCTGTAGCCGAGGTCTGACGTCCGATGAAATCGGCCATCTTCGTGCATCGATCGATAACTACCATTATCTGAGTACATCCTTGTGACACTGGTAGTTGTGTGATGAAGTCTACTGAGATGGATGCCCATGCTGCATAGGGTATTTGCAATGGCTGCAATAATCCGTACTTAGTGTGTCTAGGCATTTTGTTATGTTTGCATTCATCGCAGGATCGTACGTAGTCGTTGACCCGTGCTGCAAGTCCTTTCCCGTAGAAGTCTCTCATAATTATTTCCCACGCTTTTTTCTTGTCCGAAATGTCCTGCAACCTTTGCATCGTGACATCCTTCTGCGATCTTTGTGTATAGCGACTGACTATTTGGTACAAATAGTCTTTGCTAATAATAAAGTAGATTCTCTGTTAAGGTCCAGTCCTTGGGAAAATCCTTTCCTTCCTCTCGTAACCTAATGAGTTCTTCCCTCCATTGCTTCCAAGATGCGTCTGATTCGATAGCTACCTGTATCTCGTTTAGGAATTCAGGATTGAACTGTTTCTTACCTTTTTGCAGGATGATGGCATTTGACATTAGAACCTTTTCGGGTACTTCTGAAATGTCATACCAATGTTCAGTGTCTTTAGCTGATGCCTGTAGGTAACTGATGCTAGGTTTCTGTTCCTTAACGATCAAGGATCTTGTCGCTATATCGGTGCTTCCGAATCCTGTAGTTCCTCATTCCATATCTTCCAAGTCGTCTACTTCCATCATATCTGAGGTATTGACTTTTTCTACCACTAGTTGAGCTATGCGATTACCCATTCTTATTTGGCAGTCCACATCCTTATGGTTGAAGAGTACGACTTTGAGTTCGCCATCGTAATCAGCGTCGATTACTCCTGCGCCAGTTGAGATTCCACTTCAGACCGCTAATCCGCTTCTTGTGGTAACTCTTTTGTAAGTTACTTTAGGTAGCCCTACAGCTATACCCGTTCTTATCAATGCTTGTCCATATTTCGGGAAAATGTCATCCTCTATGCCATACAGATCATGTCCTGCTGCCATTCTTGTGCCCTTTGTTGGCAAGTATGCCTTTTTGCTCAATCTCTTAACCCTAATAACGGGTTCCTTTCCACCTCTTTGATGTTCCAAATCCAAATCCTTGTCTCCATCCCAGTCTTCTCCTTCATCGCCTACTCTCGCTACCATTGATACCAAGAAATCTTCTTCTTTCAAAATTCTTTATTCGCGATGCGCAGCTTCCTCCTCAGGATGGTAATTCGGCCATCTGCTTAATGCGTCAGGCTTTGCGCCTTTAGTACCTGGTCGGTATACAATTCGGAAATTGTATTCCACTCACTTCTGAGCCCATTGAATTTGACAGCCAGTCTAGACTTTCGAGGTGAGGAAGTATTGCAGGTTCTGATGGTTGGTAAAGACTGTAATTGGGTTTTGCGTTCTGATCAAGTAGTGCCTCCATTCTTCAAATGCTTCAAGGATTGTAAGGAGTTCTTTATCGTGAATCTCAAAATTGCATTCCGTCCAGTTTAATTTTCCAGAATGGAAAGCTACTGGGTGAAACCATTTCTCATAGTATTGAGAAAGGATGCAACCGAGCGCAAAATCGCTAGCGTCGGTTTCCACCACTGTCTCTCTTTCTGGAAAGAAGTGATGTAGTATGGAGGCTGTTGTGAACCGGTATTTTAGCTCCTCAAAAGCTGTATCCTGCTCAACTTCCCATTTAAAACTTTTAGGATTTCCTTGTAGCATCTTGGTTATGGGTTTGCAAATAGCCGTGAAGTTTTTGATAAATCGTCGGTAGAAGTTAGCAGATCCAATAAAGACTTGTACTTCTCTAACCGACTTAGGTGCTTTCCAGACCATTATGGACTCCACCTTGTGGGTGCTCATAGACACCCCATCGACTGCTACCATATAGCCACGGAATTCTACCTCCGTGGCATAGAAAGTTGATTTCTTTAGCGATACCGCTAATTGAAAGTCTGACAGACTTTGTAAAACATTTTTGACAGCTTCGATGTGTTCCTTTTCATTCTTTGAGTAGATGAGAATATCGTCAAGATAACACACGACTCCCACATCAAAGTATTCTTTCAACAGTTGGTTCATCATATCTTCAAAGTTGCGAGGGCGTTAACCAATCAAAAAGGCATAACCTTATATTCGTAATGTCCATATCTTGTATGGAAGGCCGTTTTCCATTCATCGCCTTCTTTTATGCTAATCAGATTGTAACTGTCCTTAAGGTCTAGCTTGGTGAAGATCTTTGCGCCGGATACTCTATCTCTGAGTTCAGACATTAGTGGAATAGGATGTTTGTTGAGGATCGTAATCTTATTTAGATTTCTGTAATCCACAACTAGGCATAGTCTGCCATCTGGTTTAGGTACAAATAATATGGGTACTCCTGCAGGCGATTGACTTCGCGTGATCTTTCCTTGTTTGATCATTGTCTCCAAGTATTCTCATAAAGCCTTAAGCTGTTTCTCGGATAGCGGATATATCGGTCCCCAGGGGGGTGTTGATCCTGTGATCAACTTGATTTCATGATCGAATGTCCACCCTGGTGCTAATCCTTCTGGCGTCCGGGCTTCCAACATATATTTGTAATGCCAGTAATTCTTTGGTAACAATTTGAGTTCTACCGTATTTTCTATGACTCCAATCCTTCCTATGCAGCAAGCATTAGGGTCCCAGGCGACAGATTCGCCATATTCGAACATATCCGCTCTTCCTTTATCTTCTTCCACACAGTTTTCGCATCCTTTGGCGGAGAAGGTCCAATTTTCTGCATCCTCTATTTGAGACACTGGGTGTTCCCGATGCCACCATCTAAAGGGAATTATCATTCCATAGTGACCTGCTTTAGCCACTTCACATAATACTTGAGAGATGTGTAAGTTTTTTCCTGTTTCCAATTTAATAGGGAGAGTGTAACACTTCCCTCCTGAGGCGTCTGACAACCCGTCAAAGCCTAAGATATCAACTGCATTATTGCGTTCCACTGTAGGAATGCAAAGGTCTTCAACTAGATCCTTATTGATAAGGATTACGTTGGATCCTGAGTCTAATAAGACTTTAACTTTGTATCGCTTATCGTATATGTGGAGGTAAGCGATCCCGTGTGGACAGTTGTATCATTTTGGTTTCGGAGCATCTAACTCCACGCGCTTAGCGCAAATTAGATTTCCTTAGTTCTTTCGTTTAGGCATCGTTGGTGTTGGGTGTAGGTAACAAAATGTTTGTTACTATGCCCCCGTAGTTTCGACCCTTGAGGTCTGTTCTAATACACTAGTATCTCTCTTTTAGCTCTAACAATCTGGGTTAACATACTAAGTGGCATTTCACCGATACACAATTCTACATGACCAGTTTTCAGGCTGGATGCCCTCTCCCAACATGCCACACCTAGGCTTATAGCAGATTTTCGGGCGCTTATTAGCCATTTTACTCCCCTGGTATGGGGTTCCCACTTTTCACCGATTCCTTTCCCTTAGGATTTCGGATATCCCTCCAGCTCCCTCAGAAGAGCCTTCCGTACCAAAGTGGTACATCCCTATTGTAACCGGTACTAGTTACTGGTTTAGGATTTTCAGCTATCCGTTGATACTGTTTGAGTTTTGAATTTGTTTCAGGAAACGAGGTGTGCCTCTAGCCTGATAGTATAAGGTTTGATACTCTATATGTTTTATGTTTGGTTTCGAGTATCGGTTTGATACTCTATATGTTTTATATTTGGTTTCGAGTATCGGTTTGATACTGTGTATGTTTTATGTTTGGTTTCGAGTATCGGTTTGATACTTTATATGTTTTATGTTTGGTTTCGAGTATCGGTTTGATACTTTATATGTTTTATGTTTGGTTTCAAGGCTACCGTTTTGGAGTTGATTATGAGAACAAGGCTCCCGGTAGCCTAGGAAGTCTATTTAAGAACTGCTATTCTTCTCGTTAGAAGGAGCAGACTTCGGTAGACAGAGTTTTCAATATACTTGGTTGAACAGTTACTCTCTTCAGTTCGCTTTAAGAATCTTTGGCTTGAGACCTACCAAACATCTCGAAGACTGCAGTAGTTGCGATACAGTAAGAAGTCTATTCAACAACCTTGGCTAAAGCCTCCAGACTTTGATTCGCTAGCTACCACCTTGGTACAGAACAAAGCCCATTAACCCTACGATTACCGCAGCTCCCGAGAGGTGGTTACATTTTTTTAACTTCAGCAAGTTATCAAGATAGAAGGCGTTTCAGGACTAAGTAAGGGCAAGGCCCCTGAGAAAGGTTCTCAACAGCGCACCAGGGATTCCAAAGGATGGTTTACAAAGACTCCAGCTTTGGAACAGGCAGCAAGAGAATCATCACAACAACAACTGAAACCGCCAACCACTACCCCCGGAGGGTACCCAGAATCCCCAAGAAAGCCTACAGGTATACAAGTACCTTTAGTACCACTAAGTAACAATCCAGGTAGCTCTGATAGTGACAAAGGATCAGACGATATGGCTTCAGAAGCAGGACCTTCAGGATCCGGAGCCCCAGCACCAGAGGTTCCAAGACCACTGACACCTAGACCTAATCCAGCTGTTACAGCTAAACTCAGCATCAAGGTACCTGCGCCTAGTAAGTTTACTGGTGAAGAAGATGACCTCAAACCAGAAGCGTTCGATAGATGGTATAATTTAGTACAGTTATACCTACGGATTAATGGACTACGGACTAGCAAGGCCGGAGGAGGAAACTATGGGATCCTCTATACTGAAGGACGAGCTCAAGAAGCAGCTTTCCCAGCAGTAGAGTATTTCGGTGAAGACATGACCAGAGAATACCTTGTTGGATTTCTACGAGAAAGATTCCAGTCTTCAAAACAGAAAGATGATACCTATCGCAAGTTCCATGAAATTTCGCAAGTGCATAATGGCAAGATACAGCGAATATCAACCATAGGAACCGACATGCTAATGTTCCGATCACTCCTACCTGCAAATACCATAAGCGACTATGCCTTGATTCAACAGTTCTTCAAGAGCATGCACCCTAGACTATGACAAGAAGTGGAATTACAGCATGCTGAAACTGACACTGTTATGGAAGTTATACAAAATGCAGAGAGCATAGATGCTACCCTAAAAAGCACTGGTGCTTATGGAAAAGAAAGGTTCGAAAAACCAGTGAAAGAATTCAATTCCAAATAAGAAAGACGGAAGGACAATCGGAAAGCCAGCAACAAGCCCCACTTCAAACCTAAGGAACGGAAAGAAAGGGGTCTTTGCTATACCTGCGGAGGTAAAGGACATCTAGCAAGAGACTGTCCTAGCAAAGATGACAAGGGCAAAGGCAAGGGCAAGGCTAAGGTGAAGAAAGAAGTCACCTTCTATAGAATGGAACAAGAACAACTAGCGGAAGAAGTGTTTATCAATGGTATAGAAATAGAGGAAGATGAGGCAGACATCATCACAATGGCCGCTAGACCAACAAATGTCAAACCCCATGACGCTCTCGAAGGAACAATGCACATCAATGGCAAAGAAGCCAGAGTCCTGTTTGATACCAGATCAATAGGAGCAAACCTAATTAGCGCTACCTTTGTGACTACGTACGGAATTCCTTGTCAGGAATTGAAAACACTGATCCGGATACACCTAGCTATGAAAGGATTACGATCTGAAAATCATAAAGAGTGTTCAGTCAACATATCGGCAGGAAAGCTGAGCGCAACAGGGACTAGGATGTTGGTTGGAAACCTGGCAAAATATGATGCACTGATAGGAATGCCTTTCCTAGAACAACATCAAGCTCAAATCGAATGTGGCAAATTAGCTATCCTGTTTCCGAAACAGAATGTGCGAATTATTTGCACACCTACTAGTGCTATGATCCGCGCAGCAGTTATCAACACTGAAGATGTCATGAGCCAACACCCGGAAGTATTTCCCGATGAAATACCGGAAGACTTTCCACCCCTAAGAAAGATCAATCATAAGATAGATCTGCAACCTGGGAAAGAGTAGCGCTCATTACCCACTTACGCGATACCGGAACGATGGGCAACCGATATGAGCATATGGCTAAGAGAAAAGGAGAACGCCGGAATTATCAAGAGACAAGCAGTTTCATCAGTAGCACACATGTTTGTGCAAGAAAAAAAGGACAAGAAACGAATGAGGCCATTAGTGGATCTTACAGCGAGGAATGAGATTACAATCAAAGATGTTGAAACCAGTCCAGACCAAAAGATGATCCTGAATGCCGTAGCTAGGGCAAGATACCGCAGTAAAATCGATCTTAGCGATGCCTACTTTCAAACAAGAGTGGAACCAGAGGATGTGAGCAAAAACGCTTTTAAAACACCATTTGGATGTTTTGTTAGCAAAGTAATGCTACAAGGAGGTATGAACGCTCCCGGAACATTCGTGCGAATAATGTCCGACCTATTCGCAGACTACCTAGGACAATTCATGTGGGTATATATTGATGATATATTCATTTTTTCCAATATGGAGTCTGAACATTTGAAACACATATCTCTGATTTGCGACAAGCTCATGGAGGCACGATTTTACGCAAGCAGGAAGAAATCAGAATTCTTCGCCACAAGCATAGAAGTGTTGGGCCATGTCATCAATGATGAAGGACTCTCACCAGCATCAGAAAAGATAGTGAAGATCGAAGAATGGACTATTCCACAGATTAAGAAACAGTTACAGGAATTTCTAGGAACGGTCAACTACATCAGCCAGTTTTTGCCACATATTGCAACCATTACATCACCCCTAACGGAACTCACCGGAGTTGCAGAATTTGCGTGGACCGCCACCCAAGACCAAGCCATGGATAATGTTAAGCGACTTGTGTCAAAATACGAGGTTATGAAACCACTACAATATGATTCGTCACTTCCAATATGGTTGATAACCGATGCATCCAACACAGGCGTGGGAGCATGGGTAGGACAAGGAGAAACACCAGAAAATGCCAGACCTGCTTCGCTGCATAGCAGAAAATTCTCTAATGCCCAAATAAATTATGGCACAACCGATAAGGAAGCTCTAGCAATAGTCGATGAACTGACGGCATTTCATCACATACTTGCAGGAAGCAAGTTTACTATCGTCACCGATCACCTACCTCTGACGTACCTCAAGACAAGCAGAACACCTACCAAAAAACAGCTACAATAGCGAGGGTTTATTGGGAAGTATGATACTGAAATAGTGTACAGACCAGGGAAATGGAACTATTTAGCAGACGCTTTATCCCGCCTTTATGATGAGAACGATGATGACCCACATACCACAAACGATCCTACATCAGAAGACGATTTTTCTAGTTCATCACCTATTTCATCCTTTCTCTCTCACGAAGAACCCACTATTGAACACGTAATGTCCCGATTCGAAGCCCTCACAGTTGAGCACATTGTTGCTCATTCAGAATGCGGAAGCAACTGCTGCCTAGAGCAAGCACAGCTAGATGAAGACGATTACAGAAATAGCGAACCCCTAAACGATTGGGGAGACCATCGAAGTTATACCAGTGGTAGGAGTGAGGAGGAACTTGAACATGCATCAATGCATTGGGCATTCTGCAACATACCCTTCTGCCCTGACCACGAGGAATTGAAACCAAAGACCAAGATCTATGCCGGCTCCCCCTACAGCAGCCCACCAGTTATCGAAACCCCACCAAATACCGACAATGATCACGATGATAGAGATACCCATTCACCACGCCCCCGCCTCGATATCCGCGCCATCAAAGAACGTGTCAAGAAAGCTTTAGGCTGTGGCACACCCTCTACTGAATGTCAGACCCCCGAATACCCTGAACACCACCACAACGAGCCCCTCTATGGAGGGCCCCTTGCATACCTGAATGAGGTTCCGATAGTAGAACCACCCTCCTACCTCACGAGAAGCACGAGCTTTACAAAGTGTATGACATACCTGAAGGGGAGGAGGAGGTAATGGTATTAGAAAAAGTGGTGGATGAAAGGGATATCATCCAAGGAGTGGATAATATGAAGAACATTTGGAGGGAACAGATGGTTAAAGGATATAGAGACGATCCTATCTATCAGTTACCAAAGGATTCCAACCTCACTTCACGAAACAGAATGATGCACCATTACCAAATACCCAACGGGCTACTGTACGCTACCACAAGAGGAGGAGAAGATTGCCTTTACATTCCAAAGGGCCATGGAGTGAATGGAGAAACACTAAGGGAGCTGATGATAGGGGAAATACATAATAAAGGACACCATAGCGCTGATCGAAACCTCCGGTACGCAACAGAAAACATCTACTGGCCAGAGATGAGGAAGGATTTCAAAGACTATGTTCAGCAATGTGATATATGTCAATTGAACTGGGAAAGGACTACATTACCTACTGGTAACACCCTCTCGCTTCCTTTTCCTTCCGAGATATGTTCGAGCTATACTATCAACTTCATGGGTCCCTTTACGAAGCTGAAAGGATATGATTCAGTATTGGTGGTAGTAGATAGAGCGGTTGGGTTCAGCTGGCTGATACCAATATCAGTAAACGCTACTGCGATTTCAACTATGGAGTTACTCCGTTACCATATTTTCACCCCTCATGGAATACCTACATCGATTGTTAGCGATGCTGATCCTCAGTTCACCTCCCGGTTTTGGAAATAAACTTTAAA
Organism: Tuber brumale; assembly: GCA_014065205.1. Taxonomy (NCBI): domain Eukaryota; kingdom Fungi; phylum Ascomycota; class Pezizomycetes; order Pezizales; family Tuberaceae; genus Tuber; species Tuber brumale. The sequence goes on along the minus strand of JACCEG010000114.1, from coordinate 17,383 downwards.
AACGATAGGAGTCGAACACATTATGGCTACGCCTGGCCACCACCAGACTAATGGACAAGCAGAAAGGAAGATTCGAGAACTGAAAACAGCATTAAGGAATGTTGTGAATGCCCGCCAGACCAACTGGCTCACCTCCCTCCCTGAAGTAACAGCTTACTCCAATGCAGGTCACTCCGATACTATTGGAATGTCACCATACAAAGCTGTGTATGGACGAGAATACCAACTACTCGATACCTATAAAGTCAATGCTACCACAGTACCCGCATCCGATGATTACTACAATCGACACCAGGAAATCAGAAATGCGGCATACCAAGCGTTACGGTTGGCTAGAGCAAGAGCAAACAGAGTGGCAATTAAGAGGAGGAACTCACACAAACCTGTCGAGATTGGGGAAAGAATTATGGTTTTTGGAGACCAGTTTGCAACAGAATCCGGCAGATCTCGGAAATTGCAGCCACGCTGGCGAGGCCCTTTTACAGTACTCGAATTTGACGAACACACCCAGAACTATACGGTTAGCATGGATGCTAGAATGTACCGAAGAAAGAAAGGAGTTTTCCATTGCTCAGTAGTCAAACCTTATCACCCTAACGACGATTTCCGATTTCCAGGACGAACATTTGCAAAGCCAGCACCCATCCTCATCAACGAAGAACAAGAATGGGAAGTTCAATCAGTCATCGATTACAGGGAACGATATGGAAAGGGACAGTTTTTAGTTAGCTGGAAGGGATACCCAGCGAGCGAGAATAGTTGGGAGCCAGTGGAAGGATTAGAACACGCGATGGAATTAGTTCAGGCATGGTGGACAGATAACATGCCAGGAGATGAGTTTCCTACGGTATTTTCTGGATTTATTCCTATGTGTTATTCTCCTACTAAGGATGGCTTTGAGAGCTATCAAAATGTACCCCCGGTTGATAAAGGTTTTTGGGATCCTTATTTGAATTCTGATTATGATAGCGAAGATTGAGGATTTTTTT
>JACCEG010000113.1:284117-401557 GCA_014065205.1 Tuber brumale | reverse complement strand
TCCCAAACAGCCTAGGTTGAAAAAATGCGAATTTTCTACTAGCTTAATAGTATTTTACTCCGCTGTTACTACAACACAAATACATTTCAATAATTATAAAATATGCAGAATTTCCATATTCTACATAGATACTAGACATCCTAGAACCAGTAGTATTACTATGGTATCCTTTTTGACCCAATCAGGTGAGGTTCAAAAACCTGAGCATTTACCACCAGCTCCATAGTACTTTACTAAGAGGTTACCATGACAGAAATAGATATGAATAATTATAAACTATAAGAAACTAACATTTTCTACCTAGATAGTAGACATCCTGTATCCAGTAGAATTCATTTCTTGCTTTCTATTTGCTAGGTTATTTATTGTGAAATAGATTTTAAGCTACCATTTTCCTATACCATGATGTGGGAGAAGAAAGAAAAAAAAAGTTACATTGTGGCTACATGGTTGTCTCCATGCTCAAAAATACAGATCTTTGTAACACTTGGTAAGTAATAAAAAAAGTTCACTGTAAAAAGTATCAGATGTACACTATCTGTCAGCCACACAACTCAGGGGGTGGCAGAATTTTCAATCTACAACAACTCTTTCATCTTTTATTTAATAAAGCTCTAATTAATTTTTTTTTAAAGCTGAAGTTCTGGAGATCCTATTTATGTAAATTTATTTGTTACAACTTGTATTTGAATATTTATAAGGTTGTGGAGTTGAGGTGTTGCCCAGCTTTCTTGTCATACCATTACCTAGTCCTGAACCTAGTTTTGCTTATAGAATTATTTTTTTTGAGATTCTTTACCTTGCTAAGAAATCTTTTCTAATTCTTTTTTCTAAGTATGCTTTTTTAAAAATGTAATTTCTCTGGAAAACCTTTTCTACATGAGACATATTTTCTAAGTCTCTATTTCTTAAAAATCTTCTTCCACTACTCTGTCAGACTTGTCATTTTTATTTTCAAGTTCTTCAGTACTAGTGGAATACTATTGCAAAAATACATTTTTTTTTCCTGTGATGAGAAATACACATTTGAAATGTTTTCCCATGCAAAATATTTTTTTTCACCATAAAAAGTATGAGATGTACTGTACTGCAAAAGCCACACTGAGGAGACGGTGGTACAACTTTCAATCTACAACAACTTTTTCATTTCTTAATTAATTAAAATGGGGTTTCTTTTTTTGAAATCTACAGATTCGAGAGATCTTAAATATGTATTCTTTTTTTCTGAATATTGTTGTTTAATTTTTCTGCCTTTGCCAAGTTGTGGTTTTTTCTGAAAGTTTTAGGTTACCATGGAGCATTTCTGATACTCAGTTTGGCTATAGATTAGCTCATGAGAATTATCTTTTCCAGAGGAATATTTGCTCATGAGCAGTATCTTTTCCGGAGAAATATTTGCTCTAGAGAAGTCTCTTTTTCCTGCGAAATATTTGCTCATGAAAAATATCTTTTCCAGAGACATATTTTCTCATGAGAAATATCTTTTCCTGAGTAATATTTTTTCGGAAGAAATATTTTTTCCTGACCAATATTTTTTCATGACAAATATTTTCTTATGAGAAATACCTTTTCTTGAGAAATATCTTTTTCTGAGAAATATCTTTTCCAGAGAAATATTTTCTCCTGAGAAATATCTTCTTGAGTAATATTTTCTCACGATAAACATCTTTTCTGGAGAAATACTTTTTTTGTGTGAACTACTGTTTTCCTGTGAAATATCTTTTCCTGAGAAATATCTTTTCCAGAGAGATATTTTTTCTTATCAAACAATTTTTTTCCTGAGAAATATTTTTTCCTGAGAAATATTTTTTCTAAGCAAATATTTTTTCCTGAGAAATATCTTTTTCTAAGGAAATATTTTTTCTAAGGAAATGTTTTTTGTAAGGAAATGTTTTTTCTAAGGAAATCTTTTTTCTACGGAAATCCTTTTTCTAAGGCAATGTGTTTTCTAAGGAAATCTTTTTTCTAAGGCAATGTTTTTTCTAAGGAAATCTTTTTTCTAAGGAAATCTTTTTTTCTGAGAACTACTAGGTCCTGAGAACTGCTTTTTCCTGACAAATCCCTCTTCTTATGAAATATCTTTTCCTGAAACATCTTTTACCTTAGCAATCTTTTTTCTCAAGATAACATTTCCTGAGAAATAACTTTTCAAACAAGTTTTGTTAAGAAATAATTTTTCAAAAAACNTTTTTTCTAAGGAAATATTTTTTCTGAGGAAATATTTTTTCTAAGGAAATATTTTTTTCTGAGAACTACTAGGTCCTGAGAACTGCTTTTTCCTGACAAATCCCTCTTCTTATGAAATCCTCTTTTCCTGAAAAATCTTTTTTCCACCAACTTTTCTTATACAATCCTTTTTTCAAATCTCTTTTTTCTGTTAAATAACTTTTCCTATGAAATCTTTTTTCTTAGAAATAATTTTCCTCTGAAACCTTTTTTAAAACCCATTGTCCCTTAGAACTGTTTTCCAGCTGACAACTCTTTTCTAAGAATCTTGTTAGTAAAATTCCTTTCTCTGTAAATCTTTTTCTACCTTTGCAATCTTTTCTAGAAACATTTTCCAACAATTATTTTTTCTGAGATTCTTTATCTTGCTAAGAAATCTTTTCTAATTCTTTTTTCTAAGAATGCTTTTTTAAAAATGTAATTTCTCCAGATAACCTTTTCTACATGAGAAATATTTTCTAAGTCTCTATTTCTTAAAATCTTCTTTCAGTACTCTGTCAAACTTGTAATTTTTGTTTTCAAGTTCTTCAGTACTAGTGGAATACTATTGCAAAAATACTTTTTTTTTTCCTGTGATCAGAAATACACATTTGAAATATTTTCCCCTGCAAAATATTTTTTTTCACAATAAAAAGTATGAGATATACTGTACTGCAAAAGCCACACTGTGGAGACAGTGGCACAACTTTCAATCCACAACAATTTTTTCATTTCTTAATTAATTAAAATGGGGTTTCTTTTTTTGAAATCTACAGATTCCAGAGATCTTAAATATATATTCTTTTTTTCTGAATATTGTTGTTTAATTTTTCAGCTTTTGCTGAGTTGTGGTTTTTTCTGAAAGTTTTGTGTTACCATAAAGGATTTCTGACCCTGAGTTTGGTTATAAAGTAATTGACTAGCAGCTTATTACAACAAAAATTCGGATGAATGAGGAATAAATCTGCGGACTTTAGATATTCAGAATACATACTAGTCAGCATTGAAGCTGTACAATCAATCTAGTATCATTTTCACCCCATTTAGGCTAGGTTGAATAAATCTGAATTTGCAACTGCCTCAATAGTACTTTTCTACCATGTTATTACAACTGAAATACAGATAAATAATTACCAAATCTGAGGACTATAAGTATCTTAGATAGATACTAGACAACCTGGAACCTGTGCAATCAATCTATTATCAGCTTTATCCCATTGAAGTTAGGTTGGAAAATGCGAATTTATTACTGGTTCAATAGTACTTTAAGACCAGCTTATTTCAACAGAAATAGAGATGAACAATTACCAAATCAGAGGACTTTAGATTTTCTAGATAGATACTAGAGATACTGGAACATGTACAATCAGTCTAGTATCATCTTTATCCCATTTAGGCTAGGTTGAAAAAATGCGAATTTACTACTGGCTCAATAGTACTTTACTACTATATTACAACAGAAATACAAATAGATAATTACCAAAGGTGAGGGCTTTAGATATCCTGGATAGATACTAGACACTCTATAACATTTAGAATCAATCTAGAATCAACTTGATCCCATTGGGGCTAGGTTGAAAAAATCCGAATTTACAACTAGCTCAATCATACTTTAATACAATGTTATTGCAACAGAAGTAAAGATGGACAATTACCAAATCTCAGGACTTTGGATATTCTGGATAGATTCTAGATACCAAGAAACCTGTACAATCAATGTAACATCATCTTCATCCCATTTAGGCTAGGTTGAAAAATTCAAATTTAGTACTAGCTCAATACTACTTTTATACTTTAATATTACAACCGAAATCTAGATGTATAATGACCAAATCTGAGGACTATAGATATCCTGCATAGATACTAAACGGCCAGGAACCTGCACAAGCAATGTAGAGTCATCTTTATCCCATTTAGGCCAGGTCGAAAAATGTGAATTTACTGCTAGCTTAATAGTACTTTACTCTCCGAATATTGCAATAAAAATACAGATGAATAATTACCAAATCTGAGGACTATTGATATCCTGCATAGATACTAGACACCCTGGAACCTGTACAATCAATGTAGTATCATGTTTATCCCATTCAGGCTAGGTTCAAAAAATTGAGAATTTGCTACTAGCTCAATAGTACTTTATTCGCTGGGTATTACAACAGAAATACAGAACCATAATTACTAAATCTGCGAACTTTGGATATTCTGATTGGATATTAGACATCTTGGAACCTCTACAATCTATCTAGTTGTATCTTTATCCCATTTAGGCCAAGTTGAAAAAATACGAATTTGCTACTGGCTCAAGAGTACTTTACGCTGCTATTATTACAACAGAAATACAAATGAATAATTACTAAATCTACAGAATTTAGATTTTCTGGATACATACTACACACTGTGGAACCTGTACAATCAATCTAGTGTGATTTTTATCCCATTTGGGCTAGGTGGAAAAAAGACGAATTTGCTACTTACTCTATAGTACTTTTCTACTATATTATGACCACTGAAATACAGGTGAATAATTACCAAATCTCAGGACTATAGATATTCTAGATAAATACTAGACATTATGAAGCCTGTACAAGCAATCTAACTTCATCTTTATCCCATTTAGGCTAGGTTGAAAAACTGCCAATTTACTAATAGCTCAATAGTACTTTAGTTACATGTTATTATAACAGAAATACGGATGAATAATTACTATATCTGTGGACTTTAGATATTCTGGATAGATACTAGACACCTTGGCACCAATCAATCAATCCAAGATCATGTTTATCCCATTTAGGCTATGTTGAAAAAATGCGAATTTACTACAGGCTCAATAGTACTTTTCTACTATGTTCTTACAAATGAAATACTGATGAATAATTACCAAATCTGAGGACTATAGATATCCTGGATAGTATCTAGACACCTTGGAACCTGTACAAGCAATCTAACATCATCTGTATCCCATTAAGGTTACATTGAAAAAATGCGAATTTACTACAGGTTCAATAGTACTTTAAACCTACTTGTTTCAACAGAAATAGAGATGTATAATTACCAAATCAGAGAACTTTAGATATTCTGGATCTCTACTAGACACACAGGAACCTGTACAATCAATCTAGTATCATATGTATCCCATTTTGGCTAGTTTGAAAAAATGCGAATTTGCTACTAGCTCAATAGTACTTTTCTACCATGTTATTACAACTGAAATACCGCTGTAGAATTAGCAAATCAGAGGACTATAGATATCCTGTATAGATACTAGACACACTGGCACCTATACAATCAATGTAGTAACATGTTTATCCCATTTAGGCCAGGTTGAAAAAATGCGAATTTACTACTGGCTCAATAGTACTTTACTCACATGTTATTTCAATAGAAATATAGAAGAATAATTACTGAATTAGAGGACTGTAGACATTCTGGATAGATATTAGAGGCCCTGGAACCCGTACAATCAATCTAGTATCATGTTTATCCTATTAAGGCTAGGTTGAACAAATGCAAATTTACCACTACCTCCTAAGTACATTAATCTCTGGTTATTAAAACAGAAATATCGCTAAATTATCACGAAATCCGAGGACGTTAGTTATTATGGATAGATACTAGATACCATGAAACCTGTACAAGCAACCTAGTATCATTTTTATCCCATTTGGGCTATGTTGAAAAAAAGTGCGAATTTACTACTAGCTTGATAGTACTTTACTATTATATTATTACAACAGAAATACCGAGGAATAACTAACAAACATGTAGACTTTAGATAGCCTGGATAGATACTAGACACCCTGGAACCTGTACAATCAATCTAGTATCATGATTATCCCATTTAGCCTAGGTTGAAAAAGTGCGAATTTACTCCTAGCTCAATTGTACTTCACTACTATGTTATTATGACAGAAATACAGATTAACAATTACCAAATTTGAGGACTTTCGATATTCTGAATAGATACTAGACACCATCCAACCTGTAGAACCACTACAGTATCCTATTTGTCTCCTGCAGGTGAAGTTCAAAAAATTCCCATTTACTACTGGCTCTATAGTACTTTCCTGTGTTTCTACTTTGACCGAAATACATGTGCATTATTACCAAATATGTGTAATCTACATATTCTACATACATACTAGACATTATGGAACCTGTAGAATAACTACAGTATTCCCCTTGTCCCAAACAGCCTAGGTTGAAAAAATGCGAATTTGCTACTAGCTTAATAGTATCTTACTCCGATGTTACTACAACACAAATACATTTCAATAATTATACAAGATGCGGAATTTACATATTCTACATAGATACTAGATATCCTAGAACTATTATTATTTCTATGGTATCGTTTTTGACCCAATCAGGTGAGGTTCAAAAACCTGATCATTTACTACCAACTCTATAGTACTTTACTAAAAGGTTACCATGACAGAAATAGATATGAATAATTACAAAATATAAGAAACTCACATTTTCTACCTAGATAGTAGACATCCTGTATCCAGTAGAATTCATTTCTTGCTTTCTATTTGCTAGGTTATTTATTGAAAAAATAGATTTTAAGGTAACATTTTCCAATACTATGATGTGGGAGAAGAAAGAGAAAAAAAGTTACATTGTAGCTATATGGTTGTCTCGATGCTCAGACATACAGATCTTTGTAACACTTGGTACGTAAAAAAAAAAGTTCCCTCTAAAAAGTATCTGATGTACACTATCTGTCAGCCACACAACTCAAGGGGTGGCAGAATTTTCAATCTACAACAACTCTTTCATCTTTTATTTAATAAAGCTCTAGTTAATTTATTTTTAAAGCTGAAGTTCTGGAGATCCTAATTATATAAATTTATTTGTTACAACTTGCATTTGAATATTTACAAGGTTGTGGGGTTGAGGTGTTGCCCAGCTTTCTTGTCATACTATCATCCAGTCCTGAACCTAGTTTTCCTTATAGAATTGGTCTGTGGAGGAGCGTTGAAAATGCGTGACCTCCGAGCGAAGCTTCCTGAGAGCCTAGTGAGCCAGTGCGATGGTAGCTTCCACAGTGGCTAGTGATGCGAGGGTGGAAACAGGTCAACCATCACAATACAAGTAGCAAGATACAGGGAGCAGCCTGGAAGGGAGTTCCAACGATGACTATTACTTGTATAATTGTGGGATCTTGGCCCGGTTTAGGGGTATGAAGTTTTCATTCACAGGGGCTACGCAAGTTGGATCATGAACTAGTTAGAGGTGATGGTGCTGCTAGTTTCTTCCTTTTTTTTTTTTTTTTTTTGAGATTTTGCTTTGCGTGCTGGTCATCTTACTGGGACCTAAAATCAGAATGAATCTTTGGTTGTTTTTTTCTCTTTTTTTTTTTGACTCTAACAAGGGGTGAGGGGGTTACAGTTGAAAAATCGGGAATGTGGTGGTTGGTTCTTGGGAGGCCAGTTCCTCAATTGATGTGAGTATACAGAATTCACCAATGAAACCTCCAGAATGTTATTCATCATTTCGCGATATTTCCTACCAGCAGCTGTAGCTACATCAGTCTATCAAGTACCCCTTTTCATAGGCTTAGCCATGCATTCGATACTATGTGTAGTGGAGAAATGGATATGGGCTTCCTTGGACCCTATATCGGAGGCACCACAAGGGCAGCTAGGCCAAGTATAGCACCACTTAATCCTGCAATAATTCATAACGACCTTATTGATTGTGGTAACCAGTGACTCAAATTGGGAGAGTAACTCGATTGTGGTGAGGTCAATAATGGCATTCAGGACCTTCCAAATGGCATCATCTTGTGGCTCGGGCAGCTTGGTAAGAACCTCCTGAAAAAGTGTCAACAAGGGAGTTAAAGGTTGGGGAAATGTCTTTCACTATATAGTGATATGGAAGCTCATACCGAATACACTCAGTTGAGGTGTGAAGAGAGCTGACCAAGGCGTAGCTTTGTCCAATCAAACCTGGACCGGTGAGGGTAAGGACAGCATGGATCTACCCAGGTGGGAGATAAAGGGATTTATCTTCCTGGGTAAGTGCAATCATGCAGTCCTTCCCTTATAGCCCTATGGGTACATGTTGGGTGGAAGAGTTCCTGCTCTTTTGCTATTCAGGCCAATCAGGAAAGAAAATATTGTGGTTATATGTGGATGGAGGCCAGACTGCCCAAACCTTCTTACTTCCTGGTGGCATTTCTGAGACTATAGCATAGCCTCAATCTAAGTCAAGTTAGTTATATGTAGTGATAACACTAGATTCATTATTATGAGTAGTTAGATTATGAAGTCAATCCGATCAACATATTTGGTAATATAAACTACCTGGCTTGTAAGGTTTGCTTGAATAGGCATGCAGTGATCTGCTGGAAGTGGGAACCCAAGTGGCATGAATGCATCGATGAGTTCTTTGTATGTAAGCAAATTTAGCAGTGAAGGAGGATTTTTATCAGCTGAACTTGCTCTTCCCGTTCCCGTTAACAACTGATATGAGAACTTTGTATCATTTCTCTGATTTTCAGACATGCAATTCAGCTAGGCGTTGGAAGAAAAGTCCAGCCAACTAGGCCAAGTGTGGGATTTAGGCAAGACCTTGGGCATTGAAAGATCGTGGTCGAGACGATTGGTAGTGGAAGCTGGTACAGCTGAGGTTGTGTTGCAGATTATATTATAAAGTGGGCAGAAATAGTGAGGATACCATGTACAGAACTCCAGGACTTCTCTTTGCACAATTGTAACATCGATATCAATATTGATTGATGTCTCATCATGTGCCGGCACTTGATGTTTGTGTCTCGTTGACCTATCTAGACCAACCTGGCGCCTCCGCATTATTCCTATCGGCTACCAAATAATGTTATACTTATATGACAAGAAGAGCAGGAGGTTAACAGAAATGGATAAGGAATAGTATCCAAAAGAGGAGGATGAACTACGGTCAGTAGGAGTAATTATGATCAAATAATAGGGCTCAGATATTAAAAAAGCGGTGATGGCAGGATGTGGTTCAGACTGCCCTGAGTTTCATGTAAGCTAGTGACTAGTGTGCTTTGGTGTATCACAATCCTAACATGATTAATGATTGCACTGTTCATTATACCAAAGGTACAGTTACTCTGGCTACGATAGTAAAGGCAAACAATACAGTTTACAGTGGCAACTATACGCAATAGCGGTCATGTTTACAAACTGCAGGGGAGGAAATGGATGGTGCAGCCTTGATACTAATGTCAGAGACAGTGGTGCGATTCCCACTTGAGAGGTGAGCACTCGGGAATCCCAGTACAAGTATAATAATCCTCTCAAACAGGCTGTTTGCTAACCTTTTCTGGCCTCTAATTCTGGATTAGAATACTGCAGAATTTTGTTCACTCTTTTCAAGCAGCTATTGCAGGTAGTGGTTCTCTCAAATTTCCTTTGTCCCATTATCTTCAATTTCTACGCGAAGCTGGTCACTGGGGTGGTGCACATGATCAACCTTATGAACCAACTTCCTACTGCTGTATCTTATCTTTAACTGTCATCACTCACCACATATTTTGAAAGAAAAAAAAAGAGATTGGGAAAAGGATTTGTGCTTATTGATGGTATCTGCTGGCAAATAGCAAAACGAGGGAGTGGACCACAAAGAGTGCACTACCGAGCTGAATTTCTACCATTCCTGTTCCTGACCGCTTCCACTTTCAGCTACACAATTATACGCCTTTCCAGCCGAAACTATTGCTGATGACTATAAACTAACGGTGAAAGAAGGCATGAACCAACTAAGTGAATAACAAAATATATATGGTGCGCAGAAACCAAAGATATGAAGGGAATACAGTACGTGGCATCTCCAGGAATGATAAAAAGCTGAAGTAAGGAGAATAAGTGAACGATAAATTGTATTCAGGCGAACAGGGAAACGTATATAGTTGACAATTGTGAATAAGGAATAGTTAAAGATATACAATTAATGGAGAATGGCAGATAAAGCGACCTGTATTCCCTGTCATGATCTCCTCTTTCTTGTCATAGTTTGATCAACTGTCACGAAGGTAGAACCTCCTTGCTTTGTATTTTGCCAAAGAATAAAGAACTGCGAGAATTAAGATGGTAGACTAGAAAGGGTGAAAACCCCTTAACCACAAACAAAATATGTGATAAAATGGGTCTGAGAGGAAAAGCCAGGATCATGAATCGAACTTACATTAGGGAAAACTACTAGGAATTAGTATAAAATGTCATTGTTCACAATATTAAAAGAACTGTCACCCGGATATTATTTCAGACTTACTCATCAGCAGAATAAGTTAGTAGAGAGATGACAGACCTACAATATCTGTAGTACAGAAAAAAGGTACATAATTGGGCTATCAGGCTTGTAACCTTGATATGAGATTGGATGGTCAACTCTGTATTTGTGGAAAGGATTTCCTATCTGAAGATCTTTTAGCAAACAGAGAGTGCAGGGATGGGCAGATCGAGTAAGAGATACTGGTATAGTGAGGGTAGTAGTATGAGATGGTGTATGGACTATTGAAAATCAGCATAGCTTACTTCTTCATATGACCCTGTAGTATTAAGTAAGATAGATCGATACTGGGAAGGTACGAAGGATGAAAGTAATGGTGCACAGGCTGGAGTAAAGGGCTGAGAGAGGTGACATATTGATGAGAAGAATTAAGAAAGATTGTGAAAGTGAAAGTGTAAATGAGAAAGAGGGAGAGAGAAGCCAAGCGATGTGTGGGGAAGAGATAAGGAGAGAGAAGATAAGAGCTCAAGATAAGGAAGAGACTACGAGAGCAGTGACCACAAGAGATATGGGAAAGAAAAGGGCGCTGTACACTGTTTAGTATACAGGTTATTACCAGTATATTGGCTACATAGAACATCAAGCACACTGTATGAAAATTGGACGATTAGACAACCTGATGAATGAGAACCTCTATTTTGGTAACGTATACGAAGAAGTTACAAGGAGTATCTAATGTTTTAGCAAGGCTCCCTCAGGAGCAACCCCTGTCTTAAACCCAACTGTCATTTACCTATGGCAAGTTCATGAGTTGTACTTTCTTAAAATCCTATAATGGCATCACATAATTTGTAGAGTATTTAATGCCATGGAGCTTACTGCCAACTAGCTTCCTTTAATAGCCCATTGCTCAAGTGAACATCAAAAATATAACTGTGCCAAGAGTGTGATGGAGTCACAAGTCCAGATTGCTCACTTGCTCCCAAGCTTGTACATTCTCTAGAGATTGCCAAATAGTTCAACAGAAGTAACCGCGCAATGGCACTTTCATGCTTAATCCAAATCAAATTCCTATTACATGAAAACAAAAGTTGTAAGAGTGAGGAAAAAAGGAGGGGACTCATTTGAAAATACTTAAAACAATGTATGAGGAAGTCAAAGGGGAGTTTAAAGCATCAGAGAATGCTTAGTAGTGATTCGTAATTCTTAAATTCACAGACAGATTAAAGTGTCGTTGCGCTGTTACGTCCAGTGAACTGGTTGGTACTCTCTTGAGCATGCCCAAGGCTTCAGGAAAGCGAATCAGCGGGGGTTCTAACTCTGCCACAACCTGGGCAAGGTTATAGGTTCAAGGTCCATAGATTGCTTCAACTGAGATGGCAATGTGGTGCGTTTTTAAATTTTTATTTATTTGCAGATATTTCAATGTAATTTAGAGTACAAGAATCTGGATGCAGTGCTAACAATGGAATAAAACGATCCCCATTCCTCCATCCACCCAGCCTGACCATATCTCCAAGACCCCATAGGATGGGCCTAACCGGACATCTCACGCAAAGAGTAAGCTACACCTACCTTACAAGGGAACCTAGAGAATAGGGCAAGCTTAGCAAAGAACAAGGTTGAGAAACTAGGTTGGTAACTACCCGGATTATCATCTTTATATTAATGAAAAGTCGCACCCATACATTGTCACAACAATGAAGCCAGATATATGCACTGGCAGATGGATGACCCCTGCAGGCATCCCAGAATGCGACGCAATCCAGAAAGGAGGCCGACTGTGGCGGACAGCGAGGGAGGAGGCCAGTAGCGGGGTACCAGCCAGGGAAGGACGTAGCATTAAGGTGCAAGCTGATTCTACTAGCAGAAAAGGATGTGGAAGCTCATTGAGCGACCACCACGGAAGACAAGCGAGAGCTAGACCAGTCCCGACAGCAACATAAGAATCAGAAGTTACTAACCACAGGTGTTCCCCCTTAGGAACCATGTAAGAGGAGGTAGAGTTGTTGCCACAAGATAAGCTGACTGTGGGTACAAGAAAGGATGGTGATCTTATTAATGCTAAGTGAGCAATGGTGGAGGTGGGAACATGTCAACATCACTCGAAGGTAGCTCAGCAGAAGCTCAAGGAGAGGATTACCTGAACCTAGAAGAAAGCAAAAGTGGATAGTAGGTAGAGGATGAGGGTGGCCATCACTCCTAGGGTGAAGTTATTATGAGAAAAGAGTGGGGCTGTATATTAGGTGGACGCCAAACTCAAGTATATAACCAACAGATGTAGGCCAAAATATTTGTTCGGAGAATCTGTCAAGGAAGGCTGGTCTCGATAAAGTAAAGGTAAAGTAAAGATTTCTAAGCTAAACAATTTTATATTCGTAAGATCTGTTCTCCATTGCTTGATGATGTCTGTAAAGCTCAGGAGGCACTTCGATATTTATATCCCGGGTCTGAGAGTTCACGGACTACTTCTAACTACTATGCCTCCCCAGTACCATCCTAGTTTTAATACACAAAGGTCCAGAATCTGATAAGTGCGAACATCGTTTGACCCTGAAACTTATGACAGCCTTTCGCAGATTCGGAATAGTATTCCTCCGTTAAGAAGACTGCGCTATTTGTTATACCAAACAGCCGCCACCAACTTAGATGCCCGCGTAGACTTTTATTTGACTTTAGTCTTGTTGACGATCATTCCAGTTGTCTCTTCGGTTATGAAGTGATTAGGTTCATGCCAGGCTACCTAGTACCAATCGCAAGTCCGAGCCCAATGTGTCAACGTCTTAAGGGGCTCCGTCTTATGTAGGTCTTCCATTCTGAGCGTGCTTCTCCTTGGTCCACCGGCCTCCATAGAGGGGTCCTATTACTAGGACCAACCAACCGACAGCTGATCTGAGAAGGGTATGGGCGGATTCAGTATACCCCTAATAGCTTCCACTACTGGGATATCCTGTTAGAGTATTTCGCTGTAAACCTCCCATTACATTCGGCCTATAGTTTAGGAGGCCTAACCTTGAAGCCTAGTATCTCAATGTGACTGCGACGGAGTTCCTCCATTCCACTTCCTAGATGTCGGCAAAGGTGCCCCCTTATATATCCTGCAAACAGCATACGGTCAGATGGACGGCGGTGACGTATATGGTGTTATGAAGTGGGCTTTATTCATGTGACATTTTAGTTATGGGACGCAACTCTTGAAATCTCGCTAATGACGTGCGAGCCCCGCAAGGGGGCCGGAGTGGGGTGTTGGCTCTGGTAAATTGAGGGTATATGTGCAGTTACCCTACCGTGGGTCTGTGCACATGTCTCGGATTTCCATATGCCTAACAGTGTACGATCGTAGGAGTCCTGTGTTAAGCGTTGATTTTAAGTACTAGGAAAATGGCAGAGATGGAAAATGGATGACAATGTGGTACGGCTCTGCTTAGTTATATCAACTGTTACAAAGATTTTAATTCAGTTACTTCTTTGTCTTCTCACCTGCTACCAGCACAACTTCTCTACCTCAAATTACTGCACACCCAGTTTGTAATTGTACTATTATTGACCTTGTGGGATTAACCTAATAATTGCTAGATTCAGGTAAATTGGAGATGTTGGTACCCTCTTCCATGATATTAAAGATTAGCAAGAGGTTTGAAACTTGACAACTGGCATAGCTTAACAAATGTTAAATAACATCCGCATTGTGGAAATAAGTAATACAGCCTAGGTATCTGATGTAGGTGGGACCGGAAAGCAATAGTGGTACAGTTGTGTCTGATAGGTCGTATGGTCTATAGTAACTGTACAACTGCCGTACACCTCTCTTGATTTTGAGTTTCCCATCCTAGAACTCAATAAAAGAAAATAATCGCTTTGGTCTCAATTAACCTATAACAATTAAAGAAAATGTATATGGAGTACTTAAACTAAAAATTGATATGTATATCCCTAATTAGAACAGGTAATATATAAGTAGGTTTTTAGATCAATTTGAGAGTAAAAATATTGAATAATACTTTAGTTCTAACAATCTTAGTTTTGATTACTAGTACCTATATATCATATATATGTTAAGTGATATATAAGATCATTTATTTAACTATAAACTGAGTGTAAATAATATTAGATTATAGCATAAAGTACTATAGAGTACAAGATATGTGAATAAAAATATAATACCTATTATTGAGCATAAACCATATCAAGGTCCAATTTGAATTGCATATATAGGTAGAATATCGTGTAGTGAATTCGATGCGATGTACAAATATACAGCTTCTGATTTTCTTAAATATTTATACCCTAATAAGTCTGGTAGGGATCTTGCATCTAAAATATGACTATGTAAACAAAGAGTGCAAGGGTAAAGGAAAATCTTACAAATAATAAAACAGAGCAGAATAGGAAACAATAATACCTTAAAATAAGCCATGAGAGTAAAACATTTTTACAATCCATGTAATAAATATTAAGTCAAATACAGTGGAATTGATTGATTACTTATAATTTTCCTGCAATTTGAAGTAGAAAACATGTTTATGTTTTATATATAGCTTTCTAAAATATTGTAATAATAGTGGCAACTTACTTTTAAAATTGTATTTGAACTCAGGTACTGTTATAGTTCAGAATGAAATATTTCTATAGTATAAATTTTGAACTAAATTTTCTTTTTTAGAAATATTAATATAGAAAATCAGAAAATAGAGCTACCAGAATACGGACTTTAGAAAATACTTTACTGCCACTTTAAGCATCTTAAATAGTTTACAAAATATGATTTGCATAATGGATCAAAATCAAAAAAAAGTATCACATTTAATGTCTAAATTTGATATACTTGTTTTATGTTAACCCTTTCTGATTTTCTCCTAACTTTCCTCCATTACAAAGATTTCACAAAATTGGATAATAGGAAAACTTTACAATTTTCAACAACTTTCTTTATTATGCAATTATGATCTATAAATTTGAGTTGTCAATTACTTTCAATTGTAGAGTGGTATAGTTGCCAAATACATTACAAGGACTTATTAGACAGGACTGTACTTGTGAGCTGCTCTGTAATTACAACAAAAAGTAGAAGTCCATGTTGCCTAACCTTGTCATTACCTGCAAGTATTGTAGCTATCTCATATCCCAGTGAGAGATTGAATTGCATACTAAAGGAAACTTTTATTCTAGAAAAGAATATCACAGCTGTCAACCATGTAGAGATTCATATGAAGAATACAATGTAATCTTCTGGTAGAGTTCAAAGTACAACTAGTTTTAGTCAAGGCAATTTGAATGCAGGTAGTTCTGTAATTGGTAGGATGAACACATATGAGACCTTCAATAATGCGAAATATTTATTAAAGTCAATGGTACTAAGAGGAGTAGTAAGATTGTGATAAGGAAAGTACGTAAGAGTTGGCAGAAAAACAAACAAGAATCACAAGTAAAGATGACAATAAGAGAAAGCACAAACAAACAGTGAGAAAAGTAAAACAAATCACAGTACAAGAATAAAAGGAAGAGAAACTTAGCTGATATTTTACCTGGTACTGAATTGACAATCAATTATATTAATATAGGCATGATAAAGATATATCTCAGGTAAACTTACAAGATCTACTCGGGTAGAGCAATACATAATGTGCAATCCTTAGTAACAGCACATAATGAATTCAATTGATCTACCAACATTGTCAATTTTGTATTCTCACTAAACAGCTCTATACTAATAGTACTGTAATGTAGTCTGCGAGCTAGAGTGCCAAGGAGAAACTCAATGTTTAACCTTACTACAGCCAAGTAGCTACAGATACTACTGTAAGTTTTCTTTTGAACAAGTCCACGATGGATGCGAGGTTATATGCCACTATCAATGTTAATTATAGGAATTGTAAATGTTGATGGAAATTGGACCTTCCATCATGGAGTAATATCATAATTGGTCCGTACAGCTGTATTGTGAAATAAGGAACCTTTTGCACAAAGTCTCGCGACATATAAATAACAGTTGATCTCAGCGATTGGCCTGCATTGTCTCCACTGCAGAGTGATAGCAATAAAATAAGATAAGTCAAACTAGTCTTACATGAAGAGTTTCTTGCAATTCAGAGAATTGTCTGCCACACTAGAAGATGGAGGGTTGAACACTGAGTTTGACCTTTACCATGTGGAAGAGGAAACAGGTACTATAGTTTGTAAACTATTGTGTAAGATGTATATAGATTAAAGATGGACAGTAAGACTGCAGTATAGGTTTAGGTACCATAGGCTTAAACCAAAGGATGGCCTGTTACTCTTATCTGATAAGGTTGCTGCTAATGGTAGTCACAGGTCAGCTCACTATTTCTGGGGAACAAAAGACTGTGTACTATATATATATCTCTAGAAATTATCTTGAAGGTGAAAGCCTAAGTTGGACCTTAGTTTTAGAAACTGCAATAAGAAGAGTATAGAAAGAGAGAGGAAAACATAGTTGTACTTTAGCTATAAATTGTACAACAGAGTATTATTTCTGAATTTGGAGACGCAAAGGTCAACCTCTGTGGATAACCTTGCAAATGCAAATGTAAGAGAGAAAACCCGAAATGTATTAATCAATAAGTTCTTATATCTAATTGATACTAGGGACTAGGCATATGGGTCTAATGTAGATTGAAATATATATCATGATCAAGATGAATATTTGACCTCTACCTACTAGGCAGTCTAATTGCTATATACCAGCATTATAGGTCAGCTAATTATTACTCCAAACTGCTAGAACCCACACTACTAGCATCTTTACCAATAATTATAAAGGTTGAAGCCAAGGTTTGAGCTTATTTTTAGATACTGCAAAATATGCAAAAAGTAAAGGAATAGGCTAATCTTGTTAGGCATATGGAAATTCGAGACATGTGCAGAGACCCACAGTAGGGTAACTGGACACAGACCCTTGATTTACAGGAGTGCCAACACCCCCCTGCAGCCCCCTTATGGGGCCAGCATGTCATTAGCAAGATTTCGCAAGTTGCATCCCATAACTAAAATGTCACATCAATGAAACCCACTTCATAACACCATATATGTCACCGGCATCCACCCGACCGCATGCTGTTCACCGGATACATGAGAGGAGACCTTTGATGACATCTGAGAAGTGGAATGGAGGAAATCCGTTGCGCGCGGATTGAGATACTAGGCTTCAAGGTTAGGCTTCCTAAACTATGGGGCGAAGGTGACGGGATGTTTTTGGCAAAAAACTCTTCGTGGATATTCTAGTAGCGGAGGCTACTAGGGGTATACCGTATTTACCCATACCCTTCTCAGATCAGCTGTAGGTTGGTTGGTCCTAGGAATTGGACCCCTCTACAGAGGCCGGCAGACCAAGGGGAAGCACACCTAGAATGGAAGACCTACATAAGTCGGAGCCCCTTAAGCCGTTGACATGTTGGGGTTGGGCTTGTGATTGGCACTAGGTGGCCCGGCATGAACTTGATCACTTCATGACTGAAGAGACTGCGGGAATGATAGTTAACAAGACTAAAGTAATATAATAGTCTATGCGAATATCTAACTTGGAGATTGCTGTTTGCTAAAACAAATAGCATAATCATCTCATCGGAGGAATACTTTTCCGAGTGCTCGAAAGGGTGTGATGAGTTTCAGGATCAAATGGGGTTCGCACTTATAAGAATCTGAAACATTGCGTATTAAAACCAGAGTAGTACTTCGCAGGCCTAGTAGTTAGAAGTAGTCCGCTAATACACAGACACGCAACATAAATATGATGTCCCTGCCGAGCTTTTCAGATATCATCAAGAAATGGAGAAGAGATCTTTTCAATATAATATTGTTTTGCAGTTTAAATCTTTACCTTACCTATTTTATTGAGACGCGACTTCCTCGATAGATTCTCCAATAGAAGATTTTGGCCTACATCCCTCACTTATATACTTGAGTTTGGTATCCGCCTAACAAATCTGAACTTATTTGAGCATTATCTTGCGCTTCACACTACTGCTCCCTAAGCTAGTAATGAAAAGGTCAATGCCAGAGTTTCAACTTTCACGGCTGTAAGTGGCAGCTGTAATTCTTAAAAGTAATTTGCTAATATGCTAGTCCCTAGCAATGGTGTACCAACATTACAGCCCTCCAAAACATGCTAAATCTGGCAGTCTCTTGTATTCTCAATAATGTTATAGGATCTAGAGTTTTAGTAATAAAGATTAATAAATATGTAAAAATAAGTTTCCTAGGGAGTCATAGGAATGAATACATTACTGAACTGTGAAGAAACATATCATTATCATGAGAAAGATTGGCAAAATATCTTCAACCATCACTAAAAATTCATCCGACATCGGTTGCAGCTGCTTGGCATCCTGATAGTGGTCGCTTAACCATTTCCTCCCGTCCATCCTGTATCTCAGGACCTGTCCTGCAATGGCCGATACGTTCTGTAGGTCCTGTATGACTTGAGTACACCCTGAGGTCTGAACTACGTCCTGCACGTCATCCAAACACCGCAACGTCTGAATCACGTCCTTTGTGCCTCTAACAAGTCTCTACTCTTCTCATACGCCGTTCTTTGCCTCTAGCCCTCCCCAAATCCTGATGGTTGCCGCGCATCCCCCCCTCTCCTGAGCAGCACTGGATGTCTTAAATGTTGGCTACGCATCTTGATGTACCATAATCTTTCTCCTGTCACCACCAGTCACCAGTGTGTTGACTACTGCTGTTGCTCTTCCTCGAATTTCTCACTTGGTCCAATGGTTATCTCGTGTCTGTCCTTTACACCGTCTGATGTTCTTTCGCGATAATGGGCAGGGGGATATCTGACAGTATAGGCAGTCTTGTTGATATCACCGGTTCACTAATTGTCGAGATGGCTGCATCTTTTGTTTCCACAATTATTACTATTCAGCGATTTCTAGCTCATTATCTATCTGCCCTTCCCACTCCCAGTACCACGCCATCCGTGTTTTCTTCGTACTAGCTACCTCTTCAATAATAGGATATTTGGCTTAGCACTATTGCCTGACATATGAGCAATGGTACTAGGCCAAATCTCCCTTTCTTTTGCCCACCTTAAACATCTCTGCAGATGTGATATCGCCCATGGCGCAGAGCTTTGAGAGTTCATCAAGGGGCCGTAGTTTGATTTGATACCAAATTAGTATATCTCCTTCAATGTGCTTAAATTGATCCGACTGTTGACGAGCCATCTCCGTTCTTCCAGGGAGATTTTGTAGGCCAGGACCACGATTTTGCCAATTTCCACGCTTGTAACGCTTCCCCCATCCGACCTCACTTGCTGGTGGACTGTGTTAAAATTGTGTAACTCTGATGGGTATCCTGAGTCAAGTATACTCAACATCTCGACCCTTGCCTGTTGGTAGACTCAATCTTGGTACCAGTAGTCACGGCGCTGGAACAGCGAGATGAGTTTCCTAGGTAGCCAGCCTCTTAGTGCACCATACACTTCGTTGGTACCAGCTAGTACCAAAACTGAATCGTTGTGACAAGCCTTATTGCAGAACCGCTCTGCCCCCATACATCATACTGGGTGGATGTCATAAACATCTGTTTCCAGCAATGCCAAAATTGGTATTTCAAGTTGAGTTACTAGCTCAACTGGAAGTTGTCGAAGTATTTCCAGATCTTGTGCAAGACGGTGCGAAATGGGCAGGCTCTTCCGGCTACATACTAGCAATTCGATACACATGGTCTTGGTTGAAATTCCCATAACCTTGCTAACATCTTCAACGTCGACGGCATCACGCCGGTGCTCCTTCAGCCCCCCACGATTGGAGAGTGGCAGAGATTTAGTACTCGTTTTGTCCAAAAGATCTAAAGCCTGCTTCGTGAGATCAACTGCGGATTTTCACGGAGAATCTAGGTTCCAAATACTTATTCGGATTACGTGGGGCCGCCCATAGTTGTTGACAATCTCCCACGCCCCATTGCTTTTATTCGCACGTCCCCACTTGTCTTTGATCTCTTCCATGTATGCTAGCTTGCTGAAGTTAGTAGAATACTACGGGCTGTTACTGAACTGGTACACGTGATTCTGCAAGTACTGCAGTAGATGCATCGTAACAAAGTTGAAATGACATTCGGCCTAGATCAATTCCATGCGTTAATCATTCACTTTCTCCCGTTGCTACTGATGCACATGGCGCTGCTTCGCTTGGACTAGTGATTGATTTACTAGCATTCTATGACCTTGTAGCTCCGTACGCTGGTCTTGAATCTTTGTACATATTCTTTTAGAGATTGTGAACTCCACGAAGATATTTTTCATCATGTGAAACTGATTCAGATATTGTTCCATATAATCGCTGGTGTTAGCTGTATGGCTTTGGTATTGGGCCATCAGAGTGAAATGGTGTAAAGGCTAGACACAGGCGAGTGCACCGCTGAAAGGTTGCGGTTCAGTGCTATCTGGGTATCTCAATACCACAGCGAGAACACACAAAAGACAACGATCCAAGTTTCTCATCTCCTATCCCTACCACTGTGTAACCACACGGTGGGGTTTTTTGGGTACATAGAATCAAGAATACGCTCGTAAATATTTCCGGGCACCATCAAATGATTCCTGCCATCCATGTTTATTCAGAAATAGTTGAACCAAATTCATTATATCCTTGAAAAGTCCAAGATAAACAGTATGGAGTAAATCAAGCTGATGCAGATCTGGAGTGGAAACACATGCAAGTCCATGAAAGAAATGTTCACCCAATCTGAATACCCAGAGCATTAAATGTGATGGTAACATTGCCTGACGTAGATTGCTGAGCCGCATCTAGAATTTCTTCCTCCAGGCGCTCATATCTTGCATAATCTCGCGCTCGATACCTCTCTCATGTGTTGGATCCGAACCTATCCGCGGGTGTCACGCATTTAGGACTGGTGTCGGGTTTTACACCGTTCGGTGGAGCTTTTTCCATATAGTCGGCAATCCAGGATGCCAATATGGAGAAGCATCACAGGGATTTGCCATCGGCCTAGTCAATTGTGACACCATTAAGCCCTCACTCTTATAAATACTCGAATAGGAACTTGAATACCGCTTATAGTCTGTTGAAATTTATTTGCCTCTGGTACGTGTCTGCAGAAGAGGACTGCTGGTACTGGGGTAGGACGAGCAAAAACGTAGGCAGGAGAACTACCATCATTCCATGTCTGGCACGCTTTGTCGATGGAAGATTTTCAATTGTAATATACACAGACCAGGCTTTCTTGTCATCTCAGAAGTTGCTGCAGTGTGTCTGATCTGACATCATAATAATTGGAACTACTTTTGTGCCACAGGGAAGTGTTTCCTATCATCAGTTAGCCTGCGTATTTGGCATAACTGGAGCATACTATTGTGGCACCCTACTAGAATGTCCTACTACCAGTCGGCTGTATGCATTTATAAATATAATTGTTTTCCATTGAAATCGCATACACATTGTGGAGTATAAACAAACTCCTCTTGGTACACTATCTCTCGAAGAAGGTATCAGATGCAGTCTATAAGATTATGTTAGAACAAAAGCAAAGCCCTGATGCCATCCGCAACTTGACCTTCGCACCATTGTAAGTATGGACTATATGGATTCAATAGCTGAAGGTGGTTCTCGAGTGGATGCATCGAGCTATACCCGGCGTCGACTCAATTGCTGTGGCAATTTGAAAAATATTCTTTTATCTATGACTTGGATAACTTGCTTTAGATGAACCTGGATGCAAGTTTGAAATCATGCATGCTAGCAAATGGTGCCCATGGGTCCTCACACAGATTTCGGCATTCTTCAACAAATCCAACTACATCTCTACTAGATTCCTCCTCATTGGAATAATACTGCTTTACGCAGCGAGCGGATGACACTCTGACCAGATGGAGTAATTTCTGGTCAGATTCATTGGCAGCGCCTTCCTTAGTGGTGTCTTGCTGCCAGCCAGACATACCCATGTCTGATTCATAGTCAGAATCCGGCTGATCAGTCTCGTGAGCAGAGACATCATGGGGCAATTGGGAGGATTCCAGGTCTTGAATACTCTTGGGGGAGGTAGAACTCTGTATGTGAGATGCGAGAACATCAGCGATGCCAGCATCTGCTCATAGCAGGTGTTTCTCCTAGGTACCAGCACAGGTGTATTTGCAGCAGCAAAATGAACATTTTATGGGCATTGCGGGACGTGGCACAGTGGATTGTAAGAAGGTTATATGTCTTATGAGGTGCAGGCGGAATTCTCTCTTTCACGCTTCTGGATCAAGATAGGAAATGGAAGCAAGTAGTTCCCACAATCTGAGATCTAGCGAATAGCTAATTCGGTTCAGCCTACGAATGCCGATGTCATGTGCATCAGATTATGTTTTCTTTCTGAGAAACCCTTTCATTTACACTTGAACAGAAGAGATCCAGCTTCCCTGTTCCAGTATTTATAATATCCACATTTCAAGTTGGGGAGAAGAGAACAGCGGTTGTAGGTGTCTGATGATTGAATTCATAATAACCTGGAAATAGTTTCAAGATTCCTGGAGTGTTAGGGACTGATATTTAAACTCAATTGATCATGACCCAAGGATGGTCAAACCAAGAAAAGTATCCACAACTTATACAGCATTCAGGAAATACACATAGCTCACAATATCAACAGGGAGAACTAATCGGAAGACATGGCTCACAAATATAATACGCAGTATGTCCATATGCCAAATATTCCAAAGTGACATGTAGCTCCATCGGGACATGTCTACTTGCTCCAACTGTAGCACTTGCTGGGTTGATCACCACGGCGAGGGCCAGAAACAACAAAATCAGCCCATATAAGACCAGGCTTAACTTCACCTTAGATGATACTGGCAGACAGCTCTATATAGCGATGAGAAAAATGGTCAAAGACTAGATGTCAGCACGGAATTACACCAATATCAATACTTTGCTGAACAATGACAGCAGAGAGAGTTTTCAAGGTTTGCGGAGATTGTACGCAGCTTGCAATTCTGTGGGGATGGCAGGCACCAATGACGTTCACTGGAGGTTGCAGATTGAAGATGCGATCATTTCCTCTCTTTAGGACTGTGGCAAGAGGTTAATGGACAGTCTTCAAAAGAAAGGTGGACCTCAAACTGTGCCGGGCACACTTGCAATCATCCCTGCACACGTCCTCGTTGCAGCAATCTTGCTGCCACCGGGAGCCCCCGGTCCATGGGCCCTGAACTCTCCTGAACAGCCTCGGCCCCAGAATGCCGAAGATCCTCAAGCTAGCCAGCACGTGCCTCAACAGCCAGCCCCTGGGAGTGCCCACGTTGCCCCAGCTGGTCAAAATGTTCTGTAACAGCCGGCGCCTAGGATTGCCGAAGTTCCCCTAGCTAGCCTGAACATGCCTGAACAGCGGGCACCCAAGAATGCTGAACTTCTGCAAGCTAGTCAGAATGTTCTGCAACAGCCGCCAACCTGGAATGCTGAAGTTCCACAAGCTGACCAGAACATACCCAAACAGCTGGTACTCAGAGATGGTGAAGTTCCCAAGCTAGTCAGAATATTACGCAATAGCCAGTGCACGGGAATGTGAAAGTTCCCCAGGCTGATCAGAATGTTCCATAACAGCTGGTTCCCGTGAATGGAGAAGTTCTCCAAGGGGGCCAGAATGTGCCTCCACACCGGGAGCCGCAGGGTGTTACAGCTATCAGAACAGGTATGTCCACCACCCTAAAAGATTCAACTTTCCACTCCCTGAGCAGGAAAATGTAGATTCCACAGATCGTTCTGGATTGTGCGCAATGATTTTGAAGTGGGTGCCTCTCCGACGGATTCACTATATCCTAGGCACGACTGCTGAAGGCAGCTGGATACTCCTGTCAGGCATATGGAAATCCGTGACATGTGCAAAGACCCACGGTAGGGTAACTGCGCACAGACCCTCAATTTACCGGAGTGCGAACACCCCCTCCGCCCTCCTGATGGGGCCCGCACGTCATTAGCGAGATTTCGAGAGTTGCGTCCTATAACTAAAATGGCACATCAATGAAGTACACTTCAGAACACCATATACGTCGCCGCCGTCTGTCCGACCGGATGCTGTTCGCAGGATATATAAGAGGGGACCTTTGGCGACCACTGGGAAGTGGAACGGAGGAGGTCCGTCTGAGGCGCATTGAGATAGTAGGCTTCAAAGTTGGGCTTTCTAACTATGGGGCGAACGTGACGGGACATTTTTGGCGAAATACTCTACGAGGATATCCCAGTAGTAGAAGCTATTAGGGGTATACCAAATCCACCGATACCCGTCTGAGATCAGCTGTAGGTTGGTTGGTCCTGGTAATAGGACCCCTCTACGGAGGCCGCCGGACCAAGGGGAAGCACGCTGAGAAAGGAAGACCTAGATAAGTCGGAGCCCCTTAAAGACGTTGACACGTTGGGTTCGGACTTGCGATTGGCACTGGGTGGCCCGGCATGAACCTGATCACTTCATGACTGAAGAAACGACTGGACGATAGTCAACAAGACTAAAGTCATATAAATGTCTATGCGGACATCTAAGTTGGTGGCGGCTGTTTGGTATAACAAATAGCGTAGTCATCTCAACGGCGGAATACTATGCCGAGTCCGCAAAAGGGTGTGATAGGTTTCAGGGTCAAACGGTGTTCGCACTTATAAGATTCTGGACGTTTGCGTATTAAAACCAGAGTGGTACTTCGCAGGCATAGTAGGTAGAAGTAGTCCGCTAACACTCCGACGCGGGATACAAATATCCAATTGCCTCCCGAGCTTTACAGACATCATCAAGCAATGGAGAAGAGATCTTATGAATGTAATATTGTTTACGCTTTAAATCTTTACCTTACCTTACTTTATCGAGACGAGCCTTCCAGGACAGATTCTCTGATTAAAGATTCCGGGCCTACGTCCCTCAGTTATATACTTGAGTTTGGCGTCCGCCTAACAACTCCACAGGTACTTGGTGCAACCTCTATCCTTGATGAACAGAATTTTCATCAAAAATCATGAAACGATGCACACTTGGTTGCTCTTAAATCAAGTGCTGCAGGACCCACAGGATATTTTGGTCTATAGTTACTACGATAAAGGTGACCCAAGACCAGAATCCCCTATAGTCAGCGGCCACCCATATGCTAAAGAGGATTCATTGTTGAATATTGGCCACGAACGAGATCCAAGCGCACATCAAATGCATACCAGGGCTCCTGTACCAGACGCCACGACTAATGCCAGTCACGGCAGTCGCTACCTGGTAGGATATCTGCAGGTCAGAGACATGACGGTCGCGGCGTTCTAACCGGCCATGGAGGAGCAGAATGACGTGGGTGTGTGCGAGACGGTACTCTGATATCTGTCACTCCTGGCATGCGCGTCTGGTATAGATGCGAACACTCATAGAGCGGACAAAGTGATAGAAGAAGTACTCTCTTGTGATGCAGCTCACAACTTACGCATAGTAGAAATCGATCCATCTCTACTACATCATTTCCCATTGGAACCGAAAAATTGCACTGTCCTGAATTGACAAGCCCTGGCCATGGAATCAAAGACATCCAGGGCACTAAAGAATGTCCTGAAGTGCGGAAAAGTCATACGCGAAAACATTCCAGCAGTTAAGCTCAGAAGGCAGTGCTGGGCCTCCGTGTCATCCAGTGACTTAATGCATTAGAGAGTGCGGGAATTGGACAGGTTGTCGGCCTAGATCAATATTGTTAGCAGTTAGCCTTAGCGTTGTATTAGAGGAATCATACACAATCTCTACTTCGTACTGTTTTTTATATGTATTATAAATCCTTGCAGCTCTCTCATAGTATTCTCCATTTCCTGATCTTGTATGTTATATGGCATGGACGCTGATGTCGTGTGTCGTGATATCATAGTACCCTGCCAGTAACAACGTTCCCGCCATGTGTGGTTGGGGGTTAGGATTTCCATTTCAGTCTAGTAAGGTTCCAACCAGCCACGTAGTCGCTGTGTCTTGGTATCACCCCTGCATGGGACTTAAAAGTTTACTTCATAAATAACAAATAAACACCTCACGATGCTATATACATATCATGATACCTTAAAAATCATACTACGTATACGCTGAACCATTTTCTGACAATCACAGGACATTTCTCTTGCAACAGGTTGATCAAGGGGACACAATATGTCTTGGAAGTCTGTTGACATCGAGGTCAATGTGGTGTTTGCTTACAAGCCTGGTTTATAGTTTGCTGGCTCCGTCTCAGACATTTCTCCCCTTGCCGTACCAGTTCCCTGTCCCCTTGGCCTACTTGTTCTCTGTCTCCCATCACCATTCCTTTTCTTTCTTGCGCAGATGTCTACCTCACACCCCTCAACCCTGATGCCAATACCCTATACTCCTCAACCCTCACACCAATATCCTACACCCCGCAACCCTCACGCCAATATTCCACACCTCGCAACCCTCATGCCAACTTCCCCCCTCACATGCCTCCATACAACAGTCAACTTCCTTGCCCTCCCCCCATATACAGATTTTTGGGGATTTCTTTCCACGCTTTCCATCGCCTCCCCCTGAAAAAATAAAAAAAGAGAAGAATGCGGAGCGATCACTTAAGACCGACAATGCAAAAGTATGTTCCACCCCATCATTGGCTCTCGTACCTTACTAATACCATATTCTTTTTTGATAGACTGGGTGCCCACGAATATCACGAAAGTGATATGAGGAGAGGTAAACATCAGGCGATGGCTTAGAGCCTGGCGTCCAGAGTAGCTTCGAGAGTATAAGCAATTAATCTCAATTACAGTTCTTTTTTTTTCTTTTTCTTTCCTCCAGGTCCCTGGACTGGATCTAACCTGTAATGGGAGCAGTAGCAGGAGGACGAGTGAGGTTTTGGTGAAGAGCCCACCTCTTAAGCTGGCAGTGGAGGACTCCTCGTAAGTGAAAACCATAAGCTATACGCGTTGCTAAGATTCTGTTAAACCAACAGGCTTATTTCAATTAGCCAGCGCTACAGCGAAATAGCATACACCAAAAGCAGGGGTGAGTTCTTGGATCCACGCGCCAGCTGTAGTCCGTACAGAGCCTGGCATGAGCTGATCAGGACCCACATGACGGTGCGCTCTCTGGACTTCCGCCGCCTAACCTACTCCAATTTGGAGCTGGTCGTTGTATTGGCCCTCACCCTTCCCCCTGTCACCGCGTGGATCGAGTTCTATCAGAACGAGCACCGTGGCATGGATATCCGGGAAGTCGAACATCAGCTAAAGATCTTGGTCCTGGACATGGCCCAAAAACTTCAGTCAACAAACTAGCATCTCATGGTGGGGCCAGCTGTGGGGGCAGAGGTTGAGAGACCTCTGGGTAAGTGTTCTTCTCATTCTATGTTTTACTACCCAAGTGCTAACATCTATTGTCAGTAGTTCAACCTGATTGGATCTCTCCATACTACATGGGGGCAGTATGGATCCATATTGTTTGCCTGGCGGTGGCCCATGGGGAGGGCCACCAGTTCCTTGGCTATCCCTGTTATTCCCTTGATTCTGGGTTGAGAATTGCCCGAGGGGACATGGAATTAGCGAGCATACAAAGTGAGCTCAGGGTAGTCAAGGGGCAACCCATAGAGGAGGCAATCGCGTGCCCCCAATCTCTTAGCGGGACATCTGGTGAGGGACTACACTTACTTCAACGGGCGCCCTCCAAGGCTCTCTCAGTCCGTAATCAAACCTTTTTATATACAGATGATGACGCCCTCCTGTGGGTCCTTACCAACAATGGCAAAGATCTCCTGGACCTTAGGGTCCTGGAGCTGCACCAGGGTCAGGGAGTAGACCCCCACCAGCCCCCACATTGGGCCACAGCCAATACCAGTTTTTTGACTATCAGGTTGGTGATCACAGTAGGTGGGCTGGAGATATCAGGGTGGCTATGCAAGAGCAGGATGATGGCTGGGAGGAAGATGAGTTGCTCCAGGATGAGGATACTGAGCCGAGCATGGACGAGTCTGAGTTGGAATCTTTGGCACCGGGCCACGAAGTGGCAATTCTCAATGACCACGTAAGTTCCCCAAAGGTTCCTGTGTTCGGTTAACAAAATCTATAGCTAATCACATATATAGGACTATGAATCTGAAAACACCCCCCCTCATGCGCAAGACCCCTGCATATCACCAATGCTGGTGCCTATTTTGACGATGTAAGTTCCTCCAAAATTCCTTCCTTCTCTTAACAAAATCAGTAGCTAATTACATATATAAGACAATGAATCCGAAAGCCCTATATGCACCATCCTTGCTGCTGCCCATTCCGATGATGTAAGTTCCCTGAAAGTTCCTTCATTCTGTTAACCAAATCTGTACCAAATCGCATACTTAGGTTGATGAGTTATTCGCTGCCAGCCCCTTGAGACTCACACCGAACGGCCGCCTAGCCCACCATACTGACACCGTAAGGTCCAAACTCCAGAGGGCTGTCAGCAAAGGTCATGTACCTAACACCGCAGTTAATCACATATATAGGGGGATATGATTGCCTGAGGTACCGGGAGACCATATCCGCCAACTCGTCCCAACTTGCGGGATCTGGATCTTTCAAAACAGGAATTACTGAAATTCCTCTAGGACCTTCTCCGTGAGAACTCCTGGATGCTACAGTGCCTCCAAAATCCGTGGCCCACAG
Source organism: Tuber brumale (assembly GCA_014065205.1). Classification (NCBI taxonomy): domain Eukaryota; kingdom Fungi; phylum Ascomycota; class Pezizomycetes; order Pezizales; family Tuberaceae; genus Tuber; species Tuber brumale. The sequence goes on along the minus strand of JACCEG010000113.1, from coordinate 372,524 downwards.
CTATTCCAGGAACCTCGCGACAGCAGACCAGACACTGTCGTGGGCAAGAGGGTACAGAAGATATCGTTGCTACCTTGTTCTCTGCGGGTAGCGCCGAAAGAGGAACCACCCCCACCACACCAATCCCCACTCTCCTCCTGGCACCGGCAACTACACCTGCTACTTTTGTTCTGCCTTCTCATTTAACTCGCGATAGTGCCCCCCATCATTCTACGTGAATTCAGTCTCCTTCAACCCCAACGGAGGTAGTTCATTGGTCTCCCACAGAGGCCGGCGCTGCAATCCCCGCGCTACTTCCCCTGACCTTGGGTGGCACAATTGCTCCTCCATCTTCCCGAACACTGGCGCAGTAATTGTCCCGCCATCTCATCAGACCCTGGCTGCTACGATTGTTGCTCCATCTTACCCGAACACAACTGTCACGCTGTCCCCCACAATATCACGCGGCCCTCATTGCAGCAATAGATGTCACAATCCCGAATAACAATTGTGGCTGCACTGGCTTTTCATGTGTCACTTTTCTTTTCTTTCCTTGGATTTCTTTTTGCAGTGCACGGCGTTTGGAGAGAAAATTGGGCAGAATCTTCACACGTGATGGCTTAGCTAGCATTTGATAGTAATAATACCATTGGAAGCACACAAAGCAGCTTCCCATATTCCTACTAGCAGCTAGTTCGACGCCTCATGCCCAGTACTGTACTCACACCTCTTCACCTATAATACCTCCTCTACCCTCTCTTTTGCTTCAGTCCTCACCAAATACCCGGCTTGCCGGGGTATAAGTGGCAAACACTCACAAGTACTCAAGTACTCGTACATATGATAACTGTAGGCCATGTTACATTGGTGCCTTGAATCTTACGCACCCAGTGCATCTCACATTCCTGGTCTTTGACATGGCCAGTGGCAGGCGCCTCTCGGCGTCGATTCGGTAGGTGCCATTACTGGAATGTAGCTTTCATGCATTTACGCGTGCCAATTTGGTGTCCAGAGACAAGCGTTTACGCTCCTGTTCCTTTTTCAGTGTGGCGCGTGTCTCAAGAGATATAGTGTCACTAACCAACTCTGATTGTAGCTAGATTTTGCTAAGCCATCTCCTTTCGCGAAACCTTCATCTCCCCTGACTCATAAAGGGTTGGGTCTGAGAGTCTTGTGCCCTAAATGGTTGAGAACATATACCAGTGCTCATAGATCACAGACATAATCATATTGAATTTTTTGAAAGAGGTGATGCTGTTTAGAAATTAGCTTAGCATTCTGCTGTAGCGACACATTTATTCCATCTAATTCTAACAAGTAGGAGTCTTGGATCCTAAGATAAGCGAGAATGTCTAGATCACAACGCTGTTGAACACAAATAACAGGGCAATCTTTGAACTCAATAGCGAGTGATAGTATGTGATTCCAATAACCCTAACCCCGCATGTATGTCATAGCATATAAGACTTGACGCGTCACTTTCAACACCAAAGAATGACAGAAACTCCATATCTACAGCTGACTTCAGATTCATATAATTAATAGTAGCATACATCCTGAAGCCTACCCTGACTGACATTCACTAATGAGTTGCAGGATGGACAATCAACAATACCCGAATATATGAAGTCTGCCAACTCCGCGAGTAGGCAACCTGAATGAGAATAGATGTGAAGTAACACACGGCACTGCGGGATTGGAAAAACATATATCGGCAACATAACAAGGCAAATATGGCATCTCACTGACTACAGTATCGAACTATAAGTTATTAGATCAAAAGCCATATCCGCTACCAATTACAAGTACACAACAAGGAAGACCCACGAAGCGTTTCCAGAAAAGCACAATTTAGACCACGGCATATGCCCAGCTAGCAACTGGACAGGCCGGACAAAGTTGAATGGAAACAGTTATTGTTAGGGATGCTAGTAGCGAGGAGTACCAAAACTAGCGAGGATCGGATGTGGCTGAATCGGGTATAGAACGTGATCTGGAAGACCTTGATATTGGCGATATCAATACAACCGGACACACCAAGTAGTGTCAAGCTGCCAAGTGATAGCCAAACCATTGCACGACTGCGGTCCCAATTTCACCGAGCACTAGATCACAAGCGGCTAATGCAACATCACAGACACTAGCGGTTTGTGGACGTGTTCACTGTGGCAGGGCCTATAGTCCTCATACATTTCCGTCATCCAGCATTCTATGATTTTCACCACCCTTGGGCGGCCGCAGTGCTCCTACATTTGATATCAAGAGTTCTAGTGCAGCCGGTCACCCAGGTACATCCCTCTCAGACAATTGGTTAGTGTGCAATTCCCCGCCCAATTTACTGACTGGTGCAGAAAGGTCCATGGTAGAGTTTTCCCAGTCACTCATTCTGCAATACATGCTGTTTGAGGACCCACTCCCGGATGGTGTTGTTTTAACTGGCTAGGTGCATAAAAATCAGAGATGCTGTAGTTGGGTGGGATGCAGCTGCAGACTATATCAGACCGTCAGAGCAGTGCATGAATTTGGTACATTGACTTGGGCTGGCATGACATGACGTAGAGTGCGGTACTAACTTAGACAGATATGTCAAAAGCACTCAGGAGTACGGAGTGCAGTTTGTATACCATGTGAAGCATCACATTGTAAAGTTATACGAACTGCGCTATGATCCGACAGCTAGAGAACCTTGAGTGGAACATCTTCACAACTGTGATAGGTTTATGTACGACGTGAAAGGCTGTGGGGTTTGTTTATACCGGATAACTCCTACACAATGACTACAACTGATTAAGATTGAACGTGATGCAGAAACAGGGCTTCCACTTCCTTGCGCCATAAATTCTAGAGTCGATTTGTTGTAAGTATTTTGTGTGAAAGAACATGTGGGGGATAATAGATCCGAAATCTTTTGCATGGATCAACAGTACTAGGATTTGCTTAACGTGCGCCATAATGTGTCCTACACTATGTGCATGGAGATGGGGGATATATCAGGAGCCACTGAACTTTAAGCAGGAGGCAGTCGGAGATTGGACGGTTTAATTATTGTAACAAATCATGGGTGACCAAGCTGCTAACTTGATACCAGACACAGAAGACCTTTTTTCGTGCGACAGAAACAGACTTGGTCTAAATGCCCACTGGATATCTGGAATATAATTCTGGGGTATGTTCGCGATACAATACAGAACAAAGTTCAGCAGGTTCAAAGGGTACAGCAAGACTGTCATCAAGGATGTGACAATGATTAGGAGGCTGTGAAGAAAGAGCTCATCAGCCGGACATCCAACAAGACTGCAGCTGGATGGCCTGCCCTACAATGGATGAACCAGTGTCCGTTGGCCTGGGAGTAGCGCTGGGGGGGGCAGAATTAATCGCAGCAATGAGACACATCGTTCAATTGTAACCAGAGGTCGATTGCATGGGCACTGGGATTTCTAGACTCAGCTCCTGCGAGTCTACAAGATTCAGGTGAGGAAAATCTAGGGCCGACGGCTGGAAGCTGGACGAGCCCATCTCTGACTAGTCGCCTCCAGCTCAGCCTTGATGAGGCTCAAGAAGGCCAGACACCACAGATGGCGATTGGTGAACAACAGCTGGAGGTGGAAGAGTATGTGTCACACGGGACTGTTGGTGCGGGGAATTAATAGGAATTAGGAGCATGTAAAGGTAGAAAGTAATAGATTTAATTTCACGAACTGTGATGTGATATGGGCTTCAAGAGTAACGAATAGTTGGCGTCGTTGCTAAGTCTCAGGGCGAGATTAGGTGTAGAAACGATTAAAATGGCTGTTGCCAGGACTTCACAATAATCGCCATTTAAGGAGATAATTAATAAACTATCTGGACAATAACCCAAGGATGCGAGGATAAAGCATATGGGCTCGGGGCGGTATCCACAATAATTTAGCACAAATCAAAGCCTATCCAGAAGCGCGCTCCGCGCCCTCTTCTCACCTCTCGCTTGAAAAATTACCCCATTTGGTCATCCCTAAACTCCAGGTTTTTGTGTGGCAACCAGCTCCACATACCAATTTTCGTCCCTTGCTTAGGCTTCACAGTATTAGCGACCCTACCCCTCACTTGATTCATTGCTCCAGCTATGACTCACTACACTTGAAGGACCTCGCCCCCAAAATCCTGCGCTTCTGATCACTTCCTCCCCTATGCAGGAAGAACTGCTCAGGTCCCGACTGCCCCTGCCCTGGCACCAGCTGCCCAAATTCACTCTTCCCCCCCCCAGGACCGGACACGGTCCTCCGCTGCAGGCCCCCTTGACCCAAACCTTCCCCTCTTTAGAGAAATGTACAACAATATCACCTCCAACCTCGCCACAAAGAGAGATATCTTCCAGGGGCTCTGGGACACGGATCTCAAAAGCCTAACACTAGGTGTGGCCTCTATCCTGCTCCTAGTCTTGACAGCGCTTGAGGGAATAGCCACCCTGATTGCCAGAATCGGCTCCATAGAGAGCAAGCTCACTGCCCCCTTGCAACAGACCCAACCCAACGCTAGCCCCTCCCTCCTCTCTATCCAAGCCACTGTGGCTGACCTCTCATCCTGAGTGGCAGCCTCCCTCACAGCAAAAGCAGCCTTGGCATCTCACCAACTCCAACCAGGAAAACAACCCCAAACAGGAAAACAACCCCAAACAGGAAAACAAAACCAAGTAGGAAAGAACCAATCAGCCACCGCAATTCCAGCAGCCTGCCCAATGACTGACTTCACCTCCGATATCCTCCATTACGACACCGCCACCGACAAATGGTATGGCGATCCCAATGCCTACGCAGTCCAGTACCCAAGATCCTCGAAGGCTCAGGCCTTCCGTGACGGAAAATACAACACCCACTGTTTCACTCCTGGCCACCTAGAGCCATCACTCAACAACGCTGTAAGCAAGTCCAAAACCAAACCAACAACCTAGGCCCAGGCTGCTGCTCCGCAAGTGCAGACTGGGGGAAGAAAGTCCAAGAATTCGAAGGGTGGAGACAAGGATTGCACCTCCGCAGACCAGGACGCAGTTTTCTGAGATCAGGGCTCCTCAGGTAGAGCGCCGCCCCCCCTCCCAGTAGCAGACAGAAGTTCTTCTCACCTCCAGAGACTCCCCTCCCCTACCAAGATTCGCTCAGGATAGTCACAACAGCCCCAGACATAGCAGCCCAAGTGCTAAAAGAGGCAAACTGCCCACACCCACTGTACTTTAGCACCTCCGTCAACACCCGAGGTGCCCTCACTCTTACAACCCGCTCTTTGCAAACACCTGCTACTGCCTACTCCCCATACTACAATGCCCTTGCCGCAAGGTTCCACCAGGCATTCCCAGTCGGGGACAACCCATTTAGGCCATTTAGGCTGGCCCCTATAGAAGTCCAACTAGCTATTCAAGGTATTCCTATCTTTTGCCTCCCACACGACTATGAAGAGCCCTACTCTGAGTTGGGAAATTCCATCCGGAATGCGACAGGCATGACAATCTTCTCCACAAGATACCTGCAACCGAACCCTGAAATAAAGGCAACCAGGAACTCTACCTCCATTATTGTATCAGGTCCTCCTGCTGACGTTGTGAAGATTGGAAGGACCATTTACCTTTATTCCAAGCTCCGCAAAGTGGACCTCTGCTACTCTAAATCCCGCTACATGCAAGGCCGGAATTGCCACTAATTCAGCCACCCCTCCTCTACGTGGAAAGGGACCGCCTCAGTCTGCCCACACAGCTCTGGATCGCACCCCCGATCGGGCCATAGATGCACAAACCAGACGTATTCAAAAGACGGTTATTTGTAAGATGTAGCTGCCTGCGCCTTACCTCAGCCTTCAAGTGCCCCAACTGCTCTGTGGATCATTCCGCAACCAACAACGACTGCCCCTCCCAGCCCAAGCCCCCACTCAGAGATAACCTACTCCCTCATCAGGAGGAAGGAGAAATGGACAGCGAAGAAGGTAATTCGAGACCTGACACCCCCCACGGAAAGGGCAAAGAAATGGACCCTAGTCTGGAAGAGACTCCACGCCAATCCACCTCCCACATCCTTCCAATGAACCTGTTCAAGGCACCAATACACAGATGAGTTGGCCCCCCCCCCACGTGGGCTGACGTATTTTCCTCAGAAGATCTCATTACAGGTGCATAAAGGTGGAGGACCCATCCTGCACCTCGCCCATAGGGCCACCTCCCCCATCATCTCTTAAGCAACCTTTCTTTGTTCAGCATAACTGTCTGGGAAGCTGGGATGTGGTTCTTTCATTGTTTAATAGCTTTCAATCTCTGAAAGCCCATCCGCAAATAATACTGCTGCAAGCCCCCCCCGTTTACCGGAATAGACTTCCTACCTTTGCATCTTTGAAATGCTTTGCTCCGCTATTCAAACAGGATACCCCCCCTTGGGTGGCGACCTACATTTATTTGGATTTTTCAAATGTATTTTCAGTACTTCCTTGTTTTTTTGATAGGCTGGATTTTATGGCACTTGATATTGACTCCTCCTTGTGGCTTTTTGACTCCAACCACTCACAGTTTAGGGCCTATAACTTGTACTCAACGGTTGGCACTTTTTCGAGAAACAGAATAGTCGGTCTGGTAACATGCTTTCCCCAAAATTGCTTTCCTACACTTGTGGCTGGGGACTTGAACATCCACCACCCACAAGCGTACCCCCTGCGGACCATCTCTTTCAATCAATTTTCCCTGTCCAATCTTTACTTTGAACAAGGGCAAGACAACAGCTACAAACTCTCCAATAGCCGTGGAGCCTGCACCAGGTTCCTGTTCGACAATAACACAAGACCTGGATTTATTGACCTGACCTTTGCCCATACGCACTTCACCCATTTCCTACACTCCTGGTCGACACGCCTACTGGCAACAGGGTCTGACCACCTCCCGATCTCCATCATATTTACAGTACTTCTTCGCAGGATACCTCCTCCGACACCATATTGGGACAAGACAGACTAAATAGTCACTGCCGAAAGATTAAAAAATATGACAGTTCCTTGCCTAAGCCCACACCCCACCGACCTCGACCTAGACAACTGGCTCGAAAGATACATGCTAATGCTAACTACATTGATCAGCAGCTGCACCCCAACCAAAAGTGTCCCTGTTCATGCAAAGCCATGGTAGGACATGACAATCACCCACATAAGGCAGGAACACCACTGAGCCTCAAGTGTATACAGGAGGGATGCAACCACACAATCCTGGAGAGAACTACAATCCCTAGCGCAACTGATACTTCAAGGCGATTAAGAAAGGCAAAGCCAAATACTGGAACGTGTTCCTGGCTGGGGTAATACCAAAGTCTGTCTGGAAAGCCAAGAAGGCCACTATGGGAAGGAAGGATGACAGCTTCTCTGACCTGCTGGGTACAGACTCCCGGACCAAGATTAATACAGCTCTGCGAGACCACTTCTTCCCACCAAAGCCACCAGCGCAGTCAGTAGCCTACCCCTGCTTGGACCCTGCACATCCTCCAATAGCCTCTGAAGAGATCTCATTTGCTCATGCTAGATCTTCTAATACATCTGCGCTGGGCCCGGACCAGATTCCGTATGGAGTCAGGAAGAAAATTCACGCCATCAACCCGTCTCTACTTACATCTCTTCTCCCCCCTCTGCTGGCCTATGGACATGACCCTAAGAGTCTCAAAATGGCCAATGGGGTAGTCCTACACAAACTAGCAAAATCTGACTACTCTACCTCCACTATGTTCTGAATTATCCTTTTGGTCGATACCTTTTAAAAAATACTGGAAAGGATAGTAGCAACCCGCCTTTCTCTCATAGCACACGAAATGGGGCTTCTCAACCCAAACTAATGCGGCTCACTCACCAGCCTCTATACCTTTAATGCCGTGTCCGCCCTGACTCAAGAGGTGAGAGCTTGACAAAACTACTGCTCCCAGGCCTCCTGCCTAGTTTTGGATATCAAGGGAGAGTTCATAATGTCTCCTCCAATCTCCTCACAGCTAAACTTAAGGCCCAAGGAACTCCCAAATACTTGGTAGCCAGGGTCCGATCCTTTCTCACAGAAAGATCATGTCGCTTATTACTTCAAGGGTCCCCAGGGGTCTTCTCACGCATTCAGGGTGGAACACTCCAGGGGTCACTAGTTTCTCCTTTGTTATTTGTAATTTATGTTTCTGAATTGCAGGTTTCTATACCCCGAGGGGTGGCTTTTTCCTATGATGATGATTTTTCAATTATGGTTTCTCCTGCTTCCTACAGGGGAAATATTAGGTATCTTCAGTTTTTCTTTTCCTAGCTTCTGAGAAGGGCAGCGAGAATTGGAGTTTCCTTTTCAATCTCCAAGGCAGAAGGTATCTACTGGAGGACACCCAAACAAAGGTCCCCAGTCTCTAACCAGCCTATAGCTCTCAACGGCTGGATCTTTGCACTCTCCTCTGCACTAAGATGGCTGGGATATTGGTTCATCCCCACCTTAGAAACCACCACCCACTTCACCAAATGACTCACATTGGCCTCAGGGGCCTTCTCAACTATCAGAAGACAGGCATCTCCCGGGAGTGGAATACCTCCCCACATGTGCCGAAGACTCGCCATGGGCCTCCTCTTTCCTAACCTTATATACGGAACCGACCTCCACATACCAATGCTTGTCACATTGGACAAGATGTCGGTCCTGTGAAACAAAGTCTTGAGATGGGTTACGAATTGCTTCAGCTCAACCCCCACATCCATACTGGCCATAGAAGCCTGCCTCCCGCCCCTTGACCTACTGGTCCCCCACCGCAGCAGGATGGCGGCACTGCGGTTGGCCTGCTCCTCTCCTGCATACAATCCGGTGTCAGCAAGACGCCCCCCAGACTTTCCCTCCTACATCTCCCACCCAGACAGATCCGCGCATAGCAAACTGCTCAATGGGACAGCACAAAACTACGTGCCTCTTGGCCGGCGCCAATACAAGGCCGAGCAACCTATGAGGTGATACTTACCAATTGATTCACAGGCACACCTCCAGTTGCCAACGATGAGACTGACCACACTCTTTCCACCCACCTGGCCGGCCCTGGAACCCGGCTTATCCTTACTGCCTCCTGCTCTGTTAAGCTATAAGTCCCTCAAGGCCTCCATGAGGGAAAGGCTCATCACAGACTGGATACACCCAGCGCCACCCCCCCGCTACTACCCATACAAAGCCACACCGAAGTTCCATGTATTCTTGAGACTACACCGCTTCACAGCGGGATGGATACACCATGGAAGAGCCGGGAAAGGTTCCCTGGCCTCTCCCCTCTCCCCGGATGATCCCCATATCTCCCCCAGATACACATTCTGCGAGGAAGATGACAAGACATTCATCCACGCAATCCTTCACTGCTAGGCTAAGGCTGATAAGGGGTCACTCTACCTCCATGAAGTCTGTGACAGCGGCTAAGGGTCACCTGTCTGGTCCACACTCGCTGCTATCATCAGTCTCGCCAACTATATCCGCACTACTGGTACTGGATTTCCCCCACCACTGCTGCAGATCAACTCACTCTTACCACCTTTGGAGGAGCTACCTCCCTCTGCTGCCCTGCTTTGATTTCTATATGCTGCTGATCAATTTTCTTGATTACTGTGTGGGAATGTTTGTTGATTTCTTTACTGGTTTGAGAGGTCACCATTTGAGATGCTTGCAACCGATTTGTCGTTTTTGGAGATTTGAGCCCCTAGTTTCCCTTGTTTGTTTGTTTGGAATTAAGGTTTTCTTTTTGCCATAGCTTACACTGCATGCAGGATCTTGTACAGCCCCTAGTCCGAAGTGTTCATGATCCGAAACTTGTTTAATTAGGTATTGCGTCATAGGCTGGGGGTGGGGTAGTGGAGTGGCATGTAGCTACGAATTTTCCCTGCATTCCTTCATACCCATGTGCGACAATGATGAATTGTCCACAATCATTCCTCAATGATCAACTCTGTAGACAAATTAAATAATAACAATATAAATTAAAGTTAAGAATGCTAGCTAATACCTTGTATAGCCTCCCTTTGCCTCCAAAACTGTAGATACTCTATTAGGCATTGATTTCTAAAACTTTTCAAAAAACTCCTCAGGAATTGTCTCCTAAACTAGGGGTAATACTTGTGCAAGTCTCTTCTTAACAGCATCTTTTCCTCCTGGGGTATCTGCAATCCTTAGATACTGCTGGGGTAATCACTTTTTGAGCTCAATCCATGCTTGCTCAACAGGATTTAAATCAGGGTAGTATGGGGGGTGTTCCACCACTTCAATAGAATTTCTCTCTAACCAATCCATGACATTATAAGCCTTATGAACAGGAGCACTGTCTTGCGGAAACAGGATATCTTCTATATCAAAAGAATTGATCAGATCAATAACTGGAAAATGATATCTTCTCGAAAGGCTAATATACCTCCTCTTGTTGATATTTTGAGTGATAGGAACTAAGGGGCCTTTTCTCTTACCCCAAAAGCAGCCCCATACCATAAGTGAAATTCCCTTATCCTTCTTCTTCGGCTGAATACAATCAGCCAGCCACTTCTTTCTAGGTTGTCTGAAAATCAAGTACTACCTTAGATTCTTGGATTTCTCCACACTGCACTCATCACTCCAGATGACCTTTTCAAAATCCTCAACTGTCCAATCTTTATGTACTGTAGCCCACTTTAACCGCTTAGCAATGTGATCAGGTTTGAGTCTAGGCCTTGAATTGGCTAGACATTTCTTGACATTGGCTTCTCTGTGTACTCTATGCACTATAAATTTATTAGAGAATCATGTCCTATTATTCAGAGCAGCACAAGAATGGCGACTTTTGTTTTGTTACATGTAGAAAGTGAAATACCTGGTGCATATTGATCTCGGAAGTCACATCTGATCATTTTCCTGTTGAATTTGACTGCCTAGATGATTGTGCAATGCTGTTGTGGGCGGAGAACTGGAGGGCAAGTGGGGCGAGAAATATTTTCCCGGGATTCAAGTACACCTGCACACATAAGGCAGCTTTTACTAGTTGGTGGTGGCAGTCCAATAGTTTCCGCAAGAAGGGCAATATTCCGCCAGCAGTAGAAAAAGGCAATTATCATGCCTTTTTCAAGATTTGCGATTTCTCTTTAAGAGGTCTTGGGGGTGCACGTTTTTCTTTTTAAGGAAGTGTTGGAATATCCTGATCATTTAACTATTAGAAATTTAAAGAGGGCAGATTGTAAAAACAAAGAAAGTGTGGATGCGGTTGTGTTGCCAGTACTATGGTCACGATCAACAGGGTGATCTGGTATTCGGAGAAGTGCTTACTAAGCCATCACGAACACTTCTGACTAGGGGCTATACCTAATAAGAAATATAGTATATAAAAAAAAAAGAGGAAAACAAAAAAATGCCATCTAGAAGAGGTCCAGATGCGATATACTAGAGACAGGATGTGTCGAAGGGGTCAAGGTGAAGGCAGGAAATGCTAATATAGAAAGCCAAAGAGCAGGTAGTATGAGCTGTGGTAGAAAGAATCAGGATATAGGGCCAGATGTGAGGCGATGCCAGAACAAGTCGACAGGAGTCGGTGTATCCTATGTGAAAAGGACAAAAGTGGGTATGATTGGGGCAGAAGGACGCAGCGCAGGAGATGTTGGCATGAGGGATGGCAGGAGTGAGCGGTGTCAGGAAGGAGATGCTGTCAATTAGACGAGATCGTGAGCCAGGAGTTGACAATCAGACCGTGTTAGGGAGTATAGGTGGAAGGTCAGATATGGTCAGGATACACAGGATGTTGGGAAAAGTGCCAGGATGGTGACAGGGTACAGGACAACGCAAAACTCTGATCAAGACACGATGTTGGACTGACATCACATCCTGGCTAATTATTAATGTTACAACGTCCCATGTGTCAGACGGACAGGACACACCAGATGCAAGATATTCTTTTTGCTGATACCTCTTTGGTACCGCCATTAAATGATAGTATTAGCTGTCCATTCAAGGATATTCTGAAGGTAAGTAAGTTTTGCTTACATTGTGTTTTTTTATTGAAACATATAATACAATATTCAAATCGCTTATTATCCTGCAAGCGCTATGCATCATAACCCCGCACATCCTTTGAAGCGCAAGTTCTGCCCATACTTAGTAAACCAGGTACAGGCTTGATTGCAATTGATTCAATTAAAAAAAAAAGGGGGGGGTATTCTCATTTGATAAGGCTTTACTAACAGATGGTACATTGGTAGTGAATTCTCACAAAAATATGTGACAACATTGAGGAGAAAGAGGAGAAGATTGTGTTAAATGGGCAGTAGTTAGCAGGAAGTATGGTGGGGTGAAGGAGAATACTTATTCCGGGGGCAGAGGGAGAAGACTGAGAGGTCTACTCCAAGGGGCTAGTGGAGGTTGTAAAAAAGTGTTTCCGAATTCTTTGATTACAACTTCCTATCAATGGTCACTCTGATCATGAGATATCAGTTAAGAGGATTCAGAGTGCTTACCTTGTGTATGGACTGAGTGAATGGGGAAAATATGTGGTTGTAGTGATTGATTTAGAAGAGGATGTTCTTGAATCAGTGGAGGTAGAGGTAGATTAGTATGTATTCTACAAAGACACTTTTTATTTGATCCAGGAAATGATATTACATAATTTAGTATATACCACTTTAGCAAAATTTACCTTAAATCAAAATACTAGCATGAGGGCCAATTATGCAAGTTTTTACAGTATATCAGAGCTGCCAAATCCTGCAGTACCAATTTCTGTCACTTCCAGGTCGCCTACTTGTGTCATTTCCCTGGTATGGATTTGTTCAACCAGCAGTTAGTGTTAGGCACGTGGAAATCAAAGACATGTGCACAGACCGACGGTAGGGTAACTGCACATGGACTCTTGATTTACCAGAGTGCCAACACCCCACTGCGGACCCTTTAGGGGGCCCGCACGTTGTTAGAGAGATTGCGTCTCATAACTAGAATGTTACAGCAATGAAGCCCACTTCATAACATCATATATGTCACCGCCGTCTGTCCGACCGGATGCTGTTTGCAGGTTATATCGGAAGGGGACCTTTGGTGACATCAGGGAAGTGGAATCGAGTAAGCCCCCTGCAGCCGCATGGGGCTTGTAGGCTTGAAAGTTAGGCTTACTAAGTCTTGACGGAAGGTGATGGGACGTTTTCAGCAAAATCCTGCAAGAGGATGTCCCAGTAGCAAAAGCTATTCCGGGTAGACTGAATCTCCCCATACTCTTCTGAGATCACCTGTAGGTTGGTTGGTCCTAGTAATAGGACTCCGCAACAGAGGCCGGGGGACCAAGAAGAAGTATGCTCAGAAAGGAAAACCTAGATAAGTCTGAGACCTTTAAGACGTTGACATGTTTGGCACGGACTTGCGATTGGCACTGGGGGGCCTGCCATGAACTTGACCACTTCATGACCAAAGAGACTACTGGAACGCTAGTCACCAAGACCGGAGAAATGTAATAGTTTATGCGGACAAAAAAGTTGGAGGTCGCTGTTTGGTATAACACATAGCGCAGTCATCTTAACCGGGGAATGCTATTCCGTAACCATTAAAAGATGTGACACGTTTCAGGGTCAGACGGTGTTCGCACTTATTAGATTCTGGATGTTTGGGCACTCAAAGCAGGATGTTACTTTGTAGGCATAGTAGTTAGAAGTAGTCCGCGAATACTCAGATACGGGATATAAATATCAAAGTACATCCCAAGCTTTACAGACATCATCAAGTAATGGAGAAGAGATCTTATCAATATAAAATTGTTTTACTCTATAAATCTTTGCCTTACCTATTTCATCCTGACGAGCTTTCCTCGACAGATTCTACGAACAAAGATTTTGGCCTACCTCTGTCGCTGATATACTTGAGTTTGGCATTCGCCTAACAGTTATGCTATGGAATCCCCTATTCTTATCTGGCAGTTCACATGTTTATGGTTGAAAGGTATGGCCTTGAGTTCATCTGCGTAATTGGTATTGACCACAGCAGCTCCTGTAGAGATTCGGCTTTGAACCGTGAACCTGCCTCTTGCCACAATTCTTCCGCTGCTGCCTTTGTGTAGTCCTATAGTGATCCCAGTCCTTATTAAAGCTGGTACATATTTTGGAACAATGTTATCCTCTATTGTGCACAGATCATGCCCTGCTGCCATTGTGGAGTCTTTTCTTACCCCGTATGCCATTTTACTCAATCTCTAAATACCAATCACAAGTTTCTTTCCAGTACCACAAGGTTCCAAATTCAAATCTTTGTTTGCATCCCAGTCTTCTACTTCATCGCCCGAACTCACTACCAGCAACATCAGGAAACCTTTATATTTCAAAATTTTCAGTTTATGATATGCAGCTCCATACTCTACATAGTACTATGACCCTCTACTCAATGCATCAGACTTCTCACCCTTGATGCCTGGTTAGTATACTATACAAAAATTGTATTCCAAGAACTTTGGGGCCTAAAAGCCTTCGCGGCCCGTCTACACTTTTGAGGTGTCGAACTATTGTAGCTTTTGATGGTCAGTAATGAATGTAATTGGTTTTTCCACTGCAACCAAGTAGTGTCTACATTGCTTGAATGCTGCGAGGATTAGAATAGGTTCCTTATCATGAACTTCATAATTACAGTACACTGAGTAACACTTACGTGAATAGAACGTCACTGAGTGTAACTTTCTTGCAAAGTATACAGAAACGTTGGAATCATGTGCCCAATCGCTACCATATGTCTCTACCAATGTTTGCTCTGTTAGTGAAAAATTACAGGGTATCGGGACTGTAGTGAATCAGCACTTTAGTTCTTCAAAAGCTTTATTCTGCTCAACTTCCCACTTAAAATCCTTTGGATTTCCTTGTAATGTCTTAGCTATTAGCATGCAAATAGCTCCAAGTTTTTAAGGAACTGTTGGTAGAAGTTTGCGAGTCCAATAAACACTTGCACAGCTTTAACCGACTTGGGTGGTTTCCAAACCATTATGGATTCCATATTGCGGATACTTCTAGACACCCAATTGAGGGCTACAATATAGCATCGCAATTCTACTTCTTTGGAATATGTGGGCGACCTTTTTAGTAACACCTCTAATTGTAAGTCTAATAGACTTTGTAGGGTCCTTTTGACTGCTTCGATGTGTTCTTTTTCATTCTTTGGGTATATGGCATTGTCTTCCAGTTAACACATGACTCCCACATTCCAGTATTGTTTAAGTTCTTGGTTCATGATATCTTGGAAAGATGCCACGGCATTGACCAATCCAAATGGCAGAACCTTATATTCGTAGTGCCCACCTCTTGTCCCGAAAGCGGTTTTCTTTTCATCCCCTTCCTTAATACTAATCAAGTAGTAACTGTATTTGAGGTTTAACATGGGGAAGCCCTTGGTGCCAGCCACTTGGTCTTGAAGTTGAGACATTAATGGAAGCGAATGCTTGGTGACAATGGTAATTTTATTTATATTTCTGTAATACACTACTAGATGTAATCTTCCAGGTGGTTTGGGTATGACTAATATGTGTACTCTGGGAGGGGAGTGACTTTTGGTAATCATTGCTGGTTTAATCATAGTTTCCAAGTATTCATATGAATCCTATAGTTGTTTTAAGCATAGTCGATATCTTGGTCCCTCTGGGTGTAGTAATCCCAAGACCTATTTAATAGTATAGTTAAAGGTTCATCTGAGGGCTAGTGTATCTGCCATCTGGGCCACAAACAAAGGTTCTAAATGCTAATATCCTGCCTATAACAATTCTACTTCTACCACATATTTGATGGTTCCTAGCACTCCGATGCGACCAGCATTTATATTCCAAGTACCTAATTTGTAGTATTCGTACATATCTCCTATCTACTCATCTTCTTGTACACAGCTTTTCCGACTTTTTGTGACGGAAGTTGATTTTCCCGCATTCTATATGTGGGACACTGGGTGTTCACGATATCACTAACCAAAAGGAGTTATCATTCCATCGCACTCTGCTTTAGCAACTTCATATGACACTTCCAATATGTGTTGGTTTTTTCCTATTTCCAATTTTATAGGTAGGGTTTGACACTTCACTCCAGAGGCTGCTGATGAACTGTCAAAGCCTAAGATATTGAATGTACCGTTGCGTTCAACTATAACAACGAGCAAGTCTTAAACTAGGTCCTTACAAATAAGAAAGTCATTGGATGGTAAGTATAATAAGACTTCAACTTTGTATCACTTAGCGTGTATATAGAGGTAAGCAATCTCCACTGGACAATTGTATCTCTTTTGTTTTCGAGCCCCTTATTCTACCTGCTTAGATTGGATTTCTTTTCCCTATATTTTTTATTTCAGCATTGTCTGTGTTGGTTAGTAATCAAGTGTTTGTTACTAAGGCCATATAGTGTGGATCATTGAGGATTCCTCTAACAAACTAGTAATCATCATTACTTAACAATCAGGGTCAACATACTTAATAGCAATTCACTAATACTCAATTATGTATAACCAGTATTCAGGCTCGATGCCTTCTCCCAATATGGCAGACCTAGCCCTATACTCAATTTTTGGGTTGTTATTAGTCATTTTACTAAATTGGTCTGTGGTTTACGTTTTTACAACTTGTTTCCCTTAGTACTTTAGTTATCTATCCAACTACCTCGGCAGGCCTTACACACCAAGGTAGTACACTCCTGCCCCACGCTCTCGCCAGATGGCATAGCAGTACATATATATAATATATCTCAGACGCTAGTGGTAGGTGGAATGTCCGGCATCGCTTGTCCTCTGGTCAGCATTAATATCCGGCAAATCTTAAATTGCTATCTTCATACTTCTTATTTATAGCAATTCGTATCTCCTCGTATAGCGCGTGGTCACCTTGTAACTTGGAAAACTTTGTACTACTGGCTCTAGGGTCATATGGGTATGTAAACTCTACTCTTTTTTGGTCAAGACCCTCCATATTTTGATTTGTTGTATTCAAGCTCATAGGTCCCTCACAATCTTCCTTTCTTAGTGCCTACTTACTTTGAGCTTGAAAGGAGAGACTGGCTTTGCACCACTTGGATCACTTTGAGTTTCGACTGTGCATGGTTGCACATAGACTACACGATCTCACAAGCCGTTGGAACTCAATACACCCTAGCTAAAGGTGGTTCCCATTTTGATTCCAGTTCTATATGCATACTGACTACCCTAACACTGTCACTGTTGGTACCTGTGAACTCACCTAGGTCAGTTCTTTGTCAGCCACCAGTTCTCAAATTGTATTTGTTAGGGCCAGTTGCTGCACATTAGTGACTCTACTTGTTAATTTAGACTTTACAATAGTTGATCTTACATGACGAATCCCTATCGTTATTGGTATTGCATTAACCTTTACTACCAAGATATGGGAATCTTCCCAAGATGATTGATATGTGTAGATTATGTTCCCGCAATATTTACAATTCTTGTCTCACCTTCAAGTGTCCATCAAACTTTGCAGAATACCAGTATCAGCTTTGTCGAAGTTTGTGTGATTCATTTTCACTACACCTTCTAACTTCTTTTTTGGCCTATCTCTCTTATCTTCCCATTTTCTCTTTTCGTGGTAGCAGTCCTTCTCTCTTGATATAAGGTTCATTAGTCCTTGTTCCCTTTTGTTTAAAATCTCCTTGGTCTTTTCTTTTAACCGCTGAGACTAATTTTGGCTTGGGTGGTTGGTCTCTCGCAAGCTTATTTCTAGTAAGAAGTGCTTCCTCTAATATATCACTTGACTTTAATATCAGTTCCCATTCTTGCGGTGCATTATAATTCATTGCCAACAAGCTAGAAAGGATTGGTTACCAAGGTTTATTTTTGACTTCCTCTCTCCCGGACTCATCCATCCATTGCACTCTAATGTTTTCATTTTGTATGAATGTCAGAAACAGCACAATACTGTGCGCATTCTTTACCAGCTTTATATCTCTTTACGCTAGTCTTTTCGCTAATACCAAGGTGAAATACTTGATGATATGATGTTCAAACCGGGTCCTCGTGGAAAGCTCTAGCAGCTGTGTTTCTTCCTAAAGCCCATCCATGGCATTCATGTACCAAATGGTAAATGAAAGGAGTATATTTCCCTTAAGAGGGTTGAGTGTGTAAATAGCTTATTGTCGAGGATTGTACCACATTTGCTAGTTTCTTTTCAAGTAGTCTGTGCACTTGATTATTGAATCATTTATGTCTGGCTTAGACTTGGACTCAAAGACAAGGTGTGGTTCTCATGGTTGCTCAATATTTAGAGCCATTGCATTGGTAAGTATCTCTGCTATACGAGACTGTTCTGGTGTTTGTCTACACTGACAGTACCTAGGACTTTCTCTTCCCCTTCATCTGTCCTTATCATCATCATCATCTTAATCTGAATCATCAGAGTCAGATCCTTGTGCCCCTGCATAGGTTGCATTAGCAGCTTCTTTGCCTATCCTCTTTCCTCTTTCTGTGGATGGTTATTAGTAACCTTTGCCATTTTCCTCTTCTGGGACTGAATGTAGTGGTGTCGGATCTGGTCTTATAAGGTTCATTTATTATATCCACTAATTGATTTATGGCCGCTATGAAGGTTTTGATAGATTCCAAGGTATCGTTGCCTATTTTAGCTTATTCTCTTTGAAATATTTGATTGTTCATATGTTGCTCTTTCATCGTATTGCCCAGGGTTACTAATGACTCTGTGAAGCCTTTCGCTTGCACCACTGTTTCATCTGGACAGTGATTGTACTCTCAATACAGTTCTGAAACCCATTTTCCCTGCCTTTGGTCATGCGTGGTGGCTTCCTGTCCATGCTGAACTAGACAACCATGTCACAAGATAGTTATTTCTTCATGGGCTGACTGCCGCTGATCTTGTTCAGCGACTTTAGCGGACACATCACTGCTTATTACTGCTTGTGTATTTTTCACCTCAGACTCCACTGTGGTTAACTATATGAACAAGATAGCTATCTCAATATCATTGCGGTCCATCTCTTCTTTTCTAATTTCCGTTGTATGTCCATTAACCTTAGTGCCTTCTGTTGCCTTCCACCTGTAAGTCTATTCAAGGCAGTGTTAGTTGAGTCGATGGAGGTATCAATATCCCTCTAAATTTGTACGACAGTTATCCCTAAGCATTAGGCCAAATCTTGTAAGTTGGCCTCAAATTCTTTTGACGGGTTAGGAGTTTCTGATCTTGAGATAGGCTACATACTAGATACAATGGATTATCGATGCCCTAGGGTAATGTCTGTTGCCCTCCAAAACTCTAGGGTAAGAGACAGTGATTGACTAAAATCAGTGACATCCCTTGTACAGAGGCCATGCAGGAATTGGACCAAATTGGGGCACCGGAGACGTCAGGCCTGGTATCCATGCATTCTCTTTCTGTAATCTGTTTTCGGTCCTTGAGGACATTTTTGTATGTCTGCCCTTCTATTGAAAAGGCTTTTTTGATAACATTAATCCTAACTTGGTGTTGTTCTGTTCTGGGTGTGGTACATTGTGCTAATGCTCTCTTTCTCCTCTGCAAGGTTCGAGGAATTTGATAAATTGTAGTTAGCACAACATGTATTTTTTTTAGAGACAGTATGAAAGGGTTGGGGTGAT
This sequence comes from Tuber brumale, assembly GCA_014065205.1. Lineage (NCBI taxonomy): Eukaryota > Fungi > Ascomycota > Pezizomycetes > Pezizales > Tuberaceae > Tuber > Tuber brumale. The sequence goes on along the minus strand of JACCEG010000113.1, from coordinate 353,002 downwards.
CTAATACTGGGTTTGGAATCAGGATTTCCTTTTTCAGAAGGTTTAATCTTTACTTATAGTACACATGTGGGCTTTTAGGTCCTAGCTGCAGGAGAGGTCAATTCTTAGCCAAGTATTTCTGTTTGCAGCTTCATAGAGTACTGCATAATCTACTCAAAGAAGTCTTCTAACTAGGTTGAACTCCTCGTGAAGTTTGGACCAAGCCAGATACAATATATGTATTTGAATTGGTTACTTGTTGGGATCTTGAAAGGTATTGTAAATCACAAGAGTTTTCAAGTTTCCATGAATTCTATTTTAAATAGCTCAATGTTGAATATATCTTTGAATATATGAATATAAATGGAACAGTCAAGTGCTTCAAAAATCTGATAGAAGCGAGAGCTGAGGGTCGAGTCTGAAGTGAACTCATGGTTCATATAAACAGCATTGGTGACTGGAAAACTATCAATAGACTATTAAGTGGAGACCAAACTCTAGTATAACTGAGAGATGTATCCTAGTACTTTGATTGGAGAATCTGTCAAGGCAGGCTTGTCGCAATAAAGCAGGTAAAGCAAAGATTCTAAGTATAAAACAAGATTATCCAAGTAAGATGTCCTCTCCATTGCTTAATGATGTCTGTAAAGTGTATGGGGTACTTCAATATTTATATCCCGCATTTGAGTATTTGCGGACTACTGCCAACTACTTGGCCTCCGCTGTTCTACTTTGGTATTAATACCTAAACATTCAGAATCTGATAGGTGCAAGTACCATGTGAACCTGAACGTCTCACATGCTTGCCTGATTACAGAATATTATTCCTACAATGGGGTAACTGCGCCATTTGTTGTACCAACCCCTGATCTTGTACTTGGTTATCCACCTAGACAATTATATTACTTTAGTCTTGCTGACTATCATTCCAGTAGTCTCTGCAGTCATGAATTGATCAGTTACCTGCTAGGCTACCTAGTATCAAATTGAAGTACTAGCGTCACATGCCAGTACCCTGCGGGTCTTCACTTTATCTAAGTTTTCCTGTCTCAACATGCTTTCCCTTGATACACCTGCCTCTGTAGAGGTGTACTATCACTAGAATCAACCAACCTATGGCTGATCTCAGAAGGGTATGGGTAGATTCGGTACTTCCTTAACAGCATATACTACTGAGACATCCTCTTGGAGTATTCTTCTAGAAATGTCCCATCACTTTTGTTCAAGAATCAGGAAGCCTAACCTCGAAGCCTATTATCTCAACATGACTGGGATGGAATTCTTCTCTCCCACTTCCCCAATGTCACAAAAGGTTTCTTCTCATATATCCTGCAAATGGCATTCAGCCACATGGAGCCTGGTAATGTATATGGTATTATCAAGTAGACTTCATCATTGTCATATTTCCATTATGTGACACCATTCTTCAAATCTTGTTAATAATAGGCAGGCCCTATAAGCCAGCCTACAGGAGGTATTGGCTTCCTGGAAAATGGTGGATTTGTACGCAGTTAGCCTACTGTGTTGTCGCTCCACTTATTTTCTCTGATTTCCATATTCTTAACACTATACCACATGGGTAGCTTTCTCTTCTCTAAACCACTTTTCATGACTGGTTGCTACATCTGGTTAGAACCTGTATCTCAAGTAGATCTGGCTGCTCCGCCTGGATGAATCTACTATTTTCTGTAGATTGTGTTGCTACCTCTGGTTTCCTCCTGTATATCTTATCCTTTAGTCACTGCCTCCTGCCTGCATATATTTTAACTGCTTGCATCCTCAATCCTGATTCACATATTGGTAGTGAGTGTTTCTGATGCACAGAATGGGCTGGACATTAAGGTTTATGTTTGCAGCTGGATTTCAATTGTTGACCAAATATGAATATCACAATACCTCTTATGAAACTGTAATAAATTTGTCTTAAAATAAATCTGTGTATCTACCAAAATATGTCTTCTCTTATTTTACTATTCTATACAATACAAGGTACAAAGCTTCCCTGATGTCCATATATGTCTAGATAGCTGCATATCAGTCATATTGTGCTCTCACTTAATATAATGATCGGCCAGATGTTTCATATAGACTCTAGAGCTGTTGACCCTATCCGTCGCACCACTTGTTTATTCTTCCCTGAGCTGCATACGGACTCGTGCCTCGACTTGACTGACCTGGGCTAACAACAGGCTGACTTGAACCAATGCGAACTCCTTGATTACTCATTTTGACCCAACTCATTCTTAACATTTGAGAACCCTTTGAACCTGCTTGTGACATGTGTGGGGTAGGGTAATGAAAAATGTTATGGTCATTCTTGTGCTTTAGGTGTCTGAGAGCGTGGTAGAATTGCTTTATCAATATGTTCTGAATAGGGAATGTCGGACCTGGAGATAGTAGTAGTACTGGTTGTCAACACCTCAACTGGTAGGCTGGCCAAACGCATCAACTACCCGAGTCTGCGAGCCAAGAATGGGCAGTTCTTTTAGAATAGCCTCTCTAGGACCATTTACGGTCCAGTATTGATGCTGCATTCGGAAGGAGTTAATACACCAGCGAGCCGTAAATATAAATATCTTGAATTCACCAACTCCACCCCCCAACCGCGAACGACCCTATTAGGAATCAACCCCGCTATCCCCTTCATCGGTTTGGAATTTTAATATAATTACATCAAAGTTCATTCAGAAGCGATCAATAAGTGCATAATATGAACACCTAAATTCCACCGAATTGAGAGTGAGAACTTACATCGTATGAGAACCCAAGCTTTCATGGTAGTTTTATCATACGTCAATATCACTTCCTGTTTACCAGGATCGTGCGTCACTGTCACTGTTTTTCAAATGGTGCGAACACTTTTCTACTTTTGGGTACCCTAGCATCCCCAAAGTTCTGGCAACACCCCTGGTACCCCGCCAATTCCTGCCTAAGATATCAGGATAGGTGGGACGCTTTCTTGAGAAATATTTCTTAATCTGGCAATGACAAATCCCATAGAGACTATTGTCATTTTTTTCCCCTTGAATTGCTTCTACAACTTCCCAGTTGAAGATTACTAAGACTTTGCGATACTTCCGAGAACTTTGCCGACACGAGTGTCCAGGGGGCCGTGGGCAAGCCTGCCGAACCCCTGGCAGCCTTTACTATGTGATTTGGCGCCAAGAGTTCGACAGACTTACCCCCGACCCCCTGTAAATATGGCCAATTCCCAATCGGGTGCCTATTCTTGACTCGGAGACACGTGTACTAGTACGAGTACAGTTCGAATCTGGAATCGTGTCTTGGCCATTCTGCTCCGAGCGTGGTATATCTGTTTTGATGTGCCAGAAAATCATTTGAACACTGGCCCTAGTATATATATTGCACGATTCTATGTCCATTAGCCGATATTGATTCATGGCGGTAAGAAAAAGATTCCAGAATTTCTCCACCAACTCATATTTTTCCCGAGTTTTACACAAATATTCCGCGTGCGGTCGTGTTCCTGGTAAGACGCATAGGTAGGGTAACCACCTACACCTTAAGTGGGGATTACGAGTTCAGTCAGGTACCGCTTCTCCACTATTTAATCTTTCCCGACCTCACCAAACTTATTTCTTCAATCACCACACAAACCACACAACACAGATACTCGCAATGACAGAATCAATCATCGGCAATATTGAGACGGCACTTGCGATCCGTCATGTTAAGCTTCTAGTTTTTGATAACCTTAACCCCGCCGTATCCGGACAAATCCTTGGAACTCTCTTTCCTGGACCGCATGAAAAGGCTTACCCCGGTTTGAGGCAAGTATATACCTGTGACTAAAGACTCTCTATTAACAATCACCAGGGTTAATTTCACATCCGTTAGTGGTCATTTAAAGCTTATAGTTCCGACTCTGCTTCACGAAGCCCCCTGCGCTTGGTTGCACAGCGAGGTGGCTTTATGGGCCCTCCACCATCTCCTCGATGCTGACAGCTTAGGGAAGCTTGACGTTGGGACGCCGAGTATGTTTGATCTGTCTCGCAAACACAGGAAAAAGCGCTAATGAGTCCTCAGCTTACAGGAACTTTCTTGGTCGGTTTGCAGGATCTACTAGGAACCCTGACCTCGCATTTACGCCACTTATTAAGGGAATTAGCAGGGATTATCCATCAATAATCCTGGAGTCCGGTTGGGGTGAGGACGCAATTCATCTTCAGACTGATAGCGAACTCTGGCAAGAAGGGAGTGCCGGTGCAGTAAAGGTTACCATATTTGTTAAACTGTTTCCTACAGTTCAAAGGAACGTGGTCCGTGTCACTCTCCAACTCTGCCGCTATCTCCATGGGGGCGCTGTCAAGAGGATTGAATTGGTATACTTTTCCACTCCGCCTTGTGTTATCTTGCTAACCATGTTTGATCAATGTGCTTCATCTTAATCAGAGTGTTTTTCCGATTCCGTGTCTACCTGTAGAAGACCCGTTTATCACGATTGATGAGCTTTTTGCTGGCAATGTCCCAGATGGCCTAGACCCGGAAGCACAGCTCCCATTGAATATGGAACGTCTTCGCAAACGCATTGGGCAAAAGATTGTTAATACGGGAAATATTCCCGCATAGACCCGTCACGCTCTCTAGTCAGCTTCATATTGGAGCTATTGTGCTGTTATGTCGCCGGGGCAGGGGCTGGGTGGTGTGTGTTGCCGCTCTTTAGTCACAAAAGCTGTTTTTCATAGCTGCAATGATAAAAAAGAATTCAACAAAGCCAATACTGGGGTTGGCCATTTTCCCAGCGGTGTGATCGAGACTGCACTCCTTACGTGAGCCATTAAAGCTGAATTTCACAAAGTTGGGCTTTGTGAAGGGGAGGGAAAAGCTGTAGTGCATAATATGTTCTAAGTCACAGGAGCAGTCCCATATATACAAAACCTCGTCTTTATATAAACCCTGTTCCTGCGCTCACGTGACCTGAACTGTCTTCTACCTGTTAGTAGCCGTGTGTTCGGGCCCAATCCTTCCAATCTCTTCCGAAATGCTTTCCTTGACACCCAATGTCATCCCATAAGGTCACGTAGCTTTCTGTATCGCAGTTAACCCCTTAGGGTGCAAATGCCCTAGCTAGATATTCCTAGAGGATTGGCTCTCATAATGGCTTCACGTTCATGTTTCCTGATGAATCACATTCAGCACTGCGGTGAGTCAGGTTGTCAGAAACCTTAATCACCTATGCCTGGACACTATTTTGTCGGGGACAGTAAAAATTCGGGAGCCGTATCCTATGGTCCAGTGAGACACTAAAAAAAAAAAACCCTTGCATTATTGTCAGTAACTTAACCGTGTGCAGCTAGCCAGTCATGAGACTTGAAACTACCTCACCCCATCGCTTCATATTGGCTTAAGTATGCAATCGGAGAAGAGGACAGTGATTCTTTCTGACTGTACTTGTATTCAAGTAGGCAAATTACCACACATTACTAGCAGTCATCATGTCAAGCGTGTTGTCATGAAAATGTTTTTCCACTGGGAGTCTGAATGTTCAACATGCCTTGAAACAGTCGAAATGTGCAGCTGTTGCAACTGCTTCAGATGCTACTTATCGTGTGGCAACAAGGCTATAAACTCAGAATCAGCCAGGATTATAGGCTGTGAACTACATGGTGACTGAAACTAGACTAGGAGGGTTAAGAGGCATGAGTCTGACCATGATTACCTTTTGGTAATTGTATTGAGGAGACAACACAATTCATGTACTCATTTATGTAATAAATATACATTGGAGAGAACTATATTATCTGCCCACAACATAAGAAAGCAGTTATCATCGTCCGTATCCTTTGATTTCCTTGTGCTTGAAATCAACCCTCATCACTGAGACTTCACGAACCGTCCACCCCCCCCTCTCCGCCCATCATAGCTTCGGCCTAGGAGTGATGGCCATCCACCCCTCAGCGCCCTCTTTTCTGCTTTTTTAAGCATCAGTACTTTCCTTCCTCTACGCGCCAATATGCCTCTCGCACTGCCCGTTCTCGGCCCCTTCATCACTCAGCGAGGCCCCTCCCTATTGTCGGTAACAGTTCCCTTCCCATGCTTTAGATAGTGTGGAAAACAGTTTGCGGTATGCGAGAACTCTTCAACAGGTGCACGGGTCAATCTCGCTCTTCCCCACGGTTGGCTTAAGCAGTGGTAACCCATCCACTAAGTGACACAATCTCTGGGAGAAGAAGGGACTACATGATAGGTGTGTTAAAATCGCATGGCTTCTAGACAAGGGACTGCCTCGCAAGATACAAATACAATTACTGAGAGTTGACACCGTCGCCTTTGGTTGCTGACCTGTTATGGCGGTTGGACCAGCTTGCACCCTACTGCTGCACCCTTACTCGGGTTGCACTCTACTGCTCCACACTCCTTTGCTATCTTCTACAGGGGGCCTACTTTCTTGGTTACGTCGCCTTCTGTGATAACTTCTACCGTATCTGCTCCCAGCACGTATACCTGCCATGGGTGTTGTTGGATCTGCTTTCAGTGTTTTTCTTTTGTTCTGTTTCGGTGATGGTCGACGTGGTTACCTTCCTATATTTTCCTTCTTGTTCTTAGTTAGGCTTCTCCAATGGTCTGAGTTCCCTAGTGAGGTAGGGACACGTTTTTGTTTTTGGTGAGATGTGTGGTTGGGTCCATACCAGAGAGTCTTGGAGATACAGTCGGGCTAGGTGGAGGGAGGAATGGGGATTGTTTATGTCATAGCTAGCACTGCATGCAAGTTCTTGTACCCTAAATAACAACAAATACATGTTCTTAAAAAAAAAAAACAGAAAAGAAAATGGTAAATAGGCAGGCAGTTATCACCAAGGGCCTGACGTCATTCTACACTGCCCTGCTTTGGAAATCCAACCACCTCTGGCTTCCTCCGAGAAAGGATCAGCTCCCAGACATGATCGCAGTTAGGCATATCGAAATCCAAGACAGGCGCATAGACTCACCGTAGGTTAACTGCGCACAGACGCTCCATTTACCGGATTGCCAAGACCTCCCTCTGGTCACGTCATGGGGCCCGCACAACATTAGCAAGATTTTGAGAATTGCATCCCATGTCTAAAAAGTCACATCACTAAATCCCACTTCATAACACCATATACATCGCCACCGTCTGTCACACTGTATGCTGTTCACAGGATATACGAGAGGGTACCTTGGCGACATCTGGGAAGTGGAACAGAAGAAATCTGTCCTCGGCGCATTGAGATAGTAGACTTCAGAGTTAGGCTTCCTAAGCTATGGGCGGAAAGTGACAGGAAGTTTTTCGGTGAAATACTTGGATAGAATGTTCCAGTAGCGGAAGCTATTAGGGGCATACCGAATCCACGCATACCCTTCTGAGATCAGCTGTAGGTTGGTTAGTCCAAGTGATAGGACCTCTCTATAGAGGCCGGCAGAGCAGGGGAAAGTACAGTCAAAAAGGAAGACCTAGATAAGTTGGAGATCCAGTAGACGTTGACAAGTCGGGCTTAGACTTGTGATTAGCACTAGGTAGACTGGCATAAAGTTGATCCCTTCATTACCGAAGAGACTATTGGAACAATAGTCAACAAGACTAAAGTAATATAATAGTCTAGGGGGACATCTAAGTTGGAGGCCACTATTTGGTATAACAAATAGCGCAGTCATCTCAACAGAGGAATACTATTGCATGACCGCAAAAGGGTGTGATATGTTTCAGGGTCAAACAGTCTTCACACTTATAAGATTCAGGACATTTGCATATTAAAACCAAAGTGGTACTTCGGAGGCATAGTAGTTAGAAGTAGTCCACGAACAATTAGACGTGGGATAAAAACATCGAAGTTCCTCCTGAGCTTTACAAGACATCATCAAGCAACGGAGATGAGATCTTATTAATGTAATATTGCTTCACATGTGAAATCTTTACCTTGCCTATTTCATCAAGATGAACCTTGCTCAACAGATTCTCCAATCCAAGATTTTGAGCCTAAGTCTCTCAGTTATATACTTGAGTTTGGCGTCCGCCTAACAATCGTGCACTGCGCGCTACCCTTTATTAATTCTTCCAGTCCCATACCAGTAGCCTCAACAGCTCTCCTCCCACTGGGCCAACTTGCCACGAGGAAGGGAGTCCCCTCCTACCTGTTAATCAAGGTCTGCGTGAAGTCGGCGCTCTCAAAGGATTGGGCTACCCAGTTCCCCCCCCCACCTGGTTACTCATATGCCTCAACCCTCTCACCCCATCTGTTTATGTTCCTTGGGAGGTTCATTGCAGGCAGGATCCACCAGATACGCTCAGGCAAGACTTCTCTTGCCGCCCATTCCTCCTGGTTCACAGACTACCCCTCCCCCCTCTGTCCCCACTGCCAGGAGGCTGAGGATGACTTCTCTCATACTATCCTATACCGCGAGTCATGGAAGGATCCTCTTGAGTGCCACCTTCGGGGGCTCATGGATCTTAGCAGGAACAGCTCCCTTTGAACTGATTTAGAGGCCCTCCACTCTTTGTCCAGGTATCTTAACGTGACCGCCACTGGTTTTCCTGCGGGCATGCTGCCTGCATGGTAGGATCCTCCCTCCACGCTCTCTCCCCACTCTCTGGGGCTCTGAATCCATGGCTTCAAGCTTTGAGCTATTGAGCCGGCTGTTAGTTTTCTTTCTTGTGGGTAGTTCCTTACTTCTTTTGTGTGGTTTTATTTTTTGTTATGATGTTTGTACTTGCCTGCTTTGGTTCTGCAAGATATCCTGTCCGCTATTAGACACTGTTTACACGATTTTACAATTTGCTGTCACTTGTTTCTTTTGTGTTTGCGAGTTATGAGATGGATTTTTTATTCATGCCATAGCTAGTGCTTCATGCGAGTTCTTGTACCGTAAACAATGAATACATGATGATGAAAAAAGAAAAATAGAAATAGGCAAGCAGTTATGTATACTGGCATGCTGGTCAGCTCTCCCTCCCATCCCAATAGTAATCCTTCACTGACAAAGGCTCATGGCTGTTTTCCTAGTCTTCCTCCTCCCGGAAGCCAACCAAGCGACTTCACGGCTCCACACATTTTTTCAATGTCTCTCCCCTTCCAAGCCCTAGAAGATCACTTCTTTCACGCAAGGGTTTTGAAGTCAGTCTATGTTCCCCTTCCCTGATAGACGAGCCAGTCCTGCCTCCCAATTCGTCAACACCTGCGCTGGAAACAATTGCGCACCGCACCTTGCCCTTGCTAAACATTCTGGGGTCTCGGCCGGTAGCGGCGATTGACCTCCTTCCACTGGATCAGCTCCCTGTAACAGGTGACGTCCCCTCATACCAGCCAATCAATGTAAGTGTGTGAGCAGCGGTTCTCAGAGATTGGACTACCCAGTTCCACCCCCCACCTAGCTACTCCTATGGCCTGACTCTCTTCGCGGACCCTTTCATGCTCCTTAGGAGGTTCACAGCCGCCAGGACCCTCCAAATGCATTCGGGCAAGAGCTACCTTGCTACCCACCTCTCATGGTTTACTGATGATCCCTCTCCCCTCTGCCCCTTCTTTGAGGAGGCTGTGGACGACTTCTGACATGGCATCCTATACTATGAGTCCTGCAAGGAGCCGCCTGAGCACCACCTCTGAGGCTTATGGAAGTCAGCAGAGACTGCGATCTATTTTCCAATATGAACACCCTCCATTCATTAGCCAGGCACCTAAACGTAAGCACCACCAGATTCCTAGCAGGTATGCCCTCTGCCAGCTGGGACCACACATCCCCACCCTCTCTTCCAGAATCCCAGCTTTTGATCTATGGCTTCATGCCATGAGTGTGGAGGCTTACTATTAAGTTTCTCAATTGAAAGAGTATTTTCTCTTACATGGTTTGATTTGTTGTTATGACTACATACTTGCTTGCTTTAGTTCCTTAGAGATTTTGTGTCGGCTATTGTATACTGTTCCGAGGATTTTATGTTTGGTACGATTTGTTTCTTTTGTGTTTGCAAAGTTTTGAGATTAAGGTTTTGTTTATACCATAGCTAGCACTGCATGCAAGTTCTTATACCGTAAAACAATGAATACATGATGATAAAAAGAAAAAGGACAGAAAAAATAGTGGACAAGTTATGGTAGGGGATATTGCGCAATTTCCTAGTATTACAATTTTGTTACAGGAAACTGGATTAGACTGAGTTGGGCGATATTGGAGTACTGGGATACTCTCCAGTTATAGCTCCATGAAATGTCATTGATACTACTAAATAAACCAATTTATTGATAACTTGCAACCTTAAGATATGAAAGGATTCATCAACAAAAGATCATCTGAGGTCTGATACGCCTGCCTGGTATCCTGATACTGGTCACTTAACCCTTCCCTCTCCCGTATCCTATTCATCAACACCTGCCTTGCAACAGCCAACACGTCCTGTATGTCCTGCATGATTTGTGCGTACTCAGATGCCTGAACCAGGTCCTATATGTTTTGCGCACACCTCGACAGCTGAATTATATCCGCTGTAGTACTCACTGGTCCCGTCTCTGCTCCTACACCATTCTTCGCCTGTCGCCCTTTCTATATCCTTGCAATTTCCACCGGTCCTCCCCTCTCATGAGCAGTACGGGATATCATGAACGTTCGCTATGCATCTTGATATACTATTATTTTTCTCCTGTCAGCACCAGTCCCCAGTGTATTGACCACTACTGCTACTCTTCCTCTAATTTCTCATTTGCATTAGATCATTGCTTGGTATCAGTCCCATATGCTGCCTTGTATTCTTTCCCCATAATGGGCAATATGACATCGGACAGCCCCAGTACTCTTGTTGATATAGCAGCTTCACTAATTGTCGCACCCGCTTCATTCTTTGTTCCCCTAATTATTACAATTCTATGATTTCTAGCATCTTATCTATCAACTCCTCCTGCGCCTAGTGCCTCACCATCTATGCTCTTTTTGTATTAACCACATGTTCCAGAAATAGTGGATTTGGCGTAGCACCATTGCCTGATGTTTGAGCAATATTACTTGGCCAAATATTCCTCTCTTTTGTATGGCTGAAATATCATTGCAGATGTAACCGGTACTGGTTACTGGTTTAGGACTTTCATGTACCAGTTGATATTGTTTGAGTTTTGAATATGTTTCAGGAAACGAGGTGTGCCTCTAGCCTGATAGTATAGGGTTTGATACTCTATATGTTTTATGTTTGGTTTCGAGTATCGGTTTGATACTCTATATGTTTTATGTTTGGTTTCAAGGCTACCGTTTTGGAGTCTATTATGTTATGAGAACAAGGCTCTCGGTAGCCTAGGAAGTGTATTTAAGAACTGCTATTCTTCTCGTTAGAAGGAGCAGACTTCGGCAGACAGAGTTTTCAATATACTTGGTTGAACAGTTACTCTCTTCAGTTCGCTTCAAGAATCTTTAGTTTAAAGACCTACCAAACATCTCGGAGACTTCAGTAGTTGCGATACAGTAAGATGTCTATTCAACAACCTTGGCTAAAGCCTCCGGACTTTGATTCGCTAGTTACCACCTTGGTACAGAGCAAAGCCCGTTAACCCTACGATTACCGCATCTCCCGAGAGGCGGTTACAGCAGATGAGATTGTGCCCCTAACTGCGAGCTTTCAGAGTTTGTCAAGGGGCCGTAATTTGATCCGATACTGGATCAATATATCTTCTTGAACATTCTTAAATTGATCTGACTATTGATGAATCATCTCCACTAGTCCAGGGAGAATAGGTTGGCTAGGTCCACAATTGTGACAATTTGCACTATTGTTGTACTTTCGCCATCCAACCTTACTTGCTGCTGGACTGTACTTGATCGTGTAACTCTGATGGGCATCCAGATTTAAGTACATTGAATATCTCAACTGGTAGCAGGAAGTAGACTTTATCTCGATGCCACAAGTCGTGGAGCTTGAACAACCAGACTAGTTTCCGAGGTAGATTGCCTCTTAGTGGACACACATACATTTTGTCAGGCCAACATGTACCAAAACCCAATTATTGCGACATGCTTTATCTCAGAACTCCTGAGCGAACATATATTGTGCCGGGTTGATACCCACAACATCTGTTTCCTGGAATACTAGAAGCAGGATTTCCAGTAAAGTTGGTAGTTCAACTGAGAGGTGTCAAACGATTTCCGGATCATCTGGAAGACATCGCGTAATGGGCAGGCTCTGCTGGCAATATCCCAGCAATTCGATACAGCTTATCTCAGTTGAAATTCCCGCGACCCCTTAGAAATCTCCAATGTTGACAACATCACAGTGGCGCCCCTTCAGCTCCCAATGATTTGAGGGTAGCAGAGATTGAATACGTGTTTTGTCCAAAAGATCCATAGCATCTGTCTCGAGATCAACTACAGATTTTGGCAGATAATATAGGTTTAAAAGTGTTATTCAGATAGTGTAGTATTGCCTGTAGTTGTGTAGGCTCTGCTATGTTGTGTCATTTTTATGAGATCATCGCCATCCGGCTTTATTCTGTTCCTTATACGCTAGCTCAGTGAACTCACCAGAATACTGGGAGATGGTATTAAACCAGTGTACATGATCCCAGATGTGCTACAGTTGATGCATTTTAATGAAGTTGAAATGATATTCTGTATGGATCAATTCTATACTGTGATTCTTCTCTTCCTCACATTACCACTCCTGCAAATGGCAACACTTCCATTAGACTTGTAATTGATTTCCTAGTCTTCACTAACATTATAGCTCTGCAGGCTAGTCTTGAAACTTTCAACATATTTGTTTAGAGAATCTAAACTCTCAGGAGATATCTTTCGTATTGTAAAACCCATTCAAATATTGTTGCATATCATCAACAGTCGCAGTGGGATGGCTTCAGTATTAGGCCATCTGACTGAAATCGACTAAATGTCCGACATAGGTGACAGCACGTTTGATAGGTGCCTGTTGAGTGCTATCAATGTATCTCAATGCCACATTAAGAACACCCAAAAGAGGAACACCCATGTTTCCCATCTCTTTTCCCAGCTACTGTGTGACCTCGCGATAGGCTTTCAGGGTACATAGAATCCTGGGTATGCCGGTAAAGATTTCTAGGCGTCATCAAATGCTTTCCGCCATTCATGTTTCTTCAGAATCCTATGAGTCCAATTCATGATGTACTTGAATAGTCCTGCTGAAATAGTATGGACTACATTTGGCTAACGCAGATCCAAGGGGGAAATCCAGGGAAGTTCTTGAAAAGCATTTCGCCCAATCTGGTTACCATGAGGATTAAAAGTGACATTGATGTCACCTAATTTGAACTTGTATTCTGCATCTAGTATTTCTTCTACCAGGCGCTTGTATCTGGCATAATCTTAGGCTCAATACCTGGCTCAAGTGTTGCATCCAAACATATCCGCAGCTATCTCACATTTAGCACAGGCATTGGACTTTTCACCATGCAGTGCAACATTTTCCATTTGGTCAACAATGCAGGATGCCACTATGGGGAAGCATTTGCGAAATTTCCAATCGGCACAATCAAGTGAGACACCATTAAGCTAGGCCTATTATAAGCACGCGAATATGAGCACAAACACCCCTCGTTCTCTGTCCACATTGATTTGCCTCCAGTGCACGTCTGCCCAAGAGGCCTCCTGGAACTTGGGTGGGATGGGCAATATTGGAGAAGGAGAACTGCATTAATTCTAGGTTTGGTACGCAGGGTGGAACGAAGATTTCAAATTGCAATATACGCAGGCTACACTTTCTTGTCACAGGAGAAGTTGCTATTGTTCATCTGATCTGAGACTATAATAATTTGAACTATTATTACTCCAGATGGTGATAATGTGTCCTGTTATCAGTTAACCTACCTACTCGGCGTAAGGGGCGCATACTATATTGGCATCCTACTTGATCATCCCACTACCAGTCCACTGTAGGCATTTCCAAATATACACATTGTTCATTGAAATCGCGTTCACATCGTGGAGCGAAAACAAAATCCACTTTATATGCTGTCTGTCAAACAAGTTATCGGATGCAGTCTTCAACATTGCAGTAGAAGAAAGTATAACCCGTACCGCCTACTTCAACTTGGCCGATGTACTATTGTAAGTATGTGCTATATGAATCTCAGTACTGGAGCACGTTCACGAGTATATATATCGAGTTATAGCCAATACCGACTGAATTGCCGCGGCCACTGGGAAAATATTCATTAATAGGTGACTTGGATACCATGCTTTGTATGAACCAGGACCCAAGTTTGAAATCCTGCATGCTAGCAAATGGTGCCCAGGAGTCTGCAAACAGATTTTGGCATTCTGCAACAAATGCCTCCACATCTTCACTAGATTCTCCAGCACTAGGAAAATACTGCTGTGAGCAGGGAGTGGACAGCATGTTGACTATATACAGTCATTCCCAGTCAGATTCATTGGCAACCACTTCGTTAATAGTATCTTGCTGCCAGCCAGACATACCAAGGTCTGATTTGCAGTCAGAATCCGGCCATAATTCTTGCAAGCCCAGACATCATGTGGAAAGGATGTACTCCTACTTGCTCTCAAATCAAGTCCTACAAAACCAACTCAATATTTTGAGGTTTTGTTACTGCGATGAAGGCAACGTAAGACCAGAAATCGCCCCAGTCAAAGGCAACTACTAGGCTGCTAAGGATGTAGTATGAAATATTGTCCATGCACAAGATACAAGTACACATCAAATGCATACCAGGACTGCCACACTAGATGGCCAGCTAATACTGATTATGGCAGTGGCTCTCAGGTAGGCCATTTACAGGTAGGACATGTGGTAGTTTAAGTGTCCACTCCTAGCATGGATGGGCAAAATGATAAGGGTGAGTACAACATAGTACTCAGATATCTGTCACTCCTGCCATGTGTGTCTGTCATGGACCTGAATGATGATCGAGGGGATGAGGTGATAGGAGTGTCACTCTGCCATAATGCTGGTTCCAATTTATACATTGCTGAAATGAACAAGTCTCCTCCAGATAATGTCCTATTGGTACCCAAAAAACTGCAGTTCCCTGAATCGACAAGCCCTAGCCACAGAATTAACGCCTCACAAGGTACTCAAGAAGGTACAGAAGTGCGTACAAGTTGTAATCGAAAACAATCCGCCCCTGAAGCTAGGGAGGCAGTGCCGAAGGTTGGCATTATCCAGTGACGTGATGGATTGTACTGTGCAGGAATTGGACATAGTGATGCCCTAGATGGATAGTTTTAGCACTTAGCACCACTGTTATATTAAGGGAATGATGCACAATCTCTACTTCCTTCTGTTTATTATATGTATCATAAATTCTCACAGCTCTCTAATAATATCCCCCATTTCTAGATCATTCATGTTGTACGGTATGGATGCCCAAGTGGCATGTCGTAATATCAACGCACCTTGCCATTAACAATGTCCTAGCCTTGTGTGGTTGAAGATTACAATTTCCCTTTCAGTCTAGTGAGGTTCCAGCTAGCCAAATAGTGGAGCTCTCTTAGCATCACCCCTCCATGCGGTTCAGGAGTTTATTTTATAAATAAAAAATGAACACTCTCGTGATGCTACATACATATTATAATACGTTAAGAATCATACTACATACATGTGGAACCATTTTCTGACCTGCATAAGACATTTCTTGCGAAACCAGTTGATCAATGCAATACAGCTGGTCACAGATGTTTGTTGATGTCAAAGTCAATGTGGTTTTTGTTTACAATTCTGGTTCAGGACTGGCTTACTCTGCATCTACTGTCTCTCCCCTTACCGTACCAGTTGCATCTCCCCTTACCCTACCAGTTCTCTCTCCCCTTAGCCTACTTGTTCTCTCTCTCACATGACCATCTTTTTTCTTCCTTGAGTGGACATCCACCTCACAACACTACACCCTCCCGGCAACACCCCACACTCCACGACGCTCACTCCAACACTCAACGTAACAGTTTCCGCTCCCCTTGCCGTATGCTTGGTATATGGAAATCTTTGACAAAAATCCACGCAGGCATCATGGTAGGGTAACTGTACACAGACCCTGGATTTACCAATGCCAACACTCAACTAAGGCCCCATGATAGGCCCTGCAGGTCATTAGACAGATTTTGTAAGTTGGGTCGTGTAACCAAAATGTCAGATCAATGCAGCCCACTTCATAACAGCCTGTGTGTCGCCACCATCCCTGTGAGCATATGCTGGGGGCAGGATGTATGAGAGAGGTACTTCAGCGATATCTGAGAAGTGGAATGGATGATATCAGTAGCAGGCATATGGAGAGTATAGGTTTCAAACTCACGCTTCCTAAACTATGGGCCAACAGTGAGGGGACGTTTTGAGTGCAATACGCCTAGAGGATATCCCATTAGCGGAAGCTATTAAGAATATACCGAATCTACCCATGCCCTTCTGTGATTACCTGTGTGTTGGTTGGTCAATGTAATAGGATCCTTCTTCGAAGGCTAGCCGATTAAGGTGAAGCACTCTCAGAAAGGAAGACCTAGATAAGTATGAGACACTTAAGAGGTTGACACTTTTGGCTCAGACTTGCAATTGGTAAGTGGTTGCCAGGCGTGAACCCGATCACATCAGAACCGAAGAGACTACTGGAATAATAGTCAATGAGACTAAAGTAATATAATAGTCTATACAGGCAATAAAGTTGAAGCCTACTTTTCGGTATAAGAAATAGCACAGTTATCGTAAGAGAGGAATGCAATTCTTTAATCGTGACTGGTTGTGATGAGTTTCAAATTCAAACATGGCCCGCACTTATGAAATTCTGGATCTTTGCCTATCAAAATGAGCGTGGTACATCGGGGCATAGTGGTTAGAAGTAGTCCGCGCACACTCCAATGTGGTATATATATATTGAAGAGTACTCTCGCGCTTTACAGACATCATTAAGCAATGGAGAAGGGAGATTATCAATATAATCTTGCTCTATACTTTAAATCTTTATCTTACCTACTGTATCAAGGTGACCGGCACCCTTCCTGGACTGATTTTCCACTCACAGATTTGACCTACATCCCTCAGTTATCTACTTGAGTTTGGTATCTCTCTAACAGTATATTGATAATTCTCCTATTACCAAGGCTTACTATATGAACTACAAGTTCAACTCAATCTCCCCGCTCAGTACATGCTTCTATTGTATTTGTGCAGCACCTCGCTGTCCTATTTATATTCATACATTTGAAGAAATATTTGACAGCGAGATATTCAAAATTGTAGAACAGTTTACTAAACAACACTCATAGTTCTCAATACATTTTGGGATCCCAGTGAGGTATCAATTGAATCGTATATAGTGTACCTGTCAAGGTTAGAATTTTGAGTGCAGTTCAACTAAGTTACAAGACCTGGTCGATTCGAGCACCCTATACTCCAAAGACTAAACACTAGGCACTATTAGCCAAGGATTTCTAGCTCCATCAGCTGGGGCTTAAGACTCATACATATACAACAAGTACATTGTAAACCTCGAAAAAGGGAAATTCAGGTCCTGAATCTGGAAACAGTTCACGCAAACCCATTTTCACCTATGCCTTTAGAACATCTCCAACATTGTATACCTTACATACAGTTTGTTAAACTGTTTAAAGGATACCGAGAACTGTTGTATGAAGTACCAGTAATTACTAATTCGGGGCTATTGGAACAATTAGCCTGCCTTGAGAAAATCACCATACAAGAGATACCGTATGACCAAAGAAAGAGGATAACGGAGTGAGAACCTATGGATACCCCACTAGATACAACGGGAACCGATAATTCGGCC
Organism: Tuber brumale; assembly: GCA_014065205.1. Lineage (NCBI taxonomy): Eukaryota > Fungi > Ascomycota > Pezizomycetes > Pezizales > Tuberaceae > Tuber > Tuber brumale. The sequence continues at coordinate 335,312 of JACCEG010000113.1, read as the reverse complement.
AGATGGAGCCCCTTCCTATCAACACCTCAAGGGCCACAATTCTAGAGACAAGCTATACCAGCTCCCGCTCATTGATCCTCTAGTGTTGCAAGCACACAATGGATATCCAGGGCCTAGGCACCAAAGGCAGGAGACGATGCTGGGAATTTGACCAAACAAGCTAGTCATGTAGAGATAACCTGGGGTTGTATAAGATAAGATATAGATACCTCGCTCAACCAAGCCAAGATTGCCTTCTAGTATTTGGAGGCAGCTATTTCTGACAATATCTTAAAACTTCGCAATAATCAACAGCAAATCCCAGAGGGACTAGATGTCCACGAAACCGATATCTCTATGTTGTTAATGCAACTATCAGGTGTGGATCAAGAAGTTAAGTGTATGCACCAAGAAATGCAAGGGCAGGTAGCAAAGAAAATAGACCCTGAAGACAGGTAACAACAAGAACATGAGCTGGGAACCGCTAGGTTATATGGAACTCTCAGGCAACAAAGGAAGCAGGCATTAGCCTGGTATCAGATACAGGAACAAATGCTTATCAACTTATGAACACAATGTTTAGAATTCTGTGCTTAAAACATTACACGTGAAGGAGAGGTCAGCACTACCCTAGCTGAATGGTGTTTTGCCCATACTACTCACTAGAATGAGATTCGCAGATCCCCGGACCAGCAACAGCAGCAAAACAAAGTGATAAACAATGCCCTAAAGATATTGATGGCGTTAAGAAACAAGATACTTGCCTCTTTCCTAAGTCTGGAAGCTGCGAGGCCAGCATCCTTTCCCACAGTCGAAGAGGCAGATGACCAAGAATATTAAACTCTGCCTACGCTGATGGAAAGGTAGAATGGCAGGGAAGCCACTGAGGCATCCCCTATGGGGGCCCAGAGAGGTGACCTGTGAGATCCTACAGACAATGATGACAATGACGATTAGAGAGGAAGAAGGAGAGGTAGTCCAAGCCATGGCAGGCAATGACAAACACCAGAATAGTCTGGTATGGGAGAGATACTTGCCAATACAATGGCACTTAATGTGAAGCGACTATCAGAACCTCTCCCATTGGTAGGGGATAAATCAATACAAGACAAATATGTCTAGATTAGACAAGGTGGAGACTATTGCGGAAGAAGCCTGGAGATCTGGAATATTGCTCGATTATGAGTTATATACGCACTCAACTGCACTAAAGAAGACCTAGTCCTTCCTTACGCTGTTTAGTATAGGAAAGTTATAGAGGGACTCTAAGGGGAACCCCAGCAGCCAGATTGGCTACATGGACCCACTTTGAACATTGCATGATCGAGCAATTTGCCCTAGCGGAAGCCAAGAGACAAACCCTGCCAGCATTGAAGCTAGTTGACTACGAGAATAGGAATGAGCATTGCCTCACTGTCATGCACGATCTACACCAGCGGGTGCACATGACTGGAGAGTCCAGTAGGAAGGAAGTCGAAAACAAACCTGCAAAACAAATTGCCTTCAAGTGGTCTGCATTGCAATAAACCGCAGATCAAGAATGGGAAGAAGCATTTAGGTTATGTGGTCAATCAGAACAGGTACTTCTTGTTAGGGATAAGTTGGCAAGAAACCAACTGCCCAAGCTAAAGAGAGACCAGGGTGTCATAAGAGAAGACTCATGAGACACTAAACCAAAACAACAAACAGATAATATACCTTACGTGTAGGAGGTTGGAGCCTGACCACGGAAGCAGAAAGAAGAAAAAGAGTGGTAGAAGCCATAGAAGAAGTTCGATGGTGTGGCAAAAACAACAAAAACCAATTTCGACTAGGCCTATACCAGTATGCTGTAGAGTTAAATCGATACTAGGAAGCCAGTCGGAGATTGTACAGGTTGTGGAAAGAAAAACCAGACCAAACAAATGTGGGAGGAAGATACAGATGTATCAGCAGCAATAGTCTGTGCAAGACCGATAAAAACAAGAATTCAGCATGGATGAGTGGCTATTATAAAGCCTAAACTAGCATGCAGAGTCTATACCATCCAGAACCAGCCTGAAAAAATAGGATCTAGGAACTGGTGGGTGACAAAGAACTGACCTAGATCAGTTCATAGTTATCAAGGGCAATGGCATTTCGGTATTCAGTGTCCTTATGGAACTTGAAACGAAATGGGAACCCCCATGGTCTGGAGTATATCTGGTACCCACCACTACAGGAATCGTGTAGTGCGTGCGCAACTACCGGAAGTTGAAACTCAAAGTGTTCAAAGTGGCGCAAAGCAAGTATCTCCTTACAGCGTCAACCCGAGTAGGCTGGAACTGAAGGAACCCCATGAAAGACTGGAGAGCTCGCATACAAAAATTCATATAGGGACAGTCTTGATCGAAAGAGAGGACAGGTAACTTCCCCACATGGATGGGGAGCCAACATTGACAAGTTACTTGTGTCACCTGGTAGCCGCCTGCTACCCATGTGCAAGCAAGTTACTAAGCTGAAGTAGTTGGAAAATAACCATACACAATCTATCTAGTAACAATACACGACAGAGGGACAACCAATGTGGGCCATTCCACCTGTCACATGGGTCTGACTGGTATTATACCTATATACTGTCTTGCCTTCGGGCCAGAGTGTGGGACAGGAATGTACTGCTTTGGTGCACATGGCCCCTCTGAGGTAGCTGGATAGATAACCAAAACCTAAAGAGAAAGCATCAGTGTAAGTGGGAACCCCACACTAGAGGAGTAAAATGGCTGATGATCGCGTGAAAATCAGCGATGCGCCTTGGTTTGGAATGTTGACAGATGGTGGCCAAACTGAAAACTGGTCGCCCACATTTGCGTATCGGTGAAACGAGGCCAAGTATGTAGACTCAGATGGTTAGAGCTAAAAGAATTACCAGTTTGTCAGAGCAGAGCTTATAGTCGAAACTACACTGGCGTAGTAATCAACATCTTGTTACTTATACCCAATACCAATAATTTATAAATGCAAGAACCAAGAAAATCGGGGCAGTATTAGGCGCGTAGAATCAGACGCTACACAACTGAAGCGATACAACTGTATGGAGTGCATCTCTTACGTCTATATACATAATAAGCCCTACCAAGTTAAAGTCTTATTAGACTCGAGATCTATCGTGTTCTTTATTAACAAGGACCTTGTTGAGGACCTTCGCGTTCCTGTTGTGGAATGTAACACTGCAGTTGATATCTCCAGCTTTAATGGATCATTTGCCACCACAAGAGAGAACTGTAATATCCTCCCCATAAAGTTGGGAATAGGAAAAAACTAACATATCTCTGAAGTGTGGTGTGATGTGGCCCCAGAAGGTCAGTATCGAATGATAATTCCATTTGGTTGGTGGCATCATGAACACTCAGTGTCTCACATAGAAGATGCACAAACTGTGACATTCTCTGCAAAATATTGCAAACACTTCATGTAAGAAGTAAAAGGGATAGAAGATAAGTGCGAATATGACGAATCAGCCACATGGAACCCTAATGCTTGTCGTATTAAATGAATCGGCACTATTGAGAATACACTACAACTCGAATCATTACCAAAGCTATACAGGAATTGTAATTGTTTCTTTAAAGCCTAGACCACAGAAGGATTAGCCCTAAGACCAACCTTCGATCGCAAGGTCAAGTTGATTCCAGGACAAACTCCCCTAGGGGGCCAATATATCCCCCATTGGAAAAGCAGTGTACGGCTTGATAAGATTACTTGGCAACCATGATCAAACAAGGAAAGATTACCTACAGTTAATTACAGACATGAGCACCAATATTATTTATACACCAACGAGATGGCAGATTATGCCAGGTTGTCAATTACCAAAATCTAAATAAGATTACAATGTTTAACAAGCATCCCCGGCCATTAATTGATGAACTTTGACACCGTGTAGCTGGCAGAAAGGTCTGCAACAAGTTAGACCTTGAAGACGGTTACCACTGAAATAGGATTAAGAAAGAAGATAAATAGAGGATGGTATTCTGTATAAGATACCGTCACTATGAATAGTAGATCAAGCATTTTGGATTGGTTAACGCTCCAGCAACCTTTGAAGATATGACGAACCAAGTACTAAAGAAAGATTTTGACGTTAGAGTCGTGTATTAACTTGATGATATTTTCATATATTCAAGGGGCGAAAGGGAACACATAGAAGGGGTCAAAAGAGTTTTACTAAGTCTATCAGCCTTTCAGTTAGCGGTATCACTAAAGAAAGTGACTTTCTACGTCAATGAGGTAGAATTCCTGGCCTGCATTTTAGTGCTTGATACTATTTCTATGAGCACTCACAAAGTAGAATCCATAATAGTTTAGAAAACACCTAAGGTGGTTCGAGAAGTGCAAGTCTTTGTTGGATTTGCTGACCTCTACTGACACTTGGTCAAAATGTTTTCCGCTATTTGCAAGCCAATAACTGAAGCATTACAATGATATCCGCAGAATTTCAAGCGGGGAGTAGGACAGGATACAGCTTTTGAAGAACTAAAGCACCGATTCATCAGAACCCCCATACTCCAACATTATTTTACGGAAAGAGAGACAGCAGTAGAAACTGATGCTAGCCATTTTGCACAGGGTTCCGTCCTTTCCCAATTCTTTGAGAAAAGGCTACATCTAGTAGCATTCCATTCCCAAAAACTAAACTCCACAGGGCGCAATTATAAAATTCATGATAAAGAACTTCGTGAGATCCACTAAGCATATAAAGAATGGAGACACTATTTGATCAGGATGGAAAAACAAATTCCTGTCTTTATCGACCATCACAGCCTACAATCCTTGCTGACCTCAAAAGTCTGAAGTAGTCATGGAATTTGATCAGCTCAGAAGTTGGTAAAATCCAATTTTCGCATTTATACCTACCAGGTACAAAGGTCAGAAAGCCTGGCGTATTCAGCAGACGACCAGAGTACTGGCCTGAAGAAGGAGCTATGCATTAGAAACGGAAAATTGCCAAAAACTTGAAGATTTCTTAGTATCACAGGTAGCGAGGTTAGGCAATGAAGGAGAAGACTGGGAGAGAGACAAGGATTTAGATTTAGAACCTCATAGTGGTGCAAATGAACCCATTATTAGAGTCAAGAGATTGAGAAAAAAGGCATACTTGTGGACAAAGGGCTCAAGAAGGTGGCAAGGGAATAACATGTACATGAACGGGGATGACATTGTTCTAAAATACGGATAAGGTTTGATAAGGCCAGGAGTAGCCATGGGGCTAAGGGAAGGAACTTACGCAAGTATTACTACAAGAAGCTGAGTAGAGGTGGAAAGCGGAATCTCCACCCGAGTTGGAGTAGGCGAGGCCAATTACACCAATAAACTCTAGGTCATACTTTGCAACTTAAAGATATAAATCATCAAAAAAGACCATGTAATTGCATTGCCTAACTGGTGGTAGAAAAAGTTAATACTTTAGACTTGATAGAGGTAGAGGACCCAGAAGGCCAAGAACGAGAAACAGAAGGATTCTGAACCAGCTATATAGCGATAAGATCCTTGATCGTGAATGAACAGTAATCTATCATCAGTTGCCAACTGGTATCCACTACGGCCAACAAACATGGGTATGATATTTTAGAAGTATACGAGAAAGTTCTAATGCCAAATGCTATAATCCTGCAAAAATATATCAAGCTGTTTAATCCTGAATTCTACAGAGCAATGCAGGCAGCTATCAAGACAGACGTAACTTAGAGGCAACAGAGGGAAGAACTCATTAGGCTATGAGATAAAGGAAAATATGTTCCCCCTGGATTGGACCTTAACCTACAATCTACGTTATTATAAGCAAAGACAATTTGTACCTGATAGTCTGGCACTACACACCAAGATCGCCAATGAATCTAACAACGCAAAGGTTGCAGGATATTCCGGACAAGAGAAAACCCTGGCGCATCATTATACAGGACTTTTACACATGTTACAATACCTATTCGGTATCAGTTCTCCACAACGGGCAGACGATACTTCTTTTGTTTGTCTCTCTGCGATAGTACTTAGGCCCATGGCTACGATGAGGTGGGAAAGACCCATGTGTCTCTTAATCCTTATCGCGTATCATACTGTTTCTTCATCTCTATCTGCGTAGTAGGGTTCTCGTCTTGTGTAAGTAATTCGTATAAACTGTAAAGGTTTTATATTGAGAAAAGGATAAAGTAATAAGCAACGAAATCACTTAGAAGAAAGCACGAAGAGCCTATCTACTGGGTGGCTTTGTTTTTCTCTTTTTTTCTCATCAATTTTGTTATTTGTTTAAAGGCACACCGTCCGGATGCAGCACAAGCTATGGCAGACACACTAACCTCCATGCCTATGCCAGCCCTCAAGCAGCCAGAAGAAAAACTGTCAACAAAGGCTGAACAGGAATGCATGCTGGCAGAAAGGCCCATAACGTGGGGAACAGGATACCCTCTAAACAAACCACACATGGTCGAAAAAACTCACATGACCAGCAAACCTGTAGTATACACAAACGGTAAAGACTGTAAAAAGAATGCCACCAAGCCCATCAAGACAAAAGAAACCACACAACCATGAAAATAGCCCAAACCTGCAGCGAGGAACCCCCCAAACAACTTAAACTACAAGTATACAGCCGATGCCCTAGGCCACTTATGACAATAATCGTCTACAGCTAAAAGATAATACACGGCAAAGGTGGTGGGAGAACAAAGGTGAAAGCCTAAGTGGAAGAAAACTGGACCCGAGGCAGGATACAGAGACCGGTGCAATCTGCACCGAGAAGCCGGGCAGAGAATCCCAGAGAGTGCCAAGGTAAGGCGGTATAGTAGTAGTGTGCAAGACAGATGAGGGTGTAGCAGTCCGGTACAAGCCGAGTGCGGGTGTGGCGGTAGGGTGCAAGCTGAGTGCGGGTGCGGCAGTAGGGTGCAAGCTAAGTGCGGGCGCGGCAGTAGGGTGCAAGGTGATCTAACTATCAGGATAGGGCGGAAACTGAGCACAACCATAGCAACTATTGGTAATTGTGTTCGTGTCCTGCTAGGCAGTCCCCAGAGCCGGAAGGAAAGCAATCTTACCGCGTCTCTCATGTAGTCCCTTATTCTCGAAGAGATAGCATTACTTAATGTTTGGATACCACCGCTTAAGTCAACAGTGGGAAGGAGCGAGGTCTACCCATGGGCCTTGGGGAGAGTTCTTGCATACCGTAAAGCGTGGTACCACCTGTCAAAAGTATGAAAAGCGAATGGACGCCGACCTTGGGAAGGGCCTGGCTAAGCGAGGAAAGTGGCTAGAACGTGCAGTGCCAAAGGCACACTGGAACCCAGAGGAAGGAAAGTCTCTACGTCCAAAGAAGGGAAGAAGACAGTGAGGGGAGGGTGGCTGTTACTCCTAGGCCGAAGCTACCATGAGAGGCGAGTAGCGGGGTGGGCAGTTTGTGCCATCCAAGTATTAACGGTTGATTTCAAGCTTGAGGAAAATAGAGGAGACGGAGAATTGCCTATCCACGGGGTCTTTTATCTTTTTTTTCTTTTCTTTTTTGTTTTACTTTGGGTTTTATGATTATGTATTGGTTGTTATTTAGGGTACAAGGAATGTGCATGCAGCACTAGCTATGGCATAAACAATCCCCATTCCGCCTCACGCCAGGCCCAACCATATTTCCAAGACCCTCAGCTATGGGCCTAACCGCACACCTCACCCAAAAGACAAACCCATCCAGACTTCACATATGAACTCAAAGAATAGGGGAAGCCTAACTAAGAACAAGTAGGAAAACATAGGCAGGTAACTGCCGAGAACATCTCAAAAACACAACTAGGAAAAGCTCACGAAGCAGATCCTACAACAACCTGAGCCAGTTAGATGCACTGGCAGCAGAAAACTAGGGCAGATATCTTGGAATGCAATCCAACTGAGAACAGAGGCTTCCTGTAGGGTGCAGAGAAATACATAGGAGCAGTAGGGTGCTAGCCGCGGGAGAGTGTAGCAGTAGGATGCAAGCAGATCCAACTGCCAGAATAGGGGGGAAACTGAATGCTGCCATGTCAACTCCCTGGAATCGTGTTTGTGTCTGACTAGGCAGTCTCCAGTAGAAGCCAAGTGATTTTACCCCATCTCTCATGTAGTCTCTTGTTGCCTAAGAGATAGAGTCACTTAGTGGATGGCATACCACCTCTTAAGTCAACCGTAGGGATAAGCGCAATCAACCTGTCAGCCTATTGAAGAGTTCTCGCGTACCTCGATCAGTGTTCTGAGCCATCTGATGCATAGGAACGGAGTGGCCAGAGACCGCTTGGAGAGGCCTAGCCAAGCGTTAAAAGAGAGGGGAACCGCCAGTGCAAGAAGCATAACGGAACCCAAAGAAAGGAAAGCCTTGACTTGGAAAGAGGAGAAGTGGACAGTGAGAGGTGGAGGTAGATGGCCACCACTCCTAGGCCAGAGCCATCGTGGGAGGAGAGGGGGTGGTAGATGGTTTGTGATATCCAAGCATTGTGGGTTGATTTCAAGCACATGGAAAATAGTGGTGACCGAGGATGTCCTATCTACACAGTCTTTTTTTCTCTTTTTTTCTTTTTTTATTATCCTGTATTCATTGTTTATGGTACGAGAACTTGCATGCAGTGCTAGCTATGGCCTAAAAAAAACCTCAATCTTAAACCCGCAATCATAATGGAAATAATGTGCTACAAGTTGTAAAATCCTCTTAACAGTGTCCAATAGCCGATACAAAATCCCGAAGAAACTAAGGGAAACAAGTACGAAAATCATAACGAAAAGTAAAAACCTCACAAATGGAAAAACACCTATCAAATAGAATGAAATTCATTGCGGGCTACCTGGGTCAGAGCTTGAAGTCATGAATTGGAAGTTCTAGAGGAGGTGGGAGGGTCATGGTTGTGGGGTCCCAGCACACCGGCGGTATGCAAGGGGAGAAGCCTGTGGTGGTAACGTTGAAATCCCATGTCAGAGAGTGTATGGCAGTTATGTCGGTCCATAGCGTACTGTCCCTGCCAACGTCTGCGAGCCCCGGGAGGTGGCGCTCACGATGTTCCTTGCTGGACCCGCACTACAAGATGGTATGAGTGAAGACCTCATCATCTACCTCACAGGCGGGACAGAGTGGGCAGTGGTTGTCATTAAACCAGGAGGGCTGGGCAGCTAGATAGCTCTGGCCCGAGCACATCGGGTAGATCCTGCTAGTGATAAACTTCCCAAGGCCCATGAACGGGTGGCGCGAGAGGATCAGGGCATAGAGATACCAGGGGGGGGGGGGGAACTAGGTGGCGCAATCCTTCGCGAGTACAGCTCTCACATGTACCTTGATTGACTGATAGGACGGGACCCTGTCTTGCGCGGGGAGCTGGTCGGTAGAAGGAGGTTGGACGAGGCTACTGTAATAGGACCTGTGGTGTTGATAAAGGGCAGGGTGTAATGCGCTATCATGTCCAAGGGCAGGTGCTTCCTTATAGGAGAGTAGGGGGGGAGGACGCGGGAAAGGAAGGGTGAAGTCTCACAGTCACCAGGTTGGCCTCCGGTGGAAGGCACACAAGTCTGACAGTGGCCAGTCACTGTCAGTGGAGGACAATCACTTGGAGGGCCGGGAAAGCCAATTCGCATGCCAGTATGCCAATCGGGATTGAAGAGAAGCAGTTTGTTACCCATCTCTGGACAGCTATCCCAAAGATAGACATCCGGTGCAGTAGGGTAAGGATCGGCAAGAAGAGGTCCACTTCGTACAGGAGGATTGGAGAGATGAGGGAGGATGCCAGGTGGCAGCAGAGGAAGTGGAGAGGCCCCTTGTTGGGCCTGGAGAGTCCCTGAATCATCGCAAAGGCAGCGGAGGCCTGGGCAAGTCTTCTCATGAAGTGTGAGGTATTGCCTGTAGAGCAAGAGGTGGTTGAGGGCTCGAACCAATAGCCATGCCAGCGGATCAGTTTGGTGGGGCGAAAGACAAGGCCCTCTATCAAGACTGGAATCCAGAATGGGGAGACCTTTTGCGCGGGAGTAACCGCATCTGTGAGTTCTGTTTTTCAGATCCCGAATGATACCCCCAGCCTCTCTACTTTCACCTGGAGAGTTCTGGTAATGCCTTGTAGTCTTCAGACATTCCTACAATACGAACCAAAGGTGACCATGACCGCAAAGTCATTTACTTGGGAATGGATAAGGCCCCGATGGACCCGGAAATGAATGGACGAGACGTATATGATGATCTGGAGGGGCGAAATCAGAGAGCATTGCGGGGTGCCAACTGAAACTGGGGAGAAGACTTGGGGGACCACCTGGAAGACAAGGCAATAAGAGCATCCATAGAGGATAGACCTTACTCACATGACTATGCAAGGGTTGACTGCCTTGGTCGGAGGCCTATCGCAAAGTAAGGGGGCCAAGACATTGTCAAAATAGCCCTTGATATCGAGCAAGACGGTCGAGACCTTAAGTTTGGGGCACATCAAAAGTTGTACCTCATGAGACCTGGTTGCTACTGTGTCAAAGGTACTCAGCCCTGGCAGGGATCCAGTTTGGTACAGGCACAAGGGGTCCAGGAAGCAGGCGAGTGAAGTGAGATAGGTCGCCATAATTCTCTCGAGAATCTTAGATATAGTTTCCTGGAGAACCTTGATCAGGAATGAGGCTGGTGTCATAAGAGAGGTTTCCCCAGCTTATCCAATACTATGCTGTGGACTTCTTCAGAGAAGGGGGATGGTGTCCATATCGAACAATTGGGCCAAGGATGGAGGTTAGAATGTTGGGGTTCGTACAATGTACTCTCCTCGAAATTCAGGATGGTATCTCGTCTGGGCTAAGGGCAGAGGACGAAGAGGAGTTGCGTAGTGTGACAGTTATCTCGCCAGCCAATAGCACGGAGACATCTTTAAACTGCCATAAGATGGCTGGTGGACTCAAGGACTGCTTGTCAGCGAAGAAGTATGCAAGGAGTGCTTTGTTTATAGCGGCGGGATTGTCGGCTCAAGGTATTTAGGGCAACTTGTCTGGAGGTCCGCCACAGGCATAGTGCTTCGCAGTCTAGAGCGTCTGTGGGGTAGCTGTCTTCAGGAAATTATTCCAATATTCGGTCTTGGCCTTCTTTGTGGCCTTGAAGTTTAGAAGTGGTGCTTCCCTGCACTTTCCCTTTGATGAGAAGAGATGATACCACCGTGATACTCAAACTGTTGAGTAGAAAGCAGATCTTTGCGCTGCAAGATTGGGGCTCTACCATGGTTGGGACCCATTGGAAGGCCACTTTACGTGGGTTTCAAGCCTGAGTACAGCTCTTACTCTACCAAGGGCCGTGTCGAACCAGGTGGCAAATATGAGGCATGTTGGGAAAGGATGATGGGGGTCAAATCTTGTGGCTTTAATCACTTCCTCAAGTGTCAGCCAGGGAGTTTTCTTCCGTGTGGGAGCTGGAGGGGGCAGGTGAGCCTGAGGTTTTGAAAAGGTTATAAGGAGCAGGACGTGGTGGGATCCTATCGGAGGAGGGGCGTGTTCCACGATCTGCAGTTAGAGGACAACGGGGCATTTGCAAAAGCTAAGTTTATTGCTGAGGAACACAAATCGGGATTGAAGAGAAAGTATGTAAGTGTGCTGAGGACATTCAGGAGACAGAAGCCTTCCGGTGTGGCCTTCTCAAAGAAGGGGGTGGAGGCTCCAAGGTCCGAGATCGCGAAGAGGGGGCCCGCATGTAGCGAGTAGTGGTGTATGTTAAAATCCCCAATGACCAGTACGGGCATAGCTGTGTGAGTGAAGGCAACCTCACGAGGAATGGTTTGACGAAAGAGGGAGCCAACCCAAGTGCTAGGGAGGTTCATGACCAAGCATTTGGTAACAGAGGAATGAAAGAAATCAACTGATAAGTAGAAGTCAACCACCATCCAGTCTCTTGCCTCAGAAAAGACTGGGAAGACCAACAACTGCTGAGTGGTAGGAAGATCTATATAGCAGGCTACTCTTGGCTTGCCACCATTATGGCAGGGGAGTAAAAGGGCTTTGAAGCCAGCGAATGACGGAGGTCTGTTTCAGTCCAGGGGCGGGGTCTTTAAGAGCAATAAGGGCAGGGGGGAAATTCGATAGGGGAAACGAATTGGAAAGGGAAAGAAACACATTCCAGCTTCCCAACCAGTTGTGTTGCAGACTGGATATTGGGTTATGGGAGCCAACCTCCAGCATGGAACTCACAGGGGCAGTGTGATCAGCAATTGCATGCCTTCCGGCATCTCGGGCAGGGGTAAAAGGAGTGGGAGATTCCTGCCAGGTGGGGTTCGGCAGGGCACCTCCTTGGGGCATGAAGGTAGGGGCGGGGGGACAAGTTAGGCTGGTATCACCATGGCCAAGGTTGGGTGGCTCAGGATCGAAGGGGGGTAGGAGCGGTCATGCACCAGTTGAAGGACCCTCACTGGAGTCATTCATCGTGTTCATATCTTATCTATTCTGTGGGACAGAGGACTCCCAGCTGTGAGGTGTAGGAGGGGGTCTTGATGGGTATTCACGAGCGAAAGCTGGCTGTCAGCCCTTGCAGACTGTCTATATCAGGGGAGAGGTTGGGCAGTAGTTGACCACTACTCTGAGGTTCCCGCCCTTGGTGCAAGTGGGGTTCTGGCAGTGGTTTGCCTGGTTTTTCTTCAGGAGAGGGCGCAGCTTAGACAGACTGGGTGGTCAATCTTGCATCTAGCCGAATGGTGTCCGTATTCCAAGCAATTATGGTATTGAGTGAGGTTATGAGCCGAGTATGCTCTGACGATCTTGCATCGAGATGAGCAAAGGTAAGCGTTGCCCAACATGATGGCCTCATTTTCTAGTGCAACAGTCACAACCACAAATGTTGCCTCCTTGAGGATTCTGAAGCCGTGGTTGGGGTTCAGGTAGTGGGGCGAGTGGATCTAGGTATTGTTCACGTTCAGGATAGTGTTGCTGAGGGACTGATGGGGGTCGTCGTCATCTCCGAGCAGGTATGCAATCGTGAGAGAGCGTATTGCGAGTTGAACCACGTTGGGGGCAGGACAGAAGGGGAGCCAGGAAGCGTTTCCCATTACAAAAGACAGATTCAACTTAGCTGACAGCACATCGTAGTAGGGTGCGTATGTGCTGGTGGTGACAAATGGAGAGAGAGCAAGAAGTGTGACTGCTCCTCTGTCGTTAACCTGAGCAGAGCAGGACAGAGGTAGAGTATAGTCAGCCTCACAAAGGACGAAGGCAGCAATATCTGGGAAGGAGGCAGCTAGGAGATCAGACAGCGAGTGAGGGCAGGGGGAAGACCTGGGAGCATAGAAACGTCTTTCGACCATGGGGAGGCTCTACTGACCATACACAGGCGCCAAAGGTGCCAAGCCAGATGTAACCTGGGCAGCCATGGGGGTGTTCATAGCCTGGGTCGATTTTCCTTTCTTCTTCTGTCCAGGGGAAACTGCCTGAGCGAAGGAGGGGGCGCTAGATTGGGCCGACAACCTGTATACTAGGTGGAACTTCCAGCTAGGTGGTTACGTTCTGTCATGGTAGGTTTGTGCCTCCTAGGCCGGCGTGAATTTCACTTAATATGTAGCTGGATCGCCATACTATTTCTTGTTTTTAGTGCTATAGTGTGGGACGTCCATGTCCCCACCCTTGTCATAGAGGGTGGATAGCTGGTAGGCTAGGGGTGCAGTAGGAATGGGTGAAACCATCGCGTTCTAATTCTGAGAAGTGGCAACCTGAGCCATATTGGGGCCAGGAGGGGCGGGAGGGGGTTAATGGGGGGGAGGGCAGTTGGTGGCATGTTCGCAGAGGGACGGGAGTGGTCAGGCAGGACACAAAATCCCATACAGTCAGTTGGAGAGTGGAGAGTGATGCCACCGTGGAGTCACTCAGAGCACAGAGTACGGGCAGGGGCGGTGTTTTGTTCTTGAGTGCTGGGAGGTTGTCCAACAGGCCTGAGAGCCATGCTACTTCTAGGGCCAGTTGGTCGATTTGAGAAGAGAGGCCCCTTGAGGCTAGAAGAGAGGTGCAAAAATGGGGCGGGATGATGACTTCCCTGGGGGAGAGGTTGTCAAGCTCGCCCAAACTGATGGGAGGGAAAGGTTGGTGGGAGACTCCCAACTCAGTTGACAACCTTTCGAGGAGGGCGAGGAGGAGTTGGACGTGAGGGCGGATTCCTCATACAGAAGAGTACGTGGAGGGGGGGAGGGGGACTGAGGCTATACCAGTCATGACAGGAAGGCCCTAGCTTAAATGTTTGTAGGGGAATCAAAATGTATGGGCACACCGGATGCAAGTAGTGTCGAGAACGAGGTAGAAATGTAGGGGGGGCAAATAGTGGAAGCGGAGCGTGACCTAACTACACAGTCTTTCTTTTTTCTCTTTCTTTTTTATTTTATCATCAATTTTATTCGGTGTTTAAGGTACACACCATCTGCATGCAGTACAAGCTATGGAAGACACAGAAACCTTCCCCCCTACGCCAACCCAAAGTAGCCAGGAGAAAAACTGGCAACTAAACCCAAACAGGAAGGCATACTGGCAGACACGACCAATACCCGCAGAACATGACACCACCTCCCAGGCACCGCATAGACGAAAAAAGTCCCCTGCCCTGCAACTTCCAGTATATATAAGTAGTAAAGACTGTAAACAAAAGCCACCCAAGCCCATCAAAACTAAAGAGACCCCACTCCACGACAGTCGCCCAACCCTGTGGTAATAGCTGCCCCAAAAAACTCTAACCTGGACCTAACAGTGCCACATATGACAATAAACATCTACGGCATCAGGATAAATCCGTCAAAGTGGTAGGAGGGCTGAAGAAAGTAGCCCAAGCTGAGGAAGACAGGACCCATGGCAAGGCAGAGGGACCAGTGCAAGCCGCACCGGGAAGCCCTGTGGAGATGCCAGCAGGGCATCGAGGTGAGGCGGTATAGCAGTAGGTTGCAAGTCGAGTGAGGGTGTAGTAGTAGGATGCAAGCTAATTCAACTATTAAGACAAGCTGGAAACCAAATGTGACCGTGTCAACTATCAGTAAATGTGTTCGTGTCTTTCCAGGTAGTCCTCAGAGGCAGAAGGCCAATGATCTTACCACTCTCTCATGTAGTCCCTTGTTATATGTAAGATAGCATCACTTTGTGGATGGGATACCACTGCTTAAGCCAACTGTGAGGAGGTGTGCTATCGACAAGCAGGCCTCTTGAAACGTTCCTGTGTACTGCAAAGTGTGTTCCCAGCCACCTGAAGCGTGGGAAGCAAATGGTAGCTGTCCACAAGGGGGGCCTTGCTAAGCGAGGTAGGGGGGTAGAATGGGCAGTACACGCGGCATACAGGCACCCAGAGAAAGAAAAGCCAAGTTGCTTAGGAAAGCAAGAAAGTGGCAGTGGGGGGAAGGATGGTGGTCACTCCTAGGCGTAAGCCATAGTGGGAGGACAGGATGCGGGGCGGATGGTTTGTGAGATCCCAAGCATTGGGAGTTGATTTCAAGCGCAATGAAAATGGAGGAGATAGAGGATGGTCTATCTATTTGTTCTTTCCTTTTTTCTTTTTTCTTTTTTTTTATCTTCATATATTTGTTGTCATTTTGGGTACAAGAATGTGTATGCAGCGCTAGCTATAGTATAAAGAATCCCCATTCTTCCTCCCGCCAGGCTCGACTATATTTCCAAGGCCCTCTGGTTTGGGCCTGACCTCACATCTCGCCCTAAATGAAAGCCCGTACTAGCCCCTTAGTGAACCTAGAAGACCCAAGAAACCTAACCAAGAAACAAGCAGGAAAATATCGAAAGGGAACCATACAAGATATTTCCATAAAGGAGAAATGAAAAACAACACCAAAAATGCCACATCAACCGCGTCAGATATACGTGCTGGCTGTGGAAACTGTAGAAGTTAACATGGAACGCAAGGCAACCGAGACATGGGACCGCCTGTGGGTACTGTCAGAGAAGGTGGAGCAGTAGGTTGCAAGTTGAGGGAGAGTGTAGCAGTTGGGTGCAAGGCGATGCAACTGTCGGAATGGGTCAGCAACTGAACACAACCCTGTCGCCTGGCGGTAATCATGTTTGTATCCTGCCAGGTGGTTCCCAGTGTAGAAGGCAAGCGATTTCACCACGCCTCTTGTGTAGTCGCTAGTTGTCCGAGAGATAGCATCACTTAGTGGATGGGATACCACCACTTAAGCCAACCATGGGGAGGGGTGAGATCGACTCATAGGCCTGTTGTAGAGTTCTCACATACAGCAAACTGGGTTGCTAGCCGTCTAAAGCATGGGAAGTGAGCAGTCTCCGACTTTATGAAGGGGCCTCACTAAGCGAGGAAAGGGGCGGGAACAGGCAGTGCCAAAGCATACCGGAACCCAGGCGAAGAAAAGCCTAGCCTCACAAAGAGCAGAAGAGGACAGTGAGGTATGGAGGTAGATGGCCGTCACTCCTAGGCTAAAGTCAGTGTGGGAAGAAAGGGGACGGTGGTTGGTTCATGAAGTCCCCGCTTTGAGGCTTGATTTCAAGCGGGAGGAAAAAAGAGGAGACAGAGGATGGCCTACCTGCTCAGTCTTTTTTCCATTTCTCTTTTTTTCTCTTTTTTATTTCTTTTTATCATCAATTTTATTCTGTATTTAAGGTACAACGTCTGCATACAGAGCTAACTATGGCAGACAAATTAACCTCCACTCCTACACCAGCCCGAAACAGCGAGAAGAAAAACTGTTACTGCACCTGCACACGAAATCATACTGGCTGACAAGACCGAAACACGTGGAACATGGCACGCGCTGCCCAAACCTTGCGCAGTTGAAAAGCTCCCCCCTCCTGAGACTTATTGTATATACATATAGTAAAGACTGTAAAAGAAAGCCACCCCAGCCTACCAAAATAGAAGGAACCCCACTACCCCACAGTGGTCGAACCCCATAGCAGAAGCCACCCTAAACAGCCTTGACCCAGTCAAACAGTGCCACCTATGACAATCAATGTCAATGGCTAAGAGATATACCCAATAAAGGGGAAGGGGGACCACAGAAAGAGAAGCCCAAGCTGTGGAAATAAAACCCACGGAAGGGCACAGGGACAAATGCAATCCAGACCTGGAAGCGCAGTAAAGATGCCGGCAGGGCCTCAAGGTAAGGCGGTGTAGCAGCAGGGTGCAAGCCAATCAAGGGTGTAGCAGTCAGGTACAAGTGGACGCAACCGTCAGGTCAGGAAGAAAACTGAACGCGACCTTGTCAATTTTCAGAAATCGTGTTCGTGTCTTACTAGGCGGTCCCACGGGGTAGAAGGCAAGTGATTTTACCACGTCTGTCATGTAGTCCCTTGTTCTATGAGAGATAACGTCGCTTAGTGGATAGGATTCCACCTCTTAAGCTAAGAGTAGGGAGGGGCGAGATCTACCTGAGGGCCTGTAGAAGAGTTCTCACGTACCACAAACCATGTTCCCAGCTGTCTGAGGCATGTGAAGCAAGTGGTCGCTAACTGTGTTGAGGGGCCCTGGTAAGCGAGGAGAGAAGTGGGACTGGGCAGTGTGAAAAGCATACTGGAACCAAGAGGGAGGAAAGCCGTGATGGGTAGAAAAGGTGATGAGGACAATGTGTGGAGGTGGATGGCTGTTACTTCGAGGCCGCAGGCATGGTGGGAGGAGAGGTGGGGGTAGCTGGTTTGTCAACTCCCAGGAGTTGACAGTTGATTTCAAGTGCACGGAAAATACAGGAGATGGAGGATGGCCTACCTACTCAGTCGTTTTTTTTAGTTTTCTTTTCTTTGTTTTCTTCTTCTTGTTTTTATCATCCTGTATTTATTGTTTATGGTACAAGAACTTGCATACAGAACCAGCTATGGTATAAACAAAACCTCAATCTCAATAATCGCAATTACAAAGGAAGAACTCGCACTGAAGTGTAAAATCCTCCTAGTGGTGTCAGATAGCCGACACTAAATCCCGAGGAACTAAAACTAGAAAATACAAAAGTTATAATGAAAAATAAAACAACCCTAACAAAGAAGAAAACTCTTTCCGTGCGGATTAATGCATGTGGTAGGCATCACACTTCAAGGCCTGCAGCCATGGATCGGAAGCTCCATGTATTGAGGAGAAGACTCAGGAGAGAGGTCCCAGCATGCAGGCGGCATGCCAGTGGGAAAGTCTGGGGCAGTTACCTTGAGGTACCTCGCCAGGGAGTGGAGGGTGTTAATGTCAGTCCATAGTGGGCTGTTCCCGCTAATGTCCGTGAGCTCCTGGAGGGAGTGCTCACGTGGCTCTTTGCGGGACTCGCAGTATGGGATGGCGTGAGCAAAGTCCTCCTCATACTCTTTGCAATGGGAGCAGAGGGTAGAGGGGCTGTCAGTGAACTAGAAGAGGTGGGCAGCTAGGTAACTCTTGCCCAAGCGCATCTGGTGGATCCTGCCCGCGATACACCTCCCCAGGCGTATGAACGGGTGAGGAGAGAGGGTTGCTGTGTACTGGTAATCTGGTGAGGGGGGCGAACAGGGTTGCCTAGTCCTTAGCGCGTGCAACTCTCACTTATACCTAGATTCACTGGTAGGACGGGATCCCTTCACTTAGGGGGAGTTGGTCACGAGAAAGAAGGATGGGTCTCACTACTGGCACAGGGCCTGAGGTGTCAATGAATGGAAGAGTGCAGTGTGCAATCACGTCCAGCCCAAGTTGCTTTCTTACAGGGGGGCAGGGGGGCGGGGCTTTCCAAAGGAGAGGAGCTTGAACTAATTTTGGGCCTCTGGTGAAGTGATGGTGGTCCTCCAGGGCCAGGAAGGCAGAGGACGTGGGGAAGGACAGGTGGAGTCTTGCAGTCGCCAGGTTGCTCGCGGGGTGAAGGCATACCAGCCGGACAGTAGCCAGTCGTTGTGGGTGGAGTACCATTAGAGGGGGAGAGGGAAGAGCCGATTCACATGCCAGGATACCGACGAGGGTAGAAGAGAGGCAATTTGTCACCTACCGCTGGACGGTCCTTCAAAAAAAGCACATTTGGTCCAGAAGGGTGAGGCTTGGTGAGAAGAGGTCCGCCCTCTAGAGGAAGATGGAGAAGATGAGGGAGGATGCCAGATGATAGCAGAAGAAGGGAGGGAGACCCTTACCGGATCTAGTGAGTCTCTTGATTGTTGCAAAGGCCCCTTAGGCCAATCTGAGCCTTCATATGAAGTGGCAGGTAGTTCCTTTAGTGCAGGAGGTGCACGAGGTCTCGTACCACTACCCAAGCCAGCATACCAGCTTGGAGTGATAAAAGGAATGACCGTTAACTAAGACTGGGATCCCGGGTAGCGGGACCTTTAGTACTGGGGTCACCCAGTACATCAGTTCTGTCTTTGGTACCGCGAAGGCCACCCCCACCCAGCCTGCCTTCAGCGGGAGAATGCTGGTGATGCTCTGTAACATCTAGACATTCCTCGGATACGAGCTGGAGGCGACCGTGACCAGAAGGTCATCCATGTAGGAGAGGATAAGGCCCCCAGGGACCCGGAAGTGAAGGAATGAGATGCGGATAACGACATTCGGTGCGGAGATCAGAGAGCCTTAGAGAGTGCCAACGGAGACCGGAGAGAAGACTTGGGGGGCCCCCTGGAAGACCAGGTGGTAGCGGTGCTTGTGGAGGAAGGACCCTATCTACGAGACCAGGTACAGGTTGACTGCCTTTGTGGTAAGCCTGTCGCAATGTGAGGGGGCCGAGGTGTTATCAAAACTGCCCTTGATGTTGTGGAAGAGGGTCACGACCTTGAGCTTGGGGCGCATAAAAAGCTGTACCTCATGGGAGAGGGTCGCCTGTGTGTTGCAGGTACTCAGACCCGGTTGGGATGCAGTTTAGTGTGGGGACAGGAGTCCCACGAAGTGGGCGAGTATAGAAAGCTGGATTGCCATGATCTTCTCAAGAATCTTAGAGACGGTTTCTAGGAGAACAATGATGCGGAATGAGGCCGGCCTTTAGTAGGAGAATTTCCGCTCTTTATCCAACATAATACCGTTGACCATCTTCAGAAAAGAGGGATGGTGTCCGTACCGGACAAGAGGGCCAAGGCTTCATTACAGGATATTGTGGTTCGCAGAGTGGGCTCTCTTGCAAACCAAGTACAGTATCTGATCTGGGCCGGAAGCAGAGGATGAGCAGGAATTCCAGAGGGTCACCGTTACCTCCTCTGCCGACCGCGTTGGGACATCTTATAACACTCGCAGAATGGCTGGTGAGATTGAGGACCGCTTCTTAGGGAAGAAATGCAAAAAAAGGGCTTTGTTTATATCCATGGGGTTGTCAGCCCCGGGTATCTGAGGGAACCTATCTGCACATCTGCCAAAGGCATAGTACTTTGCTGTCCAGATGGTGTGTGGAGTAGCTGTTTTTAGGAAATCATTCTTGTATTCGGTCTTGGCCTTTTTTATGGCCTTGAAGTATGGAAGCTGCACCTCTTTGCACTGCTGCTTCGAGGACAGGAGGGGGTCCCATTGTGCCACCCGAACTGTTAAGTGGAAGATCAATCTCTCTGCTCTGAGGTTGTGGGTCCACCATGGTTTAGACCAGCTGGAGGATCTCTTATCCTGAGTATGGAGTCTGAGCACAGCCCTCAGTATGGCAAGGGCCGTGTCAAACTAGGTAGAAAATGTGTAATGTGTTGGGAGAAGAGGAGGAGGGTCAAACCTCTTAGCTTTAATCTCTTCCTCAAGAGAAAGCCAGTCAGTCTTCGTCTAGGCAGAGGCAGGACGAAGCAGATGAGCCAGGGGTGCAGACAGGGTTATGATGATCGGGACATAGTCGGATCTTATTGGGGGGAGGGGCACGTCCCATGATCAGAAGCTGGAGGACAGTGAGGCATTAGCAATGGCTAGGACTATTACTGAAGGGAGTACTTCCGGGTTACAGGGGAGGTAGGTGAGGGTACCGGTGGCATTCAAAAAGCAGAAACCTTGTGCAGCCGCCTTCTCAAAAAAAGGAGTGGAGGCACCGAGGTCAGAGATTGAAAAGCGGTGACCAGGGTCCGCTGAAGGGTGGTGGATGTTAAAATCTCCTATCACCAGCGTCGGCGTTGAGGTGTGAGGGAGGGCAACAATTGGTGAGATGGTGCGATGGAAGGCGGATCCGTCGCATGTACTGCGGAGGTTCACTGCCCGAAACTTGGTAACAAATGAATCAAAGAAACCAACCGAAGAGTGAAAGTCCACTGCCATCCAGTCTCTTGCCTCCGACAAGGGGGGGAGGACTGCCAGCTGCTAATTGGAGGATAGGTGAAGGTAGCATGCCACTTTTGGGTAGCCGCCATTTGGACAAGAGGGGCTAAAAGGCTTTGAAGCCGGCAAATAACAGAGGTCTGTTCCTGTATAGGAGGGAGTCCTAAAAGAAAATGAGTGTGGGGGGGTAATCCAAAAGAGAAAAGGAATTAAAAAGGGAAAGAAACACGTGCCAGCTTCCCAAGCAGTTGTGTTGTAGAATGGATATTGCATTATGGGAGTCCGCCGCCAGCACGGAACTCACTGGAGAGGTGTGACCAGCCATTACACGCCTTCTGGCGTCTCAAGCTGGGGGAAAGGAGTGGGAGATTCCTACCATGTGGAATTCGGCAGGGCACCTCCTCGTGGTTTTGTATCTCATATGGGAGAGAGTATTAGGAGGGCATTGCCAGGCGTAAGGTGGGGTGTTTGAGGATCGAAGCAGAGTAGGAGGGGTCGTAAACCAGTCGAAGGACCCTCCCAGGAATCGTTTGTCGTGTCCCTAGATTCCTCATTCGGTGGAGCAAGGGACTCTCCACGGGGAGGAGTGGGGAAGGTCTCGATTGGCATTCACTAGCAAAAGCCCTGTGTTGGCCTTGACAGACCACACACAGTGGGCGGGAAGTTGGGCAGCAGTCAACGACTGCTCTGAGTTTACTGCCCCTAGGGCAGGTGGGGTTCTAGCATCTGTATGCCACGTTTCTGTCGGAGAGGGCACAGATTAGACAGACTGGGTAGTTAATCTTGCATCTAGCCGAATGGTGTCCATACTGCCAGCAGTTACGGCATTGAGTAAGGCTGTTAGCCGAGTATACTCTCTCGATCTTGTATCAGGAGGAGAAAAGGTAACCGTTGCCCATCATGGTGGGCTCATTTTCCGGCGCAACTGTCACTACCACAGAGGTGGCCTTTTTGTGGATTCTGGAGTCATGATTGGCATTTGGGTAGTGGGTGGAGAGGACTTGGACGTTCTTGACCTTCAGGATGGTGTGGCTGAAAGACTGTAGGAGGTCGTCATTATCCTCGCCCACCTATTCAGTCTTTTTTCTTCTTTTCCTTTTTCTTTTTATTTTTACTCCTCTCCTTTTATCATTATGTATTCATTGTTTACGGTACAAGAACTTGCATGCATTGCTAGCTATGGTATAAACAAAACTTCAATCTCAAAAATCACAACCACATAGAAAAGACTTGCACCCAAATATAAAATCCTCCACAAAGTGTCCGATAGCTGACACAAAATCTCCAGCAACTAAAGCAGCAAAGTACACAAGTCATAATGGAAAATACATAAATCCAACTATAAAAGGAAAAACAACCAAGCTTAATGGACGGATCAAAGTAGGAGGTGGCTGTGACGCTTTAGGGCCTGAAGCCGTGGATTGGGAGTACCAGGCCAGGGGGAGAGGGTTTGGGTACAGGGTCCCAACACGGAGGCGGCATGCTAGTGGGAAAGCCTGTGGTGCTTACGTTGAGGTATCTCGCCAGGGATTGGAGGCTATCCATGTCAGTGCATAATGTGCTGTGTCTGGCGATGTCTGTAAGCCCCCGGAGGTCGCACTTATGCGGCTCCGGCCAAGACACGCAGTATAGCATACCATGAGCCAAGTCTCCCTCATCCTCCTCATCGTCGGGGCAGAGGGAAGAGGGGTCGTCAGTGCACCATGAGGGGTGGGCAGTGTGATAGCTCTTGCCAGAGCACATCTGGTGGATCCTGCCCCCCGTAAAGCTCGCAAGACCGATAAAGCAGTAGGGCGTGTGGGACGTGGCGTACTGGTAATATGGTGGGGGGGGAACTGGGCGGCCCAATCCTTGGCAAGTATGAGTCTCAGTCGTAGCTGGATTGACTGGTAGAACGGGATCACCTCTCTCTGGAGCAGTTGCTCAGGAGGAAGAAGGTTGGGCGTAGCCACTGGGATAGGGCATAAGGGGTCGATGAATGGGACAATGCAGTATGCAATTACATATAGTGGCAGGTGTTTCCTAATAGGAGGACAGGGGGGGGAGCCTTTCCAAAGGAGAGGTGCATAGACGGACATCAGGCCTCTGGTCAAGTAGCGGTGGTCCGCGAGGGCACGGAAGGGGGAGGAGGTGGGAAAGGATGGGTGGAGACTAGCAGCTACCGGGTTGTCCTCGCGGGGGAGGCATACTAATCAGACAGTAGCAAACCATTGTCGGTGGAGTACCAGAAGAGGCAGGGGCAGGAGAGCCAATTCGCATGCCAAGATGCCAACCAGGGTTGAAGAAAAGCAGTTTGTCACCCACCTCTGGACTGATCTCCAAAAGATAGATATCTGCTCCAGGCGGGTGAGGCTTGGGGAGAAAAGGTGTGCTCCATAGAGGAGGATCGGAGAGATCACTGAGTATGCCAAACAATGGCATAGGAAGGAGGGGAGACCCTTACTGGACCTTGGGGGTCTCTGGATCATTGCGAAGGCCCCTTGGGCCCAGCCCAGCCTTTTCATAAAATCTGAGGTGGTGCCTTTGGTGCAGGAGGTGGACAAGAGCTCGAACCAGTACCCAAGGCAGCGTATCAGTTTGGAGAGGTGAAAGAGCTGGCCGTCTATTAAGACTGGGACCCTGGGGGTTGGGACCTTCTGTGCAGGGGTCACCCAGTGCATGAGCTCTATCTTTGGGATCGAGAAGGCTACTCCCAGCCTGCCTGCCTTTGCCTTGAGAATGCTGGTGATGGCTTGTAGCCTCCCGGCATTCCGCCAATACGAACTGGAGGTGACCACGACTACGAAGTTGTCCACATAGGAGAGAATGAGGCCCTGAGGGACTGGGAAGTGCCGGGAAGAAACGTAGATGATCAACCCGAGGAGGGAGGTCGGAGAGACTTGAGGAGTGCCAACCAGGACCAGGGAAATGACCTGGGGGGCCCCTTGAAAGACGAGGTGGCAGGAGCATCCGTGGAGGAAGGACCTTATCCCTGAGACCATACAGGTGTTGACTGCCTTAGTGGCCAGTGTTATGTAAAGTAAGGGAGCTGAGGCATTATCGAATCTACCCTTGATGTGGAGGAAGAGGGTTGAGACCTCGACCTTGGTGCACATAAAGAGCTGGACCTCATGGGAGAGGGTTGCCGCCACATCGAAGGTACTCAGACCCCGGAGAAATCTGTTTTGGTGGGGGGACAGGAGGGCAAGGAAACAGGCGAGCACAGAGAGATGGGTAGCCATGAGCCTCTCAAGAATCTGAGAAACAGTTTTCAGGAGGAAGATGATATGAAAAGAGGCTGGGATGTCATCGGAGGACTTCCTCCGCTTATATAGGACAAGGACATTGGCTTTCTTCCGGGAGGCGGGGTGGAGGCCGTACCGAACAAGGGAGCTGAGGATAGACATCAGGATATTGGGGTTCAAAGAGTGGACCTTCTTCTGGAATGAGTACAGAATCAGGTCTGGTCCAGGGGCAGAGGTTGAGGAGGAGCTGGTGAGGGCAACTGTTATCTCCTCCACCGACAGCGGTGGAACATGCCTGAACTCCCATAGAACGGCTAGTAGGTCTAAAGACTGCTTCCCTGAGAAGAAATGTGAAACAAGAGCTTTTTTATATCCACGGGGGTGTGAGCCCTGGATAACTGTGGGAACCTGTCTGGGGTTCTACCAAAGGAGCAGCGCTTCGCCGTCCAGAACATGTGTAGGGTAGCTGTTTTCAAGAAGTTATTCGAATTAGCAGTTTTGGCCCTATTTATAGCCTTGAAGTATAAACGCCGTGAATATCTGCACTGGTGTTGCGATGAGGAGAGGGGGTCCGGTCGGGCCGACCCGGCGGTGGAATGAAAGGCAGATCTCTGTGCCATAAGGTTGGGAGTCTACCAGGGTTGGGACCTGCTAGCAGGCCTCTTGTCCAGAGTGTGGAGCTTAAGGACGGCTCTCATTCTGTCAAGGGCCATGTCAAACCAGGCAGAGAACGTGTACGACGTTGGGAGAAGGCGAGAGGGGTCAAATCTCATGGGCTTGATGTCTTCCACAAGAAAGAGCCAGTCTGTCTTTGTCCATGCGGGGGTAGGAGGCGGAGGGCGAACCAGCTGATCTGACAGGGTTATGAGTATCGGGACGTGGTCTGATCCTGATGGGGGAGGGGTGTTTCGGACAATTGGAACTTGGGAGCCAGGGAGGCATTAGCAAAGGCTAGGTCTATTACTGAGGGGCGTAACTTGGGGTTGAAGGGGAAGTAGGTAAGGGTACCAGGGGCGTTCAGAAGGCAAGAACCCTCTTCTGCCATTTTCTCAAAGAAAGGGGTGGAGGCGCCGAGGTCCAAGATCGAAATGTGGTGACCAGGGTCTGCCAAGGGATGGTGGATGTTGAAATCTCGAATGACCAGCATCAGGGTGGTGGGGTCAGGGAAGGCGATCTCCGTAGAGATGCTATGACGAAAGGGGGAGTCATCCCATGTACTGCAGAGGTTCACAACCTGGAACTTGGTAACACAAGAATCAAAAAAACGAACAGACGAGTAAAGGTCAACCGCCATCCAGTCTGTTGCCTCCGAAAAGACCAGGAGGACTGAAAACTGCTGAGTGGTGGAGAGGTGAAGGTAGTAGGCTACTGTTGACTTGTGGCCTTGGGGGCAGGGGGGCAAAAAGGCTTCGAGTCCGGCAAACGAGGGAGGTCTATTCCTGTGCAGGAAGGGGTCTTGAAGGACAACGAGGGTAGAGGGGAAATCCAAAAGCGAACAGGAATTGAAAAGGGAGAGAAACACATCCCAGCTTTCCAAGCAGTTGTGTTGTAGGATGGATATTGGATTACGGAGGCCAGCCGCCAGCATGGAACTCATAGAAGAGGTATGACAAACCATTACACACCTTCTGGCGTCTCAAGCTGGGGGAAAGGAGTGGGAGATTCCTGCCATGCAGGATTCGGCAGGGCACCTTCTTACAACTTTGTGGCAGGAATGGATGGACGTGTTGGGTGGGCATCGCCATGCCTACGGCACAGTGTCGCAGGATCGAAGGGGGGTAGCAGGGGTCGTGGACCAGTTGCAGGGTCCACACTAGAGTCGTACAACGTGTCCATAGCTTCCTCATTAGTCAGAACAAAGGACTCCTCATAGGGAGGAAGGAGGGGAGGTCACTATGGGCATTCTCTAGCGAAGGCTAGGTGCTGGCCCTTGCATACTGCACACATCAGGGGGAAGGTTGGGTAGCAGCTGACCCGTGCTCTGAGGTTACCACCCCTAGGGCTGGTGGGGTTCTGGCACCTGTGTGCCTGCTTTCTGTCGGAGAGGAGGCAGATTGAGCATACTGGGTGGTCAATCTTGCATCTAGCTGAATGGTATCCGTATTCCCAGAAGTTACGGCCAGGCGTGATGCTGTTAGCCAAGTATGCTTTCTCAATCTTGTATTGAGAGGAGAAAGGGTAAGCTTTGCCCAACATTGTGGCCTGATTTGCGAGCACAACTGTTACTACCATTGAGGTCGCCTTTTTGAGAATTCCGGAGTCATGGTCGCGATTCAGGTAGTAGGTGGAGAAGACTGGAACGATGTTGACGTTCAAGATGGTGTTGCTGAGGAATTGTAGGAGGTTGTTGTCGTCCTCTGGGATGTACCTGATTGGGAGGGAGTGTATTGCAAGCTGGAACTTGTTTGGGGCAGGGTGGAAGGGGAGCCTGTGAGCATTCCCGGTCAGAAAGGACTTACTCAACTTGGCTGTAAGCGCGTCGTACTAGGGGGCATATGCTGTAAAGGAGACCAATGCAGAGAGGGCGAGAAGGGTGACTGCTCCCCTGTAGTTGTCCCCTGCAGAAAGGGCCACCAACAGGGTGCAGCATGCTTCTCGAACGACAGAGGCGGCAATGTCTGGGAAAGAGGCAGCTAGGCAATCTGACTGAGAGTGTGGGAAGGGGGAGCACCTAGGGGTGAAGAAATGTCTCTCCGCGGCTGGGAGCCTCTGAAGACCTTTTGAGGAGGCCGAAGGGGCCGCACCGGATGCTACCAGGGCGGCAGAGGGAGCTTTCTTTGCTTTGTTCACTTTCCCTTTCTCCTTCTGACTAGTGGAAATGGCCTATGCATAGGAGGATACCCCGGACTGAGCCAACTGGAGTGTGTCAGGGTGGAACTCGGAGAGGGGTGGTTACTTGTCCAGCCTGAATGTCTTAGTCTCTCAGGAGCCTGGGATTTTACCGCATACGCGGCCAGGTCGCCATACTATTTCTAGTCTTTCGTGCTGTAATAGCGAATATATGTGTCGCTACCACCCTCATAGAGGGGGGTCACCTCATCGGCAAGGGATGTGGTAGGGGGGGCATGGCCCTCTCCTTGCCGTTCCAGGAAGGAGCCATCCGAGCTGCGCTGATGCCAAGCGGGGCAGGTGTAGGGTGTTGCAGTGCAGTCTATTGCTCGCGTATTAGTTGGAGGAGAGGGGTGGTCAGCCGGGATGCTAGGTCCCTAACCGACATCTGGAGGGCAGAGAGCGACGCTACTGTGGTGTCATTCTGGGTGTGGAGAGCAAGGGGGCATTAGAGTTTGTCCCGGCGGGCGTAACGTTAGTTGACGTATAACACAAGTTGCGTGATTTTGAGTGCCAGTTTGTCTATCTGACCAGTGATGGACCTCAATGCCAGCGGGGAGTTGCAGAAGAGGGGTGGATTGATGGTCTCCCCAAGGGAGAGGTCATTAAGCTCTGTAGAACTGATTGCGGGGAAAACTTGGGTGGAAATTCCGGCGTCCATTGAGAATCTCTCAAGGAGTTCTAGCAGGAGGAGGACATGAGGGCGGACTCCAGATCCGGGGGAGTGTTCAGAGTGGGGAAGGGGAACTGAAGCCATTCCTGTCATGACAGGAACGCCTCGGCCTGAGGGTCTTTAGGACAGCAAGAACGTATGGGTATACCGGACTCTGATGGTGTTGAAAATGAGGTAGAAATATAGGGGAGGGGAAATAGCAGAAGCGGAGTGTGGCCTACCTACTCAGTCTTTCTTTTTTTCTTTTTTCTTCCTTTTTTTTTTTATCATCCAGTATTCCTTGTTTATGGTACAAGAATTTGCATTCAGCGCTAGCTATGCCATAAACAAAACCTCAATCTCAAAACCCCAAGCACAAATGAAAAACTCGCACCAAAATATATAATGCCCCTAGTAGTGTCTCATAGCGGACAAAAAATCCGTAGGAACTAAAGCAGCAAAATACGAAAATCATATCGAGAAATACAACCAACTACTAAGAAAATAAAAACAAAAGCTCTCTCCGGGCTGGTCACAGTGGGTGGTGGTCGTCACACGTCAGGGCCCAAAGGCATAGATCAAGAGTACCATACTAGGGGAAGAGGGTTTGGGCGTCGGGTCCCTGCACGCAGGGGGCATGCCCAGGGGAAAGCCAGTAGCAGTCACGTTGAAGTATCTCGCCCGAGATAGGAGGGCATCCGTGCTGGTCCAAAGTGGGCTGTCCGAGCCAATGTCCGTGAGCCCCCGGTGGTTGTGCTCGTGAGGCTCCTGGCGGGACTCACAGTAAATGATGGAGGGAGCAAAGTCCTCCTCATACTCCTTGCAGTAGGGGCAGAGGTAGGACGGGTCATTGGTGAACCAGGAGGGGTAGGCAGCGAGGTTGCTCTTGCCCGCATGCATTTGGTGGATTCTGCCCGCGATAAACCTTCCCAGACCCACGAAGGAGTGGGGCATGAGGGACGTGGGGTACTAGTAGTAGGATGGGTGGGGGAACTGGGGGGCCCAGTCCCTGGTGAGTGTAGTTCTCAGTCACACTTTGATCGATGGATAGGACAGGACCCCTTCTCTCAGGGGGAGTTGGCCAGATGGAAGAAGGTCAGGAGCGGCCACCGGAATGGGGCCTAAGAGGTTGATGAAAGGGAGAGTGCAGTATGCAATCGCATCTAGTGGCAGGTCTTTCCTGATAGGAGTGCAAGGGTAGTGAGTCTTCCAAAGGAGTGGGGTGTAGAAGGACCTCATGCCCCTGGTGAAATAACAATGGTCCGCCCCGGCCCTAAAGGGGGAGGTGGTGGGGAAGGATGGGTGGAGCCTGGTGGTCGCTAGCTTGGCCTCGGGGGGAAGGCACACTAGTCTAACTGCTGCCAGCCGTTCCTGGTGAAGTACCAAAAGAGGTAGGAGGGGCAGAGCCAATTCATATGCCAAGATGCGAACCACAGTAGAAGAAAAACAATTTGTCACCGACTTTGGGACAGATCTCCAAATGACAGTCATCCGGTCCAGTAGGGTGAGCGGCAGGGAGAAGAGGTCCGCTCCGTAAAGGACGATCAGGGAGATGAGAGAGGATACCAGGCAGTGGCAGAGGAAAGGGGAAAGACCATTGCCAGGCCTTGCAAGTCTCTTGATCGTTGCGAAGCCCCCTTGGGTCAGGCGGTGCCTTCTCGTGAAGTGTAAGCTGTTGCCTTTTGTGCCTGAGCTTGTTGAGAGCTCGATCCAGTATTCAAGCCAGCGTATCAATTTGGAGGGGTGAAAGAGGTGACTGTCTATTAAGACTGGAATCAAGGGAGAGAGGACCTTCTGCGCTGGGGTCACCCTGTGCATGAGCTCAGTCTTCGGGATCGAGAAGGACACCCCCTGCGTTTCCGCCTTGGCCTGGAGAATGCTGGTGATCCCTTGTAATCTAAGGATGTTCTTCCGATAGGAACCAGAGGCGACCATGACCACGAAGTTGTCTACATAGGAGAGGATGAGGCCCCAAGGGACCGGGAAGTGAATGGACGATATGTAGATGACGAACAGCAGGAGGAAGATCAGAGAGCCTTGGGGGGTGCCAACCAAGACCAGGAAGAAGACTTGGGGGGCCCCCTAGAAGACCAGGGAGCAGGATCGGCCACGGTGGAAGGACCTTATCCACGATACCATGTATGGGTTGACTGCCTTAATACCAAGCCTGTCACAAAGTAAGGTGGCTGAGACATTGTCAAAGCGTCCCTTGATGTCGGAGAAAAGGGTTGAGACCTTGAACTTGAGGGGTATAAAATGCAGAACCTGGAGAGAGAGGGTCGCCGCCCCTTCAAAGGTGCTCAGACCTGGGAGGGAGCCGGGCTGGTTGGGGGACACGATGCTGTGGAAGCAGGCTAGTGCTGAAAGCCAGGTAGCCATGACCCGCACGAGAATCTTAGAGATAGTCTCAAAGAGGACAATGATGCGGAATGAGGCTGGCGTCTCATAGAATGGTTTTCACGGCTTGTCTAGCACAATGCCGTTAGCTTTCTTCAGGGAGGGGGCATCGTGGCCGTACCTCACAAGGGGGCCAAGAATGGATATCAGGATGCTGGGGTTCAGAGAATAGACTCTGTTCCAAATAGAGTACAGAACCTGGTCCGGTCCGAGGGTAGAGGACGTGGAGGAGTTACGGAGGGGGACTGTTATTACCTCCGCCAACAGCGGTGGAACAACCCTGAACTCCCGTAGAATTGCCGATGGGTTTCAGCATCGCTTGGGAAAGAAGAAGTCTGAAAGGAGGGCTTTTTTTATATCTGTGAGGGTGTCTGCCCCCAGTATCCGCAAGAATATGTCCGCGTGTCTGCTGATGGCCTAGCATTTCGTGGTCCATAGTCTTTGTGGGATGGCCGTTTTCAAGAAATTATTCCAATAATTAGTTTTGGCCTTATTTATGGCCTTAAAGTATACAAGCAGCGCATGTTGACACTGCTATGGTGATGAGGGGTAGGGGTCCCTCCAGGCCGACGAGACTATGGAGTGAAAGGCAGACCTTTGTGCCGTAATATTGTGGGTCCACCAGGGTTTAGACCAGTCAGAGATCCTCTTATCTGGGGTGTAGAGCTTAAGGACGGCTCTCAGTCTGTCAAGGGCCGTGCCAAACCCGGCAGAGAATGTATGGGGTGTCGGGAGGGGGGGAGCGCGGTCAAATCTTATGCCTTTGATCTCTTCTCCAAGAGAAAGCCAGTCTGTCTTTGTCCATGTGAGGGCAGGGGCGGGCGGGTGCGCCAGTGGCTCTGACACAGTTTTAAGGACCGGGACGTGATCGGTCCCTGATGGGAAGAGCAGTGTGTCCAACGATTGGAAGTTGGAGGCCAGCGAGCCATTGGCAAAGGCCAGGTCTATTACCATGGGTGTACCTTGGAGTCGAAGGGGAAGTAGGGAAGGGTACCAGGAGTGTTCAAGAGGCAGAAACCTTCCTCTGAAGCCTTCTTAAAGAATGGGGTAGAGGCACCGCGGTCCGAGATCGAATAAAGGCGCCCCGGGTCTCCCGTGGGGTGATGGATGTTGAAATCTCCCATGACCAGCTTCGGTGTAGAGGTGTGAGGGAATACCAACTATGGAGGGATGGTTCCACGAAAGGGGGAGCCATCCCACCTGCTATAGAGGTTCACAACCCGGAATTTGGTAATGAAGGAATCAAAGAAACTAACAGATCAGTAAAAGTCAACCACCATCCAGTCCCTGGCCTCCGAAAAGAGCGCGAGGACTGAAAACTGCTAAGTGGTAAGGAGGTGAAGGTAGCAGGCCACACTTGGCTTGCTACCTTTGGGGTAGGGGGGCAAAAAGGCCCTGAAGCCAGTGAATGATGGAGGTCTATTCCTTTACAGGGGGGGGTCTTGGAGGGCAAAGAGCGTAGGGGGAAAATTCAAAAGTGAAAAGGAATTTAAAAGGAAAAAGAACACATCCCAGCTTCCCAAGCAGTTGTGTTGCATGACGGATATTGGGTTACAGGAGCCCACTGCGAGCACGGAATACACAGGAGAGGTATGACCAACCATTACATACCTTCCGGCATCTCAGGCTGGGGGAAAGGAGTGGGAGATTCCTGCTATGTGGGATTCGGCCGGGCACCTTCTTGGGATTTCAGGGCCGGAACCGAGGGACGTGCTGGGGGGGCATGGCCACACCTAGAGCAGGGTGTCTCTGGATCAAAAGGGACTAGGAGGGGTCATGTACCAGTTGAAGGGCGCACATCAGGAGTCGTTCGATGAGTTCATAGGTTCCTCATTTATCGGAACCAAGGACTCCCTGCAAGGAGGAGGGGGGGGAGGTCTCGATGGGCATTCTCTAGCAAAGGCCAGGTGTTGGCCCTTACAGACTACACACATCGGGGGGCCAGTTCGGCAGTAGCCTACCACTTCTCTGGGGTTACCGCCCCCAGGGCAGGTGGGGTTGGGGCATCTTTTTGGCTGTTTTCTGTGGGAGAGGGCACAGATTTGACATACTGGGTGGTCGATCTTGCACCTAGCTGAATGGTGTCCGTATTCCCAGCAGTTACGGTATTGAGTGAGGCTGTTAGCCGAGTATGCTCTCTCGATCTTGCATCGCGACGAGTAAAGGTAAGTGTTGCCCAACATGGTTGCCTCATTCTCAGGCGCAACTATTACTACCACGGAGGTCCCTTTCTTGAGATTTCTGTAGTAACGGTCATGGTTCAGGTAGCGGGGGGAGAGGACATGGACATTTTTGACGTTCGAGATCATTTTACGGAGGGATTGTAGGAGGTCGTCGTCGTCCTCTGTGAGGTACGCAAGTGGGAGGGAGTGTATGGCAAGCTGGACCTCATATGGGGCAGGGCGGAAGGGGAGCCAGGGAGTGTTCCCGGTCAGAAAGGACTGGTTCAACTTGGCCATACGCACATTGTAGTAGGTGGCATATGCGGTAGAGGAAACAAATGCAGAGAGGGCAAGAAGGGTGACCGCTCTCCTATCGTTGACCCGGGCAGAAAAGGATAGAGGTAGAGTACAGCCTGCTTCTCCGAGGACAGAGGTGGCAATGTCTGAGAAGGAGGCAGCAAGGTGATCAGACTGTGAGTGCGGGAATGGGGAGCACCTAGGGGCAAAGAAACCACTAGCAGCTACTGGGAGGCTCCGCGGACCTATTGAGGGAGCCAAGGAGGCCAAAATAGACACTACTTGGGCAGCTGAGGGAGCATTCTTTGCTTTGTTCTCTCTTTGTTTCTTCTTCTGACCACTGGAAACGGCCAGTACATAGGAGGAGGCGCCGGACTGAGCCGACTGGCAAGGTACAGGGTGGAACTCGGAGAGGGGTGCCTACATACCCTCACTCAATGTCGTAGCTTCCCACGAGCGTGGGGATTTTGCCGCATACGCTGCCATGTCCCTGTACCATTTCTGGTCTTTTGTGCTGTAACTGGGAATATCCGTATCGCCGCCACACTCGTAGAGGTGGTCATCTTATCAGCCAAGAATATAGTGGGGGTCATCTTAGCGGCCAAGAATATAGTGGGGGGGGACGCGGTCCTTCCTTTACCCTTGCGGGGAGGAGCTGCCCGAGCTGTCTGACTGCCAAGTGGCGCAGGCGTGGGGTGTTAGGGTGGGGGCTGTTGGTAGCATGTTCGTTGGAGGAGAGGGGTGATCCGCCTGGATGCTAGGTACCTAACTGACAGCTGGAGGGCGGAGAGCGACGCTGCTGTGGTATCGTTCTGTGTGGGGGGAGCAGAGTGGCATTGCGATTTGTCCCTACAGGTGTAGAGTTCATCGACTTATCCCGTAATGCAACCGACTTCCTGCGCCAGTTCCTTGACCTGAGCGGAGATAGATACCCCGATGCCAGGAGGGAGGTGCAGAAGAGGGAGAGGATGATGGCCTCCCCTGGAGAGAGGTCGTCAACCTCGATAGAGCTGATGGGGCGGAAAAGGTGGGTGGAGATTTCTGTGTCTGTTGAGGATCTCTCAAGGAGTTCTAGGAGGAGGGGGACGTGAGGGCAGACTACCAACACAGAGGAGCATTTGGATGAGGGAAGGAGAACTGAAGCCATTCCTGTCATAACAGAGAGGCCTCGGCCTGATGGTTTTTAGGATGGTAGGATCATATGGGTACATCGGATGCTGATGGTGTTGAAGATACGGTAGAAATGTGCGCGGGGGAAATAGCGCAAGCGAAGTATGGCCTACCTACTTAGTCTTTTTGGGTTTTTTTGCTTTTTTTCTTTCTTCTTTTATCATCACTTATTCATTGTTTACGGTACAAGAACTTGCATGCAGCACTATCTATGGCATAAACAAAACCTCCATCTCAAACTCGCAAGTAAAAAGGAAAAACTCGTACCAAAATATAAAATCCTCGTAGCCCTGTCTGTTAGCCGCCACGAAATTGCGAGGAACTAAAGTAACAAAGTACGGAAATCATGACGAAAAATAAATCCAACCGGGAAACGAGAAACAACTGCAATCATCGGCAGATCAAATCGGGAGGTGGTTGTCGCACTTCAGGGCCTGAAACCATGAATTGGGAGTTCCATACTGCGGGAAGCCAGTTCAGGCAAGTGGTCCCAGCATGCAAGTGGCATGCCAAGGTGAAAGCATGTGGCAGTAACGTTGAGGTACCTCACTAGGTAGTGGAGGGAGTCTTTGTTGATACGTAGTGGGCTGTCTCCGCCGACATCGGTGAGCCCCCGGAGGTGGCACTCATGAGGTCCCTTGCGTGACTTACCGTATAGGATGGCATGAGTGAAGTCTTCCTCAACCTCCTCATGATAGGGGCAGAGGCAGGAGGGATCGTCAGTGAACCAGGAGGGGTGGGCAGCGAGGTACCTACCTACTGAGTCTTTTTTTTTTCTTTTTTTCTTTTTTTTTATGATCAAGTATTCATTGTTTACAGTATAAGAACTTGCATGGAGCGCTAGCTATAGCATAAACAAAACCTCAATCTCCAACATGCAATCACGAAAGAAAACAACGCACCAAAAATATAAAATCCTCCTAGTAGTATCCGATAGCCAATACAAAATCACAAGGAACTAAAAGAAAAAAGTACCAAAGTCATAACGTAAAACAAAACCCAACTGAAAACCCAAAACATAGGAGACATCAGGTGAGCTGAAGGCATAAGGCGGGTGTCGCAACTCAGGGCCGGAAGCCATGAATCGGAAGCCTGGTGTTGCGGTGAGCGGTATCCGAGCGCAGGTCCTAGTCTGTGGGCGGCATGTCAGGGGGAAAGCCAGTGGCGGTCACATTGAGGTATCTCTCCATGGAGCAGAGGGAGTCTGTGTTGGACCAGGGCGGGCTGTCTCTGCCAACGTCTGTGAGCCCCCGAAGGTGGCACACATGAGGTTCTTTGCGCGACTTGCAGTGTAGGATAGCATGAGCGAAGTCTTCCTCATCCTCCTCGCAGTAGGGGCAAAGAGAGGAGGGGTCTTCGGTGAACCATGAGGGGTGGGCAGCGAGGTAACTCTTACCAGAGTGTATTTGGTGCATCCATCCCGCGATAAACCTGCCCAAACACATAAATAGGTAGGGTTTGAGAGACACTATGCAGGGGTAGTAGGGTGTGAGGGGAACTGGGTGGCCCAATCCCTGGCGAGAGTGTTTCGTAGGCGCAACTTGACCGCCGGGTAGGACGGGATCCCCTCTCTGAAGGGGAGCTGTTCCGGAGGGAGGAGGTCGTACGAGGCCATTGGGGCAGGGCCTGAGGCGCCGATATACTGCAGGGTGTGATGAGCAATAGCATTGAGCAGGAGGTGTTGCATATGGGAGGCCAGGGGGGAACCCATTTCGAGAGCAGTGGAGCATAAACAGATGACAGTCCTCTAGTGAAGTGACGATGGTCTTCCGTTGCCTGATAAGTAGAGGTGGGAAAGGTCGCGTGCAGTCTGGCAGTCACTAGATTGACCTCAGGGGGGAGGCACACCAGGCGGACAATAGCCAGCCTCTGGCGGTGGAGAACTAAGAGAGGGAGGGGGGGGGGAGCCGATGCCCATGCCAGGATGCCTACCAGGGTCGATGTGAAGCAGTTTGTCACCCACCTCTAAACAGTCTGCCAAAAGACAGACATCCTATCTCGGAGGGTGAGGCTCGGAGAGAAGAGGTCTGCCCCATAGAGGAAGATCGGGGAGATGAGGGAGGACGCCAGCTGGTGTTAGAGGAAGGAGAGGAGGCCTTTACCGGGCCTACACAGTCTTTTAATCGTCGCAGAGGCCCCCTGGGCCAGCGCGAGTCTTCTGGAGAAGCGTGAAGTGATGCCTGCAGTGCATGAGGTGGACGAGAGTTCAAACCAGTACCCAAGCCACTGTATCAACTGGGAGGGATGAAAGCGGTTCCTGTCCAGGAGGACCAGGAAGGGGGGGGGAGGAACCTTCTGCGCGGGGGTTGTCCAGTGCATGAGCTCTATCTTCGAAAAACGAGAAGGACACGCCTAGCCTGGAAGCCTTTGCAGTGAGCACAGGGGTGATGCCTTGCAGCCGCTGGACATTCCGGCGGTACGAGCCGGAGGCAACGGTGACCGCGAAGTCATCCACATAAGAGAGGATACGGCCCTGGGGAACTGAGAAATGAAGGGATGACACGTAGATGACGAATAGAATGGGGGAAATTGGGGCGCCCTGGGGTGTGCTGACCGAGATCTAGGAGAAGACCTGGGGGGCCCCTTGGAAGACCAGGCAGCAGGAGCGGCCGCGGAGGAAGGACCTTATCCACAAGACCATGTAGGGATTGACTGCCTTGGGGGCAAGCTGGTCGCATAGCACGGGGGGCGAGATGTGGTCGTAGCCGCCCTTGATTTCAAGGAAAAGAGTTGAGACCTTGAGTTTGAGGCTCATAAAGATCTATACCTTGTGAGTGAGTGTCGCCACCGCGTCGAAGGTACTCAGACTGGTGCGGGTGCCAGTTTGGTGGGGGGACAGGAGGACTAAGAAGCGGGCGAGAGCTGTGAGGCAAGTCACCATGACCCTCATGACGATCTTGGAAACCGTCTCCAGCAGGACAACGATGCAGAACGAGGCTGGCGTGTCATAGGTGGGCTTCTCCGGCTTGTCGAGCACAGCGCCGTTGGCCATCTTGAGGGAGAGGGGGTGGTGTCCGTACTGGATGAGAGGGTCGAAGATAGATGTCAAGACGTTTGGGTTCAACAAGTGGACCTTCTTCCTGACGGAGTAGGGGATCGGGTCTTGGCCATGGGCGGAGGATGAGGAGGAGCTACGAAGGTTAGCGGTGATTTCCTCATCCGACAGAGATGCAACGTCCCTGAATTCTCGTAGGATGGCCGGTGGGTGCATGGACTGTTTTTCCGCGAAGAAGTGGGAGGGAAGGGCCTTGATGATGCCCATAGGACTGTCAGCCCCAGGAATCTGTGGGAACCAGTCTGGGGGCCTGCCAAAGGTGTAGCGTTTCGCTGTCCAGAGTGTCTGTAGGGTGGCTGTTTTGAGGAAATTATTCCTATACTCAGTCTTGGCCTTCTGACACTGTTGTTTAGAAGAGGGAAGCGGGTTGCGGCGTGATGACCGAACTGCGGAGTAAAAGGCAGCTCTTTGTGCTGTGAGGTCGGGGGTCCACCAAGGCTTGGACCTGTGGGCGGACCTACTTCTTGAGTCTTTTTCTTTTTTCTTTTTTCTCTTGTTTTTTCTCTTTTTTTTTATCATCATGTATTCATTGTTTTGACGGTACAAGAACTTGCATGCAGTGCTAGCTATGGCATAAACAAAACCTTAATCTCAAACACACAATTACAAAGGAAAAACTCGCACCAATGTGTAAAATCCTCCTAAAGGTGTCCGATAGCCGACACAAAATCCCTAGGAACTAAAACAAGCAAGTACAAAAGTCATAATGAAAAATATAACCAACCGATGAACCAAAAAGAAGTAGTCGACGGGCGGGTCAGAACGTGAGGTGGGTGTCGCAACTCAGGGCCTGAAGCCATGAAGCGGAAGAACAGTGTCGTGGGGAGATGGCTCTGCGGAGGGGTCCCAATCTGCAGGTGCCATGCTTGGAGGAAACCCTGTGGCGGTCAGGTTGAGGTACTTTGCCAAGGAGTGGAGGGAGTCTGTGTTGGTCCATAGTGGGCTGTCCCTCCCAATGTCTGTGAGCCCCTGGAGGTGATGATCACGGGGCTCTTTGTGAGACACGCAGTATAGGATGGCATGAGCGAAATCTCCCTCAACCTCCTCGCAGTAGGGGCAGAGGGGGAAGGGGTCATTGGTAAACTATGAGGGGTGTGCAGCTAGGTAACTATTGCCCGAGCGCATTTGCTAGAGTCTACCCGCGATAAACCTCCCCAACCCCATAAAGGGGTGGGGATTGAGAGACTCCGCAAATGGATAGTAGGGCGGGGGGGGGAACTGGGCGGCCCAATTCCTGGCGAGCGGGTTTCTAAGTCGAAGCTGGATCGACTGGTAGGATGTGGTCCCTTCTCTCACGGGAAGCTGTTCGGGAGGGAGTAGGCCAGGCGAGGCTACAGGGATAGGACCTGGGGCATCGATAAACCCAAGGGCGCGGTGAGCAATTGCATCTAGCAGGAGGTGCTTGCGTATAGGGGGACAGGGTGGTGGGGTCTTCCAGAGGAGTGCGGCGTAGACAGAAGTCAGGCCCCTAGTGAAGTGAGGGTGGTCCTCCGGAGCCTGTAAGGGGCAGGAGGTGGGAAAGGACGAGTGAAGTCTGGCAGTTGCCGGGTTTGCCTCGGGGGGGAGGCACACCAGTCAAACAGCGACCAGTCTCTGACGGTGGAGGACTAGGAGAGCCGGGGGGGGGAGAGCCAATTCGCGTGCCAGGATGCCCACCAGGGTCGACGAGAAGCAGTTCGTCACCCACCTTTGGACAGTCTTGCAAAAAACGGACATCCTGTCTAGGAGGGTAAGACTTGGGGATAAGAGGTCTGCCCCATAGAGGAGGGTTGGTGAGATGAGAGAGGATGCTAGACGATGGCAGAGGAAGGGGGGGAGACCTTTACCCAGCCTGGACAGTCGTTTAGTCGTCGCAAAGGCCCCTTGGGCCAGGGCGTGTCTCCTGGTGAAGTGTGCAGTGGTGCCTTTGGTGCATGAAGTTGACGAGGGTTCAAACCAGTACTCAAGCAATTGTACTAGTTTGGTGAGGTAAAAAAGTTACCCATCTACAAGGACTGAGATCAAGGGAGGGTGGATATTTTGTGCAGCGGTCGTCCAGTGCATGAGCTCTGTCTTCGGGACCGGGAAGGACACGCTGAGCTTGCCAGCCCTTGCCTAGAGCACAGAGGTAATCCTCTGCAGCCGCCGGACATTCCAGCGGTACGAGCTGGAGGCCACTGTGACCGCAAAGTGGTCCACATAGGAGAAGATGAGACCCAGGGGGATCGAGAAGTGGAGGGGGGAAATATCGATGACGAACAGAAGGGGGGAGATCCGCGAGCCTTGTGGGGTGCCAACTGAGACTGGGGGAAAAACTTGACAGGCCCCCTGGAAAACCAGGGGGCAGGAGCGTTTGTGGAGGAAGGACCTAATGCATGAGACTATGTACGGGTTGACCGCTCTAGTGGCAAGCGTGTCACAGAGTAGGGGGGCGGAGATATTGTCGAAACCACCCTTTGTGTCGTGGAAGAGCGTCGAGACTTTGAGTTTGGGCGCATAAAGGTCTGAACCTCGTGAGAGAGGGTCGCCGCTGCATCAAAGGTGCTCATGCCAAGGAGGGAGCCTGTCTGGTAGGAGGATTCGAGGCGCAACAAGCAGGCGTGGGTAGAGAGGTAGGTTGCCATGACTCTCGCAAGGGTTTTGGAGACCGTCTCTAATAGGACAATGACTCGGAATGAGGCTGGTATATCATAGGAGGGCTTTCCTGGCTTGTTGCGCACGATTCCATTAGCCCTCTTCAGGGAGGAAGGGTGGTGCCCATACCGAACGAGGGGGCCGAGGATTGAAGTCAGGATGTTGGAGTTTGAAGAGTAGACCCTCTTTCAGACAGCATAGGGGATCTGATCTGGACTGGGGGTACAGGACCTGGAGGATTTCCTGAGGGCAGCTGTGATCTCCTCCGCCGACAGCGGCGTGATATCTTTGTACTCCCTTAGGATAGCTGGAGGGCGTGAGGACAGTTTTTCAGGGAACAAGTAGGCGAGCAGGGCCTTATGGATCTCTATGGGACTATCAGCCCTGGGTATCTCCGGGAGCCCCTCTGCCGGTCTCCCGAAGGCATAGCGCTTCGCGGTCCAGAGCCACTGTGAGGTGGCTGATTTGAGGAAGTTGTTCGAGTATTCGCTCTTGGTCTTCTTCATGGCCTTTAAGTATAATAAGCAAGCTCTGTTGCACTGCTGTTTCGAGGAGGGGCAGGGATTGCGTCGCACCATTCTAACTGTGGAGTGAACGGCAGTTCTCTGCGCCGTGAGGTCAGGGGTCTACCAGAGTTTGGACCTGTTAGAGGGCTTCTTGTCTAGGGTATGGAGCTTGAGGGTTGCCTTCAGTCTGTCGAGGGCAGTGTCAACCCAGGCGGAGAATGAGTGGGGCGTCGGGAGGTAGGTAGGAGGGTTGATCTTCATGGCCTTGATGTCTTCCTCGAGAGAGGGCCAGTCTGTTTTCGTCCACGTGGGAGGCGGGGGGTGTGGGCATGCCACTGGTTCAGACAGGGCTATTAGGATCGGGACGTGGTCTGAGTTGGTGGGGGAGAGGGGCACGCCCCACGCCTGGAAGTTAGGGGAACCTACCTACTTAGTCTTTTTTTCTTTCTTGTTTTTCTTTTTTCTTTCTATTTCTTCTTTTTTCTTTATCTTCATATATTCTTTGTTTACAGTACAAGAACTTGCATGCCGCGCTAGCTATGGCATAAAGAAAAACCTTAATCTCACAAACCCTCAATCACAAAAGAAACAACCGCACCAAGCTATGAAATCGTCCCAGTAGTGTCCGATAGCCAACCTTCCTCCATCTCCGCTACACCTCCGGTGCTTGCAATTTATTTCCTATTTGGGATAGACGCAACACCACACCAAACTATCACCACTTTTCGCTCTGCACCCTCCCCTTGGGGCGGGTGTAGGCTATCTCCATTCATCCTTTTAGACTTCGAGCTTGTCTCCCTATCCCTTTCCCTGTGGGTCTACCCCACTGGGATGCTCTATCCTCCCCTCTGGCATCTCACGATGTCCAGAAACCTCTTTACCCCGCTTTTGCTCTAGCTTCGCTTAGCATCAGCACGGTCGGCTA
The DNA here is from genome assembly GCA_014065205.1 of Tuber brumale. Taxonomy (NCBI): domain Eukaryota; kingdom Fungi; phylum Ascomycota; class Pezizomycetes; order Pezizales; family Tuberaceae; genus Tuber; species Tuber brumale. The sequence goes on along the minus strand of JACCEG010000113.1, from coordinate 294,418 downwards.
CAACCCTTTCTTCATCTTGGCAGATGGCTGGGATTACGGTTTGCAATACGGGATTACGATGGATTCCTGTATCCCTCCTCCTGAAAAAACTAGAGGAGTTGTGTCAGGTTTCCACAACAGGCCACAGTCGATTTCGCCACCCTCCTTCCTTGCTCATCGCTTTAGCTGGTAGTATCCCATCCTCTATAGTGACACTATCTCTCTGAGAACAAGGGACTACATGAGAGACGTGGTAAAACAGCTGGCTTTGTTCGCGGCCTCCTGGAGGCCGGCTAGAAAAACACGAACATGATACCGACAGCCATTTTGTCGTTTAGGGGCGGATGCCTTCCTCCTACACTCCCCACGGTTGCGATCTGCTGGCACCCTACTGCTACCCCACACCTTGGCTGGCACCCTCCTGCTACCAGACAGCTTGCATCTTACTGCTGTCTTCACTCTTCATGGGCTTTGCACCCGCACCCCTACCCAAGCTGGCATCTTACTGCTACCCTGGCTTGCACCCTACTGCTGCCCCTATTCTGTTGGAGTTTCTCCGGTGACAATCCAACCCCAGCTGGCACCTTACTGCTACCTCTTGTCAGGGCTTGTAGGTGGCGCTGCCGCTTCTGCCCAACAATCCTTCCTCTAGGTGACAAGGCCGACACCTACCTCCATATCTCCTTGTGAGCCCATACCGGGTGAGGCATTACTGCCCCGACTTTCATTATTGGCTAGTCATTCCTATAGGGGGTGCATTTGGGATATTAATTGGTTTCTTTTGTGCCTTTGAGCTGAGATTTCCCGCGGGGTTTTTCCTGATGTTTCCTGCTTGTCCTTAGTTAGGCTTCTCTTATTCTCCGAGTTCGCTTGTGAGGTAGGAATGGGTCTGGCTGGGGACGAGATGTGCGGTTGGCTCCATATCAGAGGGGCTTGGGACAGACGGCTTTTACCCGGCGGGTGGAGGGAATTTTGAAATTAAGGGTTTTCTTTTTGCCATAGCTTACGCTGCATGCACATTCTTGTACCCTAATCACGTAATATATGATATAAAGAAATAAAAAATAAAAAATAAAAAAGTAAAAAAAAAAGTGTCCGATAGCCGACACGAAATCCCAAGAACTAAAGCGGCAAAGTGCAAAACTCATAATGAAAAGTAAGCCCAATTGGTTAATCAAAAAAGAAATGAAATCAAAATCAACTACCGGACGGAGCGAAACGGGTGGCGAACACCCATGTTCAGGGCGCGAAACCGTAGATCGGGAGGCCCACATCGACGGAAGCGGGGGCGAGCAGGTGGTCCCAGCATGCAGGTGGCATGCCACGAGAGAAACCAGTGGCGGTCACATTCAGGTACCTCGCCAGGGAGTGGAGGATGTCTTTGTCGGTCCATAGTGGGCTGTCTCTGCCAACGTCCGTGAGCCCCGGGAAGTGGCGCTCACGAGGCTCCTTCTGAGACTCGCAGTACAGGATAGCATGCGTGAAATCCTCCTCCTCCTCCTCACCGTAGGGACAGAGGGGGGAGGGGTCGTCAGTGAACCAGGCGGGGTGGGCAGCGCAGTAACTCTTGCCCGAGGGCATCTGATGGATCCTTCCTGCTATAAATCTCCTCAAGCCCATGAAAGAATGTGGCCTAAGGGACGCGGCATGAGGGTAGTAGTGCTGGGGGGGGAACTGTGTAGACCAGTCCCGAAGGAGCGCCCTTCACCGTCTCAGCTTGACCGAATGGTAGGACGGGATCCCTGCCGCTAAAGGGAGCTGGTCAGGGGGAAGGAGGTCGAGGGAGGCCACTGGAATAGGGCCCAAGGGATTAATGAACTGGATGGTCCTGTGGGCAATTGCGTACAACGGAAGGTGTTTTCGTATGGAAGGACAAAGAGGAGCGGTTTTCCTGAGTAGTAGGATGTAGACGGACGACAGCCACCTGGTGTAACGGCTGTGGTCCTCCAGGGCCCGAAAGGAGGAGCAGGTAGGAAAGGATGGGTGTAGCCTAGCCGTTGCTGGGTTGGCCTCAGGGGGGAGGTAGACAAGCCTCACATCCACCAGCCTTTGACGGTGGAGAACCAGAAGCGGGAGGGTGGGGAGGGCCAATTCACACGGGAAGATGCCAATCGGGGTAGACGAAAAGCCATTTGTAACCCATCTCTGAACAGACCTCTAAAAGATGGACATCCTGTCGAGGAGGGTGAGGCTGGGTGAGAAAAGGTCCACCCCGTAGAGGAGGATGTGGGAGATGAGGGAGGATGCCAAGCAGTGGCACGGAGAGGGGGAGAGGCCCTTACCAGGCTTGGAGAGCCGTTTGATCATAGCGCAGGCACCCTGGGCCAAGCTGAGCCTTCTCGTGAAGTGCCAGGTAGTGCCTTTGTTGCAGGAGGTGGATGCGGCCTCGAACCAATATTCAAGCTAGTGTATCAACTTGGAGGGGCGGGAGAGGTGACTGTCTATCAAGACAGGGATGGTGGGCGGATGGACCTTTTCCGCCGGGGTCACCCTGTGCATAAGCTCTGTCTTCGGGAGCGAGAAGGCCACCCCTAGCTTACCAGCTTTCGCCTGGAGTGCCCTGCTGATGCCCTGAAGCCTCTGGACATTTCGGCGATACGAGCCAGAAGCAACAGTGACAGCAAAGTCGTCGATGTGAGAGAGGATGAGGCCCTGAGGGACCGAAAAGTGCAGGGAGGATACGTAGATCACGAACAGAAGGGGGGAGATCAGGGACCCCTAGGGGGTGCAGAGGGAGACTGGGGAAAACACGAGGGGGGCCCCCGGGAAAACCAGACAGCAGGAGCGGCCGTGGAGGAAGGACCTGATCCACGAGACCATGTACGGGTTGACTGCCTTAGTGGCGAGCCTGTCACAGAGTATGGGGGCCGAGACATTGTCAAAGCCTCCTTTGATGTCGTGGAAGAGGGTTTAGACCTTAAGCTTAGGGCGCATAAAAAGCAGATCCTTGTGAGAGAGAGTTGCCGCCGCATCGAAGGTACTCAAACCGGGAAGGAAACCAGTTTGGTGGGGGGACAGGAGGCCCAGGAAATGGGCGAGAGCGGAAAGATGGGAGGCCATGTCCTTTTCAAGGATCTTGGAAATCGTCTCGAACAGGACGGTGATGTGGAAAGATACTGGCGTGTCATAGGAGGCCTTCCCTGGCTTATCAAGGACTATCCCGTTTGCCCTCTGTAGGGAGCAGGAATGGTGTCCCTACCGGACAAGAGGGCTGAGAATGGAGGGAAGAATGCTAGGGTTGAGCGTATGGACCCTCTTCCAGACAGAGTAGGGGATCTGGTCGGGGCCAGGTGCGGAGGATGAGGAGGCATTCCCGAGGGCGCCTGTAACTTCTTCCGCCATTAGTGGAGGAACGTCTTTGAACTCACGCATAATCGCCAGTGGGTTCAAGGATTGCTTCTCCGGGAAGAAGTGGGAGAGAAGGACTGTGTGTATGTCCATGGGGCCCTCGGCCCCGGGTATCTGAGGGAACCTGTCTGGGGGCCCTCTGAAGGCGCAGCGTTTCGCAGTCCAGAGTGTCTTGGGAGTGGCTGTTTTCAGGAAATTGTTCCCATAATCGGTTTTGGCCTTCTTTATAACCTTGAAATATAATAGGCGGGCTTCCTTGGACCGCTGCTTTGACAACGGGAGTGGGTCCTGTCATGATGATCGAACCGTCTAGTGGAAGGCAACCCTTTGTGCCGTGAGATTGGGGGTCCACTAGGGTTTGGATCTGGGGGAGGGCCTTTTGTCCGGGGTGCGTAGTCTGAGGGCGGTCCTGAGTCTGACCAGGGCAGGGTCGAACCAGGGCGAAAAGGAGTAGCGTGTGGAGAGGGGGGGAGAGGGGTCGACTCTCATATCCTTAATAACATCCTCAAGGGTGAGCCAGTCGGTCTTCGTCCATGCGGGGGCGGGAGGGGGAGCGTGGGCCAACGGCTGTGAAAGCATTATGAGGATAGGGACGTGGTCGGACCCTGTCAGGGGCAGCGGAGTTTCCCATGAGCCAAAGTTGAGGGCTAGCCCGGAGCTGGCAAAGGCGAGGTCTCTGACTGAGGGGCGTAGCCTGGGATCGAAGGGGAAGTAAGTATGTATACCGGGGGTGTTCAAAAGGCAGAAACCCTCTTCTGCAGCTTTTTCAAAGTAAGGGGCTGAGGCGCCCAGGTCCGAAATCGAGAAAAGACGGCCGGGATCCCCTGAGGGGTGGTGGATATTGAAGTCGCCAAAGACCAGCATCGGTATAGGGGTATGGGGGAAGGCACCCTCTGGAGGGATAGTTTTGTAAAAGGAGAAACCATCCCATGTGCTGTAGAGGTTCACAACCTGGAACTTGGTAACGAAAGAATCAATGAAGCCAACCGAGGAGTGAAAATCAACTGCCATCCAGTCCCTAGCGTCTGTAAAGACTGGGAGGACCGAAAACTGTTGAGTGGAGGAGAGGTGGAGGTAGCAGGCCACTCGGGACTTGCCACTTTCGGGCCATGGAGGCAAAAAGGGTTTGAACCCTGGGAACGACGGAGGCCTGTTCCTGTGTAGAGGGGGGTCTTGGAGGGCAACAAGGACTAGGTGGGGAATCCAACAAAGGAAAAGAATTAAAGAGGGAAAGAAACACATCCCAGCTTCCCAAGCAGTCGTGTTGTAGAACAAATCTCGGGTTGCGAGAGTCCGCTGCCGGCGCAGAACTCACAGGAGAGGTGTGACCAACCATTATACGCCTTCCGGTGTCTCAGGCTGGGGGAGAGGAGTGGGAGATTCCTGCCATGTGGGGTTCGGCAGGGCACCTCCTTGGGGTTTTGGTGTGGGAATGGGGGGACGTGTTGGGGGGGCATTACCACGCCTAGGGCGGGGTGTTTCAAGACCAAAGGGGGGTAGAAGGGATTTTGAACCAGTTGAAGTACCCTCGCCAGAGTCCTTCGTCGTGTCCATAGCTTCTTCATTCGTCGGTGGAGGGGACTTCCCAGGAGCAGGAAGGGGGGAGGTCTCGATGGGCATTCTCTTGCGAAGGCGGGGTGTTGGGCCTTACAGCCAGCACACATCGAGGGGGAGGTGGGGCAGCAGTCGACAACTGCTCTGAGATTGCCACCCTTAGGGCAGGTGGGGTTCTGGCACCTATGTGCCTGTTTTCTGGGGGATAAAGCGCAGATTGGGCAGACTGGGTGGTCAATCTTGCATCTAGCTGAGTGGTAACCGTACTCCCAGCAGTTACGGCACTGAGTGAGGCTATTGGCCGAGTATGCTCTCTTGATCTTGCATCGAGAGGAGAAAAGGTAGGCATTGCCCAACATTGTGGCTTCATTTTCAGGAGCGACAGTCACAACCACCGAGGTTGCCTTCTTGAGGACTCTGGAGTCACGGTCGGGGTTCAGGTAGCAGGCGGAGAGAACCTGGATGTCCTGAACGTTCAGGATGTCGTTGCTGAGAGACTGCAGAATGTCCGCGTCGTCTTCTGGGAGGTACGCGATGGGGAGGGAATGAATTGCCAGCTGGACTTCGTTGGGAGCTGGACGAAAAGGGAGCCACGGGGCATCACCTATCGGCAAAGACAGGTTTAGCTTCGCTGTGAGGACTTCCTAGTATGGAGCGTATGCGGTTGAGGGGACAAATGGGGAGAGACTGAGAAGGGTTGCTGCTCCTCTGTCATTGACACGGGCAGAGAAGGATAGGGGACGGGTGCAGCCAGCCTCGTGGAAGACGGAGGCAGCAATGTCCAGGAAAGAGGCAGCAAGATGTTCAGACTGGGAGTGGGGGAAGGGGGAGGACCTGGCAGCCAAGGTTCTTCCCTCAGCAGCCCGGAGGCTCCTGGGACCTTTTGAGGGGGCCGAGGGTGCCGAACCAGATACCACCTGGGGGGCCGAGGGGGTATTTTTTGCTTTGTCTGCCATTCCCTTGTTCCTCTGACCAGCGGAAGTGGCCTTAGCGTAGCAGGAGGGACCGGCCTGAGCCGTCATCCGAGGAACAAGGTGGAATTCTGAGAGGGGCAGGTACTTCCCTTCCCTGTATGTCTGGGCCTCCCAGGAGCGTGGGAACTTTACCGCATATGGGGCCGGGTCGCTGTACCATTTCTATTCTTTTATGCTATAGCAGGGGATGTCCGTGTCGCCCCCACCTTTGTAGGGAGGGTTCAATACGTCGGCGAGGGTAGCAGTGAGGTGAGACGCAGCAATCTCCTTATCCTTTCAGGAAGGGGCTACCTGAGTTGTATGGGTGGAGGGCGCTGCAGGCGCCAGGTGTTGGGGTGGGGGTTGTTGTTGGCATAATGGTTGGGGGAGGGGCGTGGTCAGCCAGGATGCAAGATTCCTAACCGATAGTTGGAGGGTGGCGAGTGACGCTGGCGTCGCGTCGTTTTGGGTAGGGGGAGGAAGAGGACACTGCGGGTTTTCTCCGCGGGAGGAGAATTCATCTCCCTGTCCTCAAAGACGTGCGACTATGAGGGCCAGTTTGTGAACCTGGGCGGAGATAGATCTGAATACCAGAAGCGAGGTGCAGAGGAGAGGGAGGATGATAGCCTTCCCGGGGGATAGGTCGTCAAGTTCCACAGAACTGATGGGTGGGAAAAGATGGTTGGAGATCCCCGCGTCCATCGTGGATCTCTCAAGGAGCTAGGGGAGTAGGGGGACATGGGGGCACACACCTGATACAGAGGAGTGTTCTGACAGAGGAAGGGGAACTGAGGCCATACCTGTGGTGACAGGGAGGCCTCGGCCTGATGATCTTCTTAGGATACAAGCGAGGTTCTGGGCACACCGGACGCTGATGGTGTTGTGGATGAAGTAGAAATGTAGGGGGAGCAAAATAGCGGAGGCGGAGTGTGACCTACCTACTCCGTCTTTTTTTCTCTTTTTTTCTTTTTTACTTTTTCTTCATGTATTCGTTGTTATTTAGGGTACAAGAACTTGCATGTAGCGATAGCTATGGCATAAACAATCCCCATTCCTCCTTCCGCCCGGCCCGACTGTATCTCCAAGATCCTCTGGTATAGGCCTAACCGCACATCTCGCCCCAAAGAAAAACCCGTCCCTACCTCGCAAGCGAACTCAGAGAATAGGAGAAGCCTAACTAAGAAGAAAGCAGGAAAACATAGAAAGGAAACCGCCCAGAAAATCTCAAAAACAAACAATTGAAAAACCGCACCAGAGTGAGCCCCACAAACGACCAAGCCAGATATACACGCTGGCAGCACAAAACCGCAGAAGTTATCCCGCAACGCGACGTAACCGAGAAAGGGAACCGCCTGTGGGCGACAGCGGGAAAGGATGGAGCAGTAGGGTGGCAGCCAAGGGAGGGTAAAGCAGTAGGGTGCAAGCCAATCCAACCACCAGAACGGGCCAGAAACCGAACGCGACCGTGTCGACTATCGGTAATCGTGTTCGTGTCTTGCTAGGCGGTCCCCAACAAGAGTAGTCCCAACTTGAACCGTAAGACTAGGAGGATATGACCAGGTCTCCAAGCGAGAAAGACCCCGAAGTTACTAGCCGAGGCGTTCCCCCATGGTGAGCATGCACACAGAGAGACAGGCATCCACCACAGCCAACGCCAAGCGGAAAGGATGAAGAGAGGTCCCCGAAGAAGGAGAGGAGTGAGGTCGACCATCAGGCCTAAAGAGTAGCCCTGGCGTACCGCAGAAACCGTGTTCCCAGCCGTCTGAAGCATGGGAAGCGAGCGGCCGCCGACCATGAGGAGGGGCCTCGCTAAGCGACGAAGGGGCCGAGAACGGGCAGCAGCAAGGCAGTACCGGAACCCAGAGGGTGGAAAGCCTCGACGCGTAAAAGGGCAGAAGAGGGCAGTGAGGAGAGGAGGGAGATGGCCATCACTCCTAGGCCGAAGCCATCGTGGGAGGAGAGGGGGGGTGCATGGTTCGTGAGTACCTAGCATTGAGGGTTGATTTCAATCGCCGGGTGTGTAGAGGAGACGGAGGATACCTACCTACTCAGTCTTTTTTCTTCTTTTTTTTTCTTTTTTTTTCCTTTTTTTTTTATCTTCATATATTCTTTGTTTACGGTACAAGAACTTGCATGCAGCGCTAGCTATGGCATAAAGAAAAACCTTAATCTCAAAACCCGCACTCACAAAAGAAACAATCGCACCAAACTATAAAATCCTCCTAAGTGTGTCCGATAGCCAACACCATGTCCCTAAGGAAATAAAACAATAAAAAACACAATCATGACGAAAAATTAACCCCTAGCAGTCTAGGAGGAACAAAAACGGAAGAAAAGCCGGTCCCCTTTCAGGGAGCAAAGCCATGAATCGCTAGCTCAGACGCAAGTGCGTCTGGAGGGTGCTCGGTGTCCCGTTCCGCTGGGGGCATACCGGGAGGAAAACCAGTCGCCGTGACGTTTATGTATCTGGCGAGGGAGATGAGGGCGGCGGGTGTAGACCAGAGTGGGCTGTCCTTGTCTAACGAGGTGAGCCCCTGGAGGTGGCACTCACGAGGTGTCTTGCGGGACTCGCAGGTCAGGATGGCGTGGTGGAAGTCCTCTTCGTCTTCCTCGCAGAGCGGGCAGAGAGGTGAGGGATCTTCCGTAAACCACGATGGGTGGGCGGCGAGGTAGCTCTTACCAGAGCGCATTTGGTGTATCCTGCCCGCTATGAACCTGCCGAGCCCCATGAAGGGGTGGGGCTTCAGCGACACGGGGTAGTTGTATGTTGGTGGTGGTTGGAACTCGTTGTTCCAGTCCTTGACTAGCGCAGATCTAATCCGCATTTCGATCGATGTGTAGGAGGGGGTACCTTCCCTGATGGGGAGACAGTCAGGCGGGAGGAGCTCGGGGGAGGCCACCGGCAGAGGGCCGGAGGCGGGGATGAACGGGAGCGTACGATGAGCTATTGCATCGATCGGAAGATGTTTTCTTATGGGGGGGAAGGGGACAGCTGATTTCCATGAGAGGGGGGCATAGACCGACGTGAGGCCTCTTGTGTGATAACGGTGATCGTCGACGGCCCTGAAGGGGGACGAGGTCTGGTACGCGGGGTGGAGCCTAGCAGTCGCTGGGTTGGCCTCCGGGGGGAGGCAGACCAGCCTAATAGCTGCGAGTCGTTGTCGGTGGCGGATCAGGAGGGGCATGGGAGGCAGGGCTGACTCGCCAGCAAGCGCGCCTATAGGGGTTGAGGAGAAACAGTTTGTTACCCACCTTTGAACTGACCTCCAATAGACGGAGATTCGGTCGAGGAGGGAGAGGCTCGGCGAGAAAAGATCCGCGCCATAGAGAAGGATCGGGGAGATTAGCGATGATGCCAGCCGGTGGCACAGGAAAGGTGGAAGGCCTTTACCTGGCCTTGACAGCCTTTTGATTGTAGCGAAGGCACCCTGGGCCAGGCCGAGCCTTCTGACGAAGTGGGCCGACGTACCTCTTGTGCCTGAGGTTGATGATGGTTCGAACCAGTAGCCTAACCAGCGTACCAGTTTGGAGGGGCGGAAGACGAGGTCGTCCAACAGGACCGGGATTGGGGGTGGGGGTATCTTCTGCGAGGGTGTCTCCCAGTGCATCAGTTCCGTTTTTGGGATTGAGAAGGACACACCAATCCTGCCGGCTTTCCGTTGCAGGACCTTGGTAATGGCTTACAGTCTTTGGATGTTCCTACGGTATGAGCCCGAGGCTACCGTGACCGCAAAGTCGTCGACATACGATAGGATAAGTCCCCTGGGGACCGGGAAGTGCAGGGTCGATACGTAGATCACGAAGAGTAGGGGGGAGATTGGGGACCCTTGGGGGGTGCCAACCGAGACCCGAGAGAACAGTTTAGGGGCGCCTTGTAAAATCAGGCGGCAGGTGCGGCCGTGGAGGAAAGACCTTATCCACGAGACCATGTATGGGTTGACCGCCTTGGTGGCAAGTCTGTCGCAAAGTGTCTGGGCGGAGACGTTGTCAAAGCCTCCCTTAATATCCAGGAAGAGGGTTGAGACCTTGAGCTTGGGGCGCATAAACAGCTGCACCTCATGGGACAGGGTTGCCGCAGCGTGAAAGGTACTCAGACCAGGTAGGGAGCCGGTTTGGTTGGGGGAGAGGAGGCCCAGGAAACGAGCCAGGGCCGAGAGTCTGTTCGCCATCACCCTTTCCTGGATTTTTGAAACTGTTTCCAGGAGGACAATGATGCGGAAGGATACGGGGGTGTCATAGGAGGGTTTGCCAGGTTTATCCAGCACAATCCCGTTTGCTTTCTTCAGGGACGGAGGGTGGTGCCCGTATCTGATTAGCGGGCCTAGAAGAGAGGTGAGAATGCTCGGGTTTATCACGTGGACCTTTTTCCAGACCTACCTACTCAGTCTTTTTTCTTTTTTTTTTTCTTTTTTTTTTTTTTTTTTTTTTTTTTTTTTTTTTTTTTTTTTTTTTTTTTTTTTTTTTTTT